>VXBP01004081.1:38889-124877 GCA_013400115.1 Rhinopomastus cyanomelas | reverse complement strand
AACTCTCCTCTGGCAGCTTCAGGCCCTGCCCTCTTCTCTTGTCACTCACTGCCTGAGAGAAGAGCCTGACCCCTCACCTGACTACAACATGGCTTCAGGGAGTTCGAGAGAGGGAGGAGGTCCTCCCTGAGTCTCCTCTTCTCCAGGCTAAATACCCCCAGCTCCCTCACCCTCTCCTCATCAGACTTTCCCTCCAGTCCCTTCCTCACCCTTGTTGCTCCTCTGGACCTGCTCTGGACCCTGCTGTGGCAAGGAGATTGGACTGGATGATCTTTCAAGGTCCCTTCCAATCCCTAACATTCTGTGACTCTGTGATTTCCCATTAATGGACAAATTACAGTTTGGAGACAGAGGAGTCATTAACTGGAGATACCGCAAAGCTTTGGTTCCTACCTGCAGTGATAAGGCTGAGACAAAGCAGAAGTAGACACTCCTTTCATTTTTATCACCTGCTGTAATTGCTGTGAATTGGAGGATGTGTCTGGGCTTCCTTGGAATGGCCCAAATCCTTACAGTTCTCTGACTACATATAAACATTTTTTGGGGATGAGGTAACGCACTTTCTGTACCTCACTACAGACTGGGTTGGTTAAATTTGCATTGGCTCCAAGAATCCTAGACAGGTAACTCAGGCAGACACCTCCATCACAATTAGATGAGACAAGTCACACCCTGAATGTCCATAGGATGGAGTAACTTCAAGGGAGTATTCTTTTTTCCCCAAGTTCTAAGGTTTGTTTCCTAGAGCAGGAGTAGAAATCAAAGCCCAAACTCTCATATATTTCACTTAAATCAGGTCCAAATAGGGTCATAAAACAATATGGGTTAACAGACCTAGAGAGACCATGTCCAGAGAAGAGTAACTTCAGAGGGCTGGAGCACCTCCCTTATGAGGACAGCAAGCTGGGGTTGTTCAGCCTGGAGGAGGCTCCCAGGTCACCTTCTAGCAGCTTTCCAATCTCTAAAGGAAGGAGGCTACAAGAAAGCTCAGCGAGGGCTTCTGACACAGGTGGTAGTAAGAGGAAAGGGCGAAAGGGTTCCAGACTCAAAGAGGGGAGGATTGAGCTTGGACATGAGGAACACATTTTTTGCTGTGAGGGTGCTGCGATGCTGGAACAGGTTGCCCAAGGCAGTTGTGGCTGCCCCATATGGCTCTGGAAGTGTTGAAGGCGTTGGCTGGGGGCCTGGGTAACCTGACCTCGTAAAGGTGTCCCTGGCTGTGCAGGGAGGTTGGAGCTAGATGATCTTTAGGGTCCCCTCCAACCCTGGCTATTGTATGCTTCCGTGAAATCGCAGCTTTTTGATCTGGAGAATCTGTAAGGATACCATCTTGGCAGAGAGAAAGTAAGAATGAGCTTGTCTGCCAAATTTCAACCTAAGAGGGATTGAAAATGGCATTCAAAGTTATAAATTTCGGTTTTAGGGCTACAAATTCATCACTCCTTTGTATTTAGTTAAAATTTTCAGTGCCTGAAAGCAAGTTGCTGGTTTCCTGAATCACAGAACATTAGGGACTGGAAGGGACCTCGAAAGATCATCTAGTTCAATCCGCCTGCCACAGCAGGATCAACTAGATCCAGTCACAGGAACATATTCAGGCGGGTTTTAAAAGTCTCCAGAGAAGGAGACTCCACATCCCCCTTGGGCAGCCCGTTCCAGTGCTCCATCACCCTCACTGTGAAGAAGTGCTTTCTCAGACTGATGTGGAACCTCCTCTGTTCCAGCTCACACCAATTGCCCCTTGTCCTATTGATGAAACTGAGAAGAGCCTGGCTCCATCCTCCTCACACCCACCCTTCACATATTTATCAACATTAATGCGGTCACCCCTCAGTCTCTTCTTCTCCAAGATAAAGAGATCCATCTCCCTCAGCAGTTCCTCATAGGGGAGGTGTTCTACTTCCTTCGTCATCTTTGCTGCTCTGCACTGGACTCTCGCCAGCAGTTCTGCGTCCTGCTTGAACTGAGTGCTACAACAGGTTTAATGTTCTGAACTCTCAATATATTCTATGACTCTATCTTGTACTTTAACCTTCTGATTTAATGTTCCAGCTTAAATTTCGCTCTATGTCAAACACAAGATGGGGGTACATGTGGTGTGGCTCTCAGCGTTCACACAGCCCTCTTCTGGCTTTTACCTTCTACCAGGGAACCTGCCATCTGCAGTGAAAGCCCAATCTTCTAAATGCAATTTACAATTTCTGGGCCATGTTCAGACAGTTTCCTTAGAGGATTCCATCTGTTCTGAAGCTGTAATAGGCTTTTCCTCCCCTCCTTCTGCTGCCATTAAACTCATTTCCCAGCAACTTCATAAACTCTTCTAATGTGCCTTCTTTGTAGTCACAGTGCCATGTAGCCCTTCAAATGATGGTAATGTTGGTTTAAACAAAAAAGCCACATTTGACACAGGAAAATAATGAAGAGCTCTTTGGTGTCAGGAGGATGGAGCCAGGCTTCTCTATGTCAGCTAGTGATAGGACGAGGGGCAATGGTTGTAAGCTGGAACATAGGACATTCCACATCAATCTGAGAAGGAACTTCTTCACAAGTGAGGGTGACGGAGCACTGGAACAGGCTGCCCAGGGTAGTGGTGGAGTCTCCTTCACTGGAGACATTTAAGACCCACCTGGATGTGTTCCTGTGTGACTTGGTCTAGGTGATCCTGCTGTGGCATGGGGATTGGACTAGATGATCCTTTGAGGTCCCTTCCAATCCCTAACGATTCTATGATTCTATGATTGGTCTTATACAACCTAATATAAGTTCAACAAGAACGAGACAACATTTTCATTCTTTTCCTGTACAGATTTGCATCAGCACAATTGTCTGCATAGTTCTTCCATTTCCACTTCCAGTGATGTCAATAGAGGGTAAATGAAATCTTGCAGCATACTCTTAGAAAAGAGTATTAGGTAGGTAGATACTGCTGCACACACAAACAAAAGTGTTAGCTATGTTGGTCATGGTAGTCCTCCAGAAAATCCTAACAGAGGACAGAAAGCAGAGATTTCAACTTTCCTTTTGAAATCCTATTGGGCTTAGTACGTTAAAACACACAGAACTCCATACACCTTCACAGCTAACAGTCTCTATGAAAAAATAATGGCATTAAGGGGTTAAATGGATGTTGTTCAAGTCATCCAGTGTCATGTAACTTCTCACTTCAATGCTGTCTGGTATTTAAACACTTCAGGAAAGAGTGATTTCCAAAACACCCTACTCTGTAACAGTTTTGTCCTGTGTACAGACACTGCAGTCTGCAATCAAGCAGGAGAGCGGCAACATTTTCCTCTGTGTGAAAAACAGCTTTTACATCTCCAGAACGACCACAACAGCTTCAGCTGAGAGCTATGACTTCTTCACACTTTAAAATCTTTGACAGTAACTGATGTTTTCTCTCCAGGACTCATTTAAGCAAGGCTGACCAGGATGATCAATGAGAAGGCTGCAGTGCAGAGAGCATATGGTCCATTAGCTGCTCTGTTTCCATTAGCTCCATAAATGTCTCTACAGCCTCTGAACTGAACTCTGTGAGTTCCATCATCTAAAAATGGCATTTGCTAGACACATACACAGCTATGGGGGTTTAATGCACGAGTGTATTCTGGGGTTATACAGAGCCAGGAATACCACGCTCTCACACCTTTGCACAGCACAAAGAAAAACCTCAAAACTAAGAGCAACTGGTCAGGCTGAAATATCTCTTCTGACATTGCACAAAGGGCAAATGCAACCACTCCATGTTTTCTTTCTCCGTTATAAATGTATCTGAGGAGGCCTGGGCTAATCTCTAACATACACCCTTGATTCAGTCCATCCCCTCTCTCCTTTGACACCGACTATAGGCTCCTTAGTCATTTCAGCAAGTTTACATTTTTCCTCGGTTATTTCTAACAAACCGCAGCTACATGGCAGGGAGATGAAAGGTTGAGCAAGATTCTCAGGGCTCATGAGTAAAGTCCCTAACAAGGCACAGCTGATCTACAGGCAGACAGACAAAGATATCAACCATGTGTTGAAAATAAACAGTTGCACTCAATTCTCTCGTGCCGGGGAAAGGGGGAATAGCAGGCTGGCAACAGCTGAGCGGCGAGAATGATGCTGGACCTGTGTTAGTCCAGTGATGGGAGTATGTTACAGTCCCAGTCCTCGTATCTGTCTGCTGTTCTTACCATCTTGATCTGATGTGAATGGTTTGGAAAGGATTTGCTCATGTCAGAAGTGAGACAGTATCCCCAGCAAGGCAAAAGAACAGCTCTGAGAGACAAGAGATTAAGTGCGGACTAGACACACTCAGTTTTAGCTAGTGGTTTTTTTTTTCCAATAAGCCTTTCTGTTTCTGAATTTACTCACATCCAGTGTTCCCAAAGCTCCTTGCTAATATCCATAAATCTCAGTGTCTGAAAACTCCTATATAATAAAAGATAGTGTCAACAGAAAGACAAATGACATTTGAATCTGTTGTAGATCTTGCAGCCTAAGAGAAGGGGTCTTGGTTCCTCCTACCCCATCAATTGCATCCTCAGCCCCTTATGAGGTGGTTTATCAAGGCGCATGGTGGACTTAGCAACGTTAACCTGTGCAAGTGAGTATGCCTACAGACAGCATGTTCTCCGCTTTCTGACAAGCAATGCCAAACTAAATGTCTGATATCCCCATTACTGTAAAGCTCTCTTTTCTTAGCAGCAATTTGACTCCATTGCTGCTGTCAAGATACTCAAAAGAAAATGCTGTAAACACCTTTATTTTGCAATATACACCTGAGAGCATTAGAAAGATGAGAAATGTCAGATTCTGCAGAGCACGGTAAGTTCTACTAAAAAAAAAAAACAGCTTCAGAATGATAACATTATGGGGTAGGGAGGTGATGGTGCCCCTGTACTCTGCACTCATGAGACCACACCTTGAGTACTGGGTCCAGTTTTGGGTGCCACAGTATCAGAAGGACACTGAGGGGCTGGAGTGGGGCCAAAGAAGAGCAACAAGGCTGGGTAGAAGGCTGGAAACCAGGAAGACTGGCTGAGGGAACTGGAATTATTTAGTTTAGAGAAGAGGAGGCTGAGAGGAGACCTTATTGCTCTCTACAGCTACCTGAAAGGAGGTTGTAGTGAGGCTGGTGCCGGTCTTTTCTCCCAAATTACCAGTGATAGGACACAGGGAAATGGCCTCAAGTTGTGTTAGGGAAGGTTTAGACTGAATCTTAGGAAAAGTTCTTTGCTGAGAGAGTGGTTGGGCACTGTAACACGCTGCTGGAGTCCCCATCCCTGGAGGTATTTAAAAACCAAGTAGCTAGAGCACTTGAGGCGATGGTCTAGGGGTTAGGAAGATACTGAGTTGAGGAATGAACTTGATCCTGGAGATGCTTTCCAGCTATGATGATTATATGATGCTATGACTCTGAACCTATTTCCCATATTAGCATCGATCTGCAGGAAAATATAAAGTCCTGAATTTTCCTCTTACTTTGCCGACTTCTTGCTCTCAGATATACTTGTATCTATGTAAACATCTGCATCAAATGTCCATTAAAACACTCCTACTGCTGCTATAGCTTTGTTTGTTTTTAGAGTCAATTCCACATATAAAATGGTAATTAACTCTACATGGTGGAAAACTAAAAATATGTTGGACAAGCAGTGACCTTCCCTCTTCATTTCAAGCATGTACAGAAATGCGCCGGTGTATCCTTTACGTCCTACACTTCTGCCAAGTCAATAATCCAACTGCTGCAGAAAAACACAAGGGTTTGTCTTACTGAAAAGAAAATCTCAGTGATTACTTTAATGAAGATATAACTCGTGATTAAGATCATAGTTCATGAATAGTTTTAGCACTGTCTGTTCAAATGGATCGGTGAAATCAGGGAAAAGTTAAGTATTTGTCAATATGAACAAATAAATAAACTAATGGAGAACCCCGGCTGAAGTTTCAGGAATTAAATCTTCACCTCTGACATTCTGCAGCTTCCCCAGGCTACACACTTCAACAGAGGAACTGCTCCCAACCTCATAACACTGCTGCTCCAACACAGAGCACCAGCCCCAAGCTGCAGCAGAAAAAGTCTTCTGCCTTCCTGGTCAATCACAGCTACTGGCAGCAAAGCGAAGCCTTGGCTAAGACCCAGGAGACAAACTCTGGACCTACACAAAGCATCGGAGCTGCTGAGAGGATGCTCTAAACAGGGGAAAACCCAGAAAGCTCAAGTATCCACCTTCCCCCAAGCAGAAAGGGTTTGGCATGTTGTTGGGTTTGTTTGTTTTTATGTTGGGAATTGCATTGCTTTCCCTGGCCTCCATCCTATCTTTCCGGAGGAAAGGGGAAATTCTGACTGAAAGAAAGCTTCATCAGTAGCTTTTGAGATCTTTGTCTTTTCCAGGCAGAAGAACATGCTTATCCCCATTCCACATTGGCAGATCTATGATGATCAATTCAATTTTTCATATTTGAAGCGTGTTATTTTCTGTAACCTCACTAGCTCCAATTATTATGGATATTTTGTAAACAACCAACCAAAGAAATCACAATTATCAGACTGAAAGCAGAAACAGGTCAATGCAGTGTAAGACTCTGCATAACAATCGACAGAAACATCAATACAAACAACAACTTAAGGCACCACCTGACATTCTATGGGGTCGATAAAATACCTCTTCATTTTCCTACAGAGACGCTTTGCCTCCTTTATCAGCAGATGGCAAGCAACTCACTAGCTCGGTCTGTACGTCTGTATCTGATAGACAGTGTTTTACAAGTCTGAAATTAGTTTGAAACATTCTGGTGTTGGCCAGACTACAGAGGGAAACAGGATAACTTTGTCTATTAATGAAAAGTTGGTTTTGTCATAACAAATACTTCCACAAGCTCCTACCCATCCAGGCTCATTCAGTTGCTAATGGAATCTGTACCCAAGGACATAATCTGTGTTTAAGAGACTAACAATTTGTAGGTTCATCCATTCTGCTCTTTCTGCTGTGCTCCAACTTGCCTCCCTCCACTTGCTGAGGTTTATTTAGCGATGCTGATGAAAGCAAGCAAGGCCATGGGAATATGTTGGGTAGGAAGGGTATCAGATCATGAGGGCCATTTAGGTGCTGGAGAAAAAACCTGTCAGAGCAAAGCCTGTGCAGACCAGCACCTCGGCTCCAACTGTGGCAAAGGGCAGATGCCGAGAAGGAGGTTTAGACCATTTTGTTTAATCTCTTCCCATCAGGAAGGCTCCGTCTGTGATGCAGACAATGTGGGGTTTAGGAAAGGCAGGTCAGAAAGCCTAGACAGTTCTCACAACAGAATGAAAGGTTCGGTGGGTTTTATTTCCAAAGAAAGCTCCACATTTGGAGATTTTCAATGACTTTTAGTATAGAAAATCTGGAGTTCTGCACAAGATTGATGGGGAGAGAGCCAAACCAAGCTGAAGAAGACAAGAAAAGTGAAGTTACAGTGCAATTTCCTGCCAACTTGGCCAAGAAAAGAGAGAAGCAGATCTATACTGAAAAAAATAGCCCACAGCAGGGGTGCAGAGGTACTTGGAGCCAGGCAGAGCACCAGGCACACCCTGCAGCACTCCAGGGAGCGAGATCCTGTTGACTTCCCAGTACAAAATTTAGCTTCCTTGCCAAGGACCAACAGAACCAGCACAGAGAAAATATTTCTCAGTGATTTTAAGCATGTACTTTCCTCACAACAGTGATGGACCTGGGGCAGTGGTGTATAAAACAGCTTATGCCGCACTTCTTCGGGAGAGTACCACTAAGAAAACCTTCCAATACTTTCAGCTGTGATTAAGGCTTCACCCCAGGCTGTCTGTTGAGTTGCTGGGAGAAAATGCAGTCTAGAGGTCTACTCCAACGCCAGAGCAGGGTGCCAAGGTCAAATTAAACATCTAATACACACCATGGGGTTTGAATAAAACCAAGCCATACGTGAGGCTGAACATTACACCAAGAAACTGAGGGACCCGATTTAACAGACACCAACTAACCTCTTAATTTTTTAAGAAGTACCTACATCAAACCTGCTCTGATAGTTATTATGAATAACCGCAGCAAAGACTTCTACCCTCCAACCATTTAGTTGGCTATTAGAAGGCAGAGACTAATTTATTAAGCGATGATTAAGTTTACAGTCTAAAGGCATGAACAGATCTATCTAAAAATCCACCAAGATTTAAAACTGCAGCTAAGCAGAACATAATTTTCTTTAATGGAAAAATCAGTGAAGTTTAACAGACCCTCTGCTTTAAAAGAATGATTAGTGCTAGTATGACAAACCATTTGAATAAAGAACTACAGGAGTTCTGTGTTCGGTGGAAAAGCCTTTTTGGTTTTAACGTAAAAATAAATCTTACTTTTTAATATTCCAGTGTTTTTGAATGCTAATTCAAAATTAGCAAACAAATCAGTAAAATACACATACATACACAAACACAAGTCATTGCCAGGCTGTTTATGAGCCTTGAAGCCTAGAAGATTTTAATCACCTTTTCCATTAACTCTCCCCACCCCTTGAACACTGCATAAGGTTGGGTTCACGAGAATCTGAAACAAAAGGAAATACTGAAGCTTCTAGCATACCTTACTCAAATAGAAATTAATTTCCATGCTACACTACCAGGTACTGTGCTACTGCCACTGCAGAGCTGGGCAGATGTTTGTCTTCTGCATCAGCTGCCTGCTGCCAAAATGATAGTTGAGTCCATTAGCTGAGCTGTAAGGAAAATGCTTTTTTCAAGAAACAAGATGAACTAAGCTTATTGACAGTCAATGCTTAGAAGCATTGACAGTCACTCAAGGAAGGTGATTCTTTTCCTCTACTCTGCTCTTCTGAGACCTCACCTGTAGTCCTGTGTCCAGTCTGGGAGCCCTCAACATCAGAAGGACACAAAGCTCCCAGAAGGTGACCAGAGGAAGGCAACCAAAAATGACCAGAGGGCTGGAGCACCTCCCCTATGAGGACAGGCTCAGCAAGTTGGGGCTGTTCAGCCTTGAGAAGAGGAGGCTCCCAGGTCACCTTCTAGCAGCTTTCCAATCTCTAAAGGAAGGGGGCTACAAGAAAGCTGAGCGAGAGCTTCTGACACAGGTGGTAGTGAAAGGACAAGGGGAACGGTTCCACACTCGAAGAGGGGAGATTGAAGTTGGACATGAGGAACAAATTCTTTGCTGTGAGGGTGCTGAGATGCTGGAACAGGTTGCCCAAGGCAGTTGTGGCGGCCCCATATGGCCCTGGAAGTGTTGAAGGCCAGGTTGGCTGGCTGGGGCCCTGAGTAACCTGATCTAGTGAAGGCTGAAGGTGTCCCTGCCTGTGCAGGGCGGTTGGAACCAGACGATCTCTAAGGTCCCTTCCAACCCTGGCCATTCTATGATTCTATACATACATAGTTACATAACTATAATTATATATTTTACATATTAAAAAAATCTATTATATTTTTAATAGATAAAACAATATAGAACAGTTCCAGTTGGAAGAGACCATCAAGATCATCGAGTCCAACCTCCTGCAATTGATATATGATAGTTAAAGATGCCCCTGCTTGTTGTAGAGGAGTTGGGCCAGATGATCTCTCGAGGTCCCTTCCAACCCAACACACTCAATACTTCCAGAAGCTTATTCTGCACAATACAAACTTTTCAAGGGAGCTGGAATACATCCACTCTGAGTTTGGGAGAGGAGCTGCCATGAAATGTAGAAAAGGTACAGAGCACAACCCAGTATTTTTAATTCTAATTCTGAACATTAAAGCGGTTAAAATGAGAGAAAAATCATAAATATGTAAAGATACGATTCTCCACCTCTTGTAATAGGGGAATATTAAGGTTTGCTTTCATTTGAAGGCTTTCACCTTGCAGTGTCTGCCTTCCAGCCTTTTAGTCATGTACAGACTGGAGCAGCAAAACCTTTGAAGTGCCCAACTTCCAGTGACGTTTCTAAAGGGGTTTTTTTAATAAGTCTGAAAAAGTCTGTGTGTGATTTACTGTAATTTCAGAACAAGCTCAGAAATTCACCCTAACTCACAAGGAACAGTTTCTTCATAAAAGCAGTCTGAACACACTACCAGCGCTGCGGCATGGAGGGAGAGGGTACGAAAATCTGCTGGCCAACACGGTCAAGTCAAATTCAAAATACTGGCTGCATAGATTAAGATATTTAGACCTTTCAGGGAAACAAGACAGAATTTTATATAGATTAGATCCCTTCTATTTTCGCAGCCAGTGAACATAGTTTCAGTGATTCAGTCGATTGTTTATAATTGCAATGAAGCAGCTGTGATCAAACTCTATTTGTAGCGTCGTAAGAAATTTGCCCCCTACCTACTAAAATTAGTTTGAAGCATCCAAAATTCCCATTTGAACATCTGACTGAACAAAACAGGCATTGCTCCATGCCAAAAATGGGAGGAAATAGACCTAAAATATGCCATTTTCTCACCAGAATTGTAGGCTCCCGGAATAACATGTGATTTCCAACTCATTCCAAGCCTGTTTGCATCGCTCCTTGTTTCCCATTCATAGCAAATTCCTTGACAAATGTTCTGATTATTTATTTCTTCTTTTTCCCTTTGCTTTTTTAAAATATCTAAACACAATTTTCAAATGATCACAGACAGTCTCGCAAGGAGAGCCCCATCCGAAAATGGAGAGGGTGGAATTTTACACTCGGCAAGCGCTGGAGGCAACTCACATGATTAAAGACTGCACTGGAAACCATCATTAAAAGGCTTCTTCCCATAAGTGAAAAAAGTGTAGTTTGCCACTCTAGACATCAGAGGCACAGAAACCAAACTAAGCTCAAAGTCAAACAAGAAATGCAAATGCCCAACTACAAAATTCCTGCTTACTCTTGGGGTTTTGTGAGGGTTGGTTTTTTTTGTTTCAGACTGAAGGGTAGAGTATGAATTTTAACAAATTTTAAATTAAAATTCGAATCTGTCACTTCAGTTTTTCTTCCCTTGCTGGTTCTCTTGCTACAAGTTTCATCATAAGGGCCAGAGAAATTAACTGGGAACAGTGGGATCTGCCTCTTCTTGCACAGTGAAGAGTTTAAGGCACCTCTCTTCCTCACTCTCAAGGTGGGAAACTGTCTTTTTTTCTATTTACAGATAGAATCATGGCCTAAATCAGCCAAAAAAATCACTGGGAATCATCTAACTGGGGCAAATAAGAGTCACACAGCTAGGACCTGTAACCCTCAGGAAGCACAGTGGTATAGAAACTCAGCAAAGGCTGCAAAACCCATGTGAAAGCTGCGGGCTGCACCACTGCTTCACAAACCTACTACAGTGCACAGAGCACAAAGAGAAATATCCTTATTTATGCCCCCCTCTGATGCACAAACTACATCCTAGCCAAACTCTAAACATGCGATAAGGAAAATCTGTGTTTCTAGATTTATATGATTTATATTGCATACATGTTCTATTATAAAGCTACAATAAAGATTGTAAGATTTTCTAAAATAAACATGATGCTCCTTAGAAAAACATCAGCAGAGCTGTTTAGCCAGCATAAAGCTTCATTTTTAAACCAGAACTTGGTACACGAAGTAAATTAGTTCTATTAGGCAGGAAATTGTCCAGCAAATCAACTGTGTTACGTTAGAGATCCTAACATTAAGACAGCTTTCAAGGTGACCATGAGCACATCCTGAGGAGTGCTGAAGGTGCTCCAGAAGACAGTTTGTGTATCACACATACCTATATATTTCTGTTTCAGTCCACATCTGCTCACAGAACAACTATTTTCTATAGCTGTCCTTTTTAACTGGGTGCATTAACCCTTGACTTTGATGATCTTTCAAGTTCCCTTCCAACCCATAACATTCTGTGATTAGATACCTACAACAGAAACCCCAGAGAGACAGCTGTACACTGTCTCTTCATAAATCTGGTTTGAAATCCTCACCACTTTACGTCTGTTCACATGAGCTTTGTTCAGATGCTGTGGACAGCATCTGGATTCCCTCAAATCAATTGTAATTACAACATTCCCTTCTTAGCTCGATAAATTAAACATTTATTTGCTGTCTACCATCATATCCCTCCTCTAAAAGACAACATTTATTGTGTGTTTTAATTACCAAATACATGTAAAGGGTTGTCTGAAATCCAACAGAGAAACACTCTGATTCCAGATGTATCTTCACAGAGGTTTTCACTGGTCAGCACTACAGTACTTGAGGCAAAAATGAAATTACACACAGTCCTTGCCTGCATTCATCTAATTTTTGACTGAAAATCTACAATTTAGCAGCAAGTTCTGCCCTGGAACATGAATATGAGTTTCCTACTACATCCAAAGATTATCCTTATTTTCTTAATAGGATTAAGACTTCCATTTCACTTCAGGTGAATAACTACGCTCCGGCAGCAATCTGGAACAATAAAGGGGCTGTATAATGGTTATAGTTGCACTCAAGTTACAAAAACTTCAGGAAAGCCCAACTAATTATTGAAATTAGTCGTCGTGTGACAAGGTGCGTTTACTTACTTCCCAGTTTAAACAAGGCTTCCCATTGACAGCTCTCAGAATTGTTTAGACTGGAGAGGGCTGCAGCAGTGCCCGCAGCTGTGCTCCATACCCTGACACTCCTTTGCCGGCCCAGCAGCCAGTGGGAGCACCATTTACACCAAAATAATATACAGGAATGTATCTGAAGACAGTAAAACCAAAATAAAATAGCTGCCTGCTTACCAGGATTGGTCACTCCTAAGGGAAAACATTCACTCACTCAGTCTGAGGGCTCACACCCTCTGAGGGCTCCTGTGGGGCAGGGCTGGAGGCCTCACTGTGCCCATAACTGGGCACAGTGGGCAGAACTCTCCACAGAACTGCTAAGGAGAGCCTTAGGCCTGTGCTGAGAACGCTACCACCCTCACAGCCCGTCCATGCCCTGAGGCCAGCTCAAGTACCCAAGTGCAAAGCTAAGCCTTAACCTGGGATGCTGCCCCTTCTCGCTCCCACTGACAACCAGACAGGATAAGAGCAAATGGGGTCAGGTTGTCCCAGGGGACGCTCAGATCGGATCTCGGGAAAAGCTTCTTCCCAGAAAGAGCGGAGAGGCCTTAGAACAGGCTGCCCAGGGAGGGGGCGGAAGCACTGTCCCTGGAGGGGTTCAAAAAACAGGCAGACAGGGTGTTTCAGGAGACAGGTTAGTGGTTGGGGGTTGTACAGTGGGCAAGTGGACTTTATGATCTTGAAGGCCTTCTCTAACCTTGATGATTCTATGACACTGGGACACCAAACATGGGACCAGAGAGAGCAAACTGGAGGTTCTTCTACCCAAAACAGAAGGGTAATGTAAAACTGAGCTAACTGCATCTGACGCTGCCCGTCAATCTGTTTTGGCCACTTGGTTCAGTACAAGAAAGCACTTCAGTTCTCACCTTCGATATCATTTCTCCCACTCAAACACAGGAGCTTGATTTCAGTCAAGAATTAACTCAGCCCTCCCCGCCTGAATCACTGTTATTGATCACAGCAACTCGAGCAGATCCTGGGGCTCAGGGGGCAGCCCACAGGCCTGCGCCAGGCTGCCAGCCCGTTGCTCCACGCGCTGATTCACCTTTTCAACAAGGACTCTGACGTCGCTGCTGCCCTTTCACACTGTTACCGCGCCCCACCCGAGTAGTGATTTTATCATTTCATTCTCTTCTCAGCTGCGTTTCGTAAAAGAGGGGGGGAAAACCCCAGAAAGGCAGTGGTGGCCGGTGGGTAAACAAGCGCGAGGCGGGGTTGTTTCTCCACATGGCAGACACACGTCCCACCCCAAAACCAGAAACATGCCTTTAATTGGGCAGGTTAACGTTTCTCTCCCAGTTACTTTCTAGTCCTATCTGATCACTCCGTCAGGATGAGTAATGCCAAACATTCAATTTCTCGTGGCTTCGGTTCCAGTAGTTACTAAAAGCAGCCAAGTACATGTTTGTTTCTAAACTACTTGAAGCCTTCACAAAGTTATTTTAGCTCCCTTCACCAGCTTTGCTTTTGAGCAGGAAACCCAACGCTTCTAAAAACCATTTCGAGTCCTAACTGTATTTTCCTTCGTTGCTGGAGGATTTTTGCTGTTTGCAGGATGCGGGTTATTTTTTTAACCAAAAAAAAAAAAAAAAGGAGCCCGCTGCCTCCCCAGGCAGAGACTTGTGGAAACAGGTGCTTCTAAAAAAACCCAAAGCCCTTGGCAGCAATCTGACCTGACTGGAGCTCTGCACATTAGTAAGACACAGTTGCCTGCTGAGCTCTCCCTCAGCTAATTAGAGGACCCGTATGGCAATGAATGGCCTTGACTCTAACTACTTCCTGAAAGATCTCTAGCAGAGTCAGAGGAAATGGGAAAAAAATGAGATGCAGCTACAGAGAAACTATTTCAGATGGTTTCTTCTTGAAAGAGCTGCTTTTTCTTCTCCCAGAATGGTTGGAGGATAAGATGCAGCATCCAAGAGCTCTTAAATCTACGATGTATGATAACAATTATATGTCCAATTTAATTCTGTAGATCTCCCATTAAGATGTCGCTATTACAAGGTGGCTGGAAGTGGGCTGCAATGCCAAAGCACACAAAAACACACATCCATCACCCTGTAGCGACCACTGAAAAATCACATTTAAACTCCAGTCCCCTGTCTGTGTGCTTGAACCTTCCAGTGCTGCTCCCTCCTGCTAAAAGCAGCAGCAACACTTCTACCACCATCTGAGGGGTAGGTTTTCCCCCAAAGGTTATGTTATCCTTCTGGGCAAGCAGTGGATGTTTAGAGAAATCTTCTGGAAATCACAAAAGCCAGTTCAGCATTTCCACTGCTTAGCAGCTATCTGGCACCTAACTCTATGGACAACAGAAGTCAGTACTTTGTAATAGGGAATATTAATCTTGTCCACTAGGAATCGTGTCTGATATTTACTACACTGGTATCGTATCAACCCGACGTAAATTTACTACGCGTGTACCCATTACTTCTTTTAAAATTAGCTCTGTCAATCAGTCCCAAGGCAGGAAGGAGGGAAATCACTTTTTCTGATTTCCTGCCTCTCTCAAGTTTAAAGCCATATAACCAGCTCTAGACAGAACACTATATGAAATCTCAGAAGAGTAAATTTCACAGACAGAAGTCTTCTTAAAAGTAAACGGGAATTTCCTCTAAATGCCTTGATTTCCTACAGTAAAGAAGCTGATCACCATGGAGCAATATAATCCTGATTTAATAGGAACGCTGGTCCTACCCTTTGCCTCAGATAAAAAGCTCTTAGCAAAGGTTAACGTAACTTCAGTTAGCTATTGAACATCATAGTCTTCGATAAAAATCACCGGTACCTTTGGCAATAGTTTGGCAATCTCTGCCCCTCTGATGGCACACAATTCCCTCCATTACATAAATTATGACTAATACACAATTCCCCTCCCCTTTCCATGAATTATGACTAGTAAGAGGCATCTCCCTGTTGCATTCAGGTCTGTGCAGCACCAGGGGACATGATGATGTGGAACTGTTCTACATCTGCGTAACATACACTGTTTAGAGAGGCTGCACTATTACCAACACCTTTAGGTGAGCTGTCTGGGTCTGTGTGTAGGTTCTGTGGGCTTCCAATTTTGAGGAGAAATTTGTTCTGTGGTGCCTACACAAACAGAACACATCATTTAAAATCAGCTTAGCCAAAAGTTCCTGCTGTCCAAGATCTTCATTGTCAAAGCATTCAACACTCTGCCCTGGCCTGGAGTCCCCTGGCTGCCAATGTGCTACTCAAAAAAAAAAAACCACCAAAAAAGGAACATTTTTGCATCTCAATAGACCTTCCAGTATCAACAAATCTTTAAACTCTAAAAATCAGCTACTCCAAGGAAGAGCAGAAATAATGTCGACATTGTACCATGCTGAGGTATGGGGCGGCGGAGGGGGGGGTTAATTCCCATTTGCAAAACATACCAGTTCGCTCTAAGTACAGCTGCTGGAAACATTTTAATAAGAAAAATAAATTACAGCTACTCACAGAACTGTACTGAGCCCCTGAGAAAGATTCTGTTACATACACACAGCTTGGAAGTGCTCTTGGGGAAAAAGGTGGGTCCTACTGCGTGTGAGTGTTCACACACACACACGTGGAGCTCCAGCGATTGCCACTGCTCCACCACCAGCTCCCCAAAGGGCACCAGTGATTCGGTCTTTTAGCTGCTGAAACGGAGAGAAATCCAACCCTGATGGCTCCCTACTGGAGTCTGGGGAGGGAACCTGAAAAACAGCCCCGAGAGACTTCCAGAAGTTGACGATTATCCTGTAGGCACTGGGATCGCTGTGGGCCAGTGCAGATTTTCACCCCTTCCCTCGGCTGATCTGTATCACCTTTGATATTTGATTAAAATGCTAATCACTCCGAAACACAGTGTCACGTGGAAAACACGATCTCCCTCCTTTTCCTTCCCCCAGTCAGAAGAGAGAGCTTAGGACTGAGAAGCACACGGTATTACTGCTACTGTCACACCAGTACAAATCATTTCGAATAAGCACAACCACTTCATAAATATTAAACAGCCAGGACGACCAAAGGGATTGTGTTAGGTTTCGGGTGGGTTTTTTTCAGTCCATTTCTCACAGTGTTTATTCACTGAGTAATCTCAAATTTTTGGCTTCCTCAGTGTCAATCTTAGGAAGGGGAAAAAATGAAAATTAAGGTGTGCACAGTGATTTTATTATAGGTTTTGTTTCCTAGTCACCAGTTGTCCTAGGATACCGTGTTCTGCCTGAGCATGCATTATACGATACCAGAAGTACGCATCGATGTAACGCTCTGCTTCTAGAGAAGACCTAACTTTTAGCAAACATGAGCTATTGCTATCATGCTTTTTCACATTAGAAGAATCAATTTCTCCCAAAGTGGATAAATGAGAGATTTGCTCAACTACAGCAAATATATATATTTGAGAGAGATATATATATATCTCAAAGGATAATGTCTGTCTGCTGCTAGTCATACACATATATGCATTTCCACCTAGGCATTTCCAAAAGGAGGAGATATAACCCTGTGAACACAGGGAACATACCCCCATGTTTGCATCAGGGAACCCATCATGCTGTGACTGCTTCTCACACATCTCAAACCTGGCCACAAGAACTAATCATAAGGTGCAAGAGACTATGGTCCCCCTACACTGGATGGTCTGGATGAGGCTTTGGCAAGCATATGACTTCATAATTAGAATACCTGCTATATTTTTAAGACTACTGACTTCATTTGGGAAAAGGTCATAAGACATGTGCATAAGGAGACAGATCTCAGCAGACCATGAAACACATTCATCTTGTCATCTGTCTTCTTCTGACATGTTGGTCATTCTTACAGTAATAGGTGTTATGGTCATAAATGTTCTTATAAAAGACAATAAAGACAAATACTTGATCACCACTTCCAATGTGGCTGGGTTTATCTGCAGACTGACTGCTTCTGAAACAAGTTTCTAGAAGTTACAGTAGGGAACAGCCCCTGAAACCATACGGTGGTGACTCCAGGAGAAAGGCACCTATCTGTATTCCTGTTCAGCTCCTTGCAATTTGAGAGCTTCTCTAACCTCATACTTCTCCGCAGGGGGAAAAGTACTCATCCGTGGAAAGGAAAGCACTTTATATATAGGTCTGTTCATTTAAAAAATGCACAACAGGAATTATTTGGTGTAACAAGTATTCTCCTCATCACCCATCTCCTTCCTTTTTTCTTTTCTACTTTTGCTTCCAAAGCAACCAGACGAGCGCCAGCACAGATATATAACTGCGCTGCTTTACAAGACGATAAAAGAGGTTGCTTTTTATTAATATTTCACTCAGATTTCATATTCTTAGATATTTAATAACGAGAAACTTTGCTTCAGTGTGAACTGTCACACCACCACCCACTTTTTAAACGGTGATGAGTTGTTTCAGTGTAACAGATGTGCAGCCTTCTGGGGTTCTAAACCTCCTTTCTTCAAATGCATCATCAACCTGCGCAATTAGCAGGAATGATTACACAAAATTCAATCAGAGCTAAAGAGCAAAAGCAGAAGCACTTGCTTACTAATACCACATCAACACAGACACTGTTTTATGCAAACACTTTGCATCATTGATCTCTGCCAGGTTAGCTCTTTGAGCCTTTCAGTCTTGATTCTTTTTCCATCGCATGAAAAAAAAACCCAACCATGTTACTCTGGAATGGAAGAAATCAGTTGTATGCCTCATTAAACATAACATACGTAGAATCATAAGAAATGAAAAATAGAGCTTCCTACCCGTAATAAGGACTGGGATTCGTCTTTCGTCTTGCTGTCCCCAGATGCAGGGTAGGGCTGGGTGAGCTGCCCGGCTTTCTCTGTCGCTGCGGCTGGCACGCCCTGCAGGAAGCCCTTGCTCTCCACTGCCAAGCTGTAAATGGGCCGTGCAAGGTGGGCAGCTTCTACATTTGGACTATCCCTTAAAGGCTTTGGCTGCTCTTGGCCAACGGACGCTGGAGTCAATAAGCCTAGACTGGTCTGTGTGTATGATGGGCTCCCCCTCAGAATGTCTGTTCCTCTCCAGGTCACGCTGCGAAGATCATCACTGGGACTGTCAGTCCAACCTTTCTCCTTGAGCACTTCCTTGTCTTCTATCTTTTCCCTCTTCACTACGCTGTCAGACATGGGCTCCCCCATTTTGGGGTCGGGATTAATCAGACTGTAGACCTTGAGGTCAATTTTTGGCTCTTCCTTGATGGACGAAACGCCGTGACTGTCCTCCCCATTGGCTGTAGTGACATCCATCTCCTGGCAGTGCACAGTGTTGAAGTGCTCGAGTAGTGACTGAGTGTCAACAGCCGTGAAGCTGCACTGACGACATTTGCAGCAGTTGTGAACTCTCCTGGAAGAAAACAAGAGGTGCATTAATGGAAGACTCTTCCCTCACGGTGGTTTTTACCTGCCAACGTGAAGCAAATAAATCGAAAACACGCAGTGCTTTGCTCTAAATAAAGCAAGTTGGTTTCCTCTGGGATCTTATACGACACAGAAAACATTCCTTGGGGATTTTTCCCCCCAACACCATGCAATGGGCTCTTGTTCACTCATTACTTTCAATTTCACACAATGTTCATTTGTGTTTTTTCCTCTTCATTTTGTCCCAACACATTTTTTACTTTCTGTTGTGGTAGAAACAGCAAAGTGATGCAATTTTTTCCCAAGCAAAATCAAACAGTTACAAGAGAACTGTTCTCTTGTGTAAAAAAACTCCACTTCTTACAACACAGATCTGTGATAGAAAGTTAAATCAGCTATAAACATTTCTTTGCTTTCCACTTTTTGGGAAAAAACTATACTTTAAATATAATATGTATTATATATAATATACATTCTAGATATTCGATATGTATCACAGTAACGATAAGGTTGGAAAAGACCTTAAAGATCATCCAGTCCAACCTACTATATGTACTACATATATGATACACATGTGTATACATACACACGCTATGTGTCATATATAATATGTATTTATATATGTATTTATATATTATATACAACCATAGAATCATTACGGCTGGAAAGGACTGCTAGGATCATCAAGTCCAACAGTCTAACCCTCAGCCCAACACCTCCCTAAACCCTACACCATGGCCTAAGGTGCTCTAGCCGCTTGGTTTTTAAACATCTCCAAGGATGGGGACTCCACCACCTCACACGGCAGCCTGTTCCAGTGCTCAACCACTCTCTCAGCAAAGAACTTCTTTCTAAGATCCAATCTAAACCTCCCTGATGCAACTTGAGGCCATTTCCTCTTGTCCTATCATTAGTAATTTGGGAGAAGAGACCAGCACCAGTATCACTACAACTTCCTTTAAGGTAGCTGTAGAAAGCAATAAGGTCTCCTC
Source organism: Rhinopomastus cyanomelas (assembly GCA_013400115.1). Taxonomy (NCBI): domain Eukaryota; kingdom Metazoa; phylum Chordata; class Aves; order Bucerotiformes; family Rhinopomastidae; genus Rhinopomastus; species Rhinopomastus cyanomelas. The sequence goes on along the minus strand of VXBP01004081.1, from coordinate 105,018 downwards.
TCAGCTTCCTTTTCTCTCGACCAAATAACCCCAGTTCCCTCAGCCCCTCTCCACTGTGCAGCCTTGTTTTCCAGCCCTCTCCCCAGCCTCACTGCCCTTTTCCTACCCCGCTCCAGCCCCTCAATGTCCTTCTGATACTGTGGCACCCAAAACTGGACCCAGTACTCAAGGTGTGGTCTCCTTAGTGCAGAGGACAGGGCACCATCACCTCCCTACTCCTGGTTACACCATTCCTGATCCAGGATATACAAGCCATATGTGTGTATATATATATACACACACACATATATATATAATCTTATACACATATTTATTTGTATATAAAATACACAGTTGACCAAGGTGACTGTGAATGGAACTCTGGCTGACTTACAAATAAAAACATCCCAAAGGGCAGAAGACTAAATACAACACAGCACTTGTTTGTTCCCTATTTTAACCCAGCTTTAAAAGATGCTGCTCTACACCAGAAGCAAAGTAGTTGACTGTGTTGCCACAAGCTGTGTTCTCCTGTCCAACAAAGAAATATCTGGGTGGGAGCTGTGCAGCAGTGGAGAGTAACACAGCTCCCAGCTCTTGTTCTAAAACCCTACAGCAGGAAGCAGTGCAATCTAAGGTACCTAAAGCGCATGTCGCTCCGTGAGAAGACCACATTTCATGTACATTACCCATGACAGGCGCACAACACTGTTCATGAGCTCTAGAACACTATGAATAACTGTTTGTAGCTCAGGAATGATCAGAGCCCTGTACTAGCACCACGAGAAACCCCATCCATGCCTTTCAGCCAAACGTGCATCTCTGTGAGAAAGCTGCTCCCAACAGACACACTTACACATCCCCACCCCAGGCATTCCGAGTCACATGAGCTGCTTTAGCCAAGCTGAAAACATTAGCCTTTTGCTATCCCACACAGGACAAAACTTGTATGGGAAATCTGTTACTGCCCTGACAACTCCGGCTGTTAGAATGAATTCTTTTGAGGCCAAAACTTCGTGAAGTCGATGGCAAACCTCCCACTGACTCCAGTTAAGAGCAGGATTTGGCTCTCAGTGCATCTGTAGGACTGGAATGATACACAGAATGTCCCTTTTTGAGTAGGATAGTTTAGAAGGGACAACTTGCCAAACTTATTAAAGCCCCTTGTCTTCCTCCTTGCCTTTTGTTGGAAAAACAAACCATATGTTATTTACATTGTCTGATTCTCCTGCAGCCATGTCAGCACGCAGACACGAGCACACATTTCGATTCCATCTTTTCAGCCTTGTGCAGTATCAGTTTTCTTTGTGTCATTTTCCATATTTCTATTCATTTTAGGGGACTAGATGGACTCGTTCAGTTATTCAAAAAAAAAACCCAGTCAGCTATTCTCCACGTAGCCTTATGGCAACGGAATCTGCTTGTGGGCTAAAATCCTGTTCTGGCTGTGTTCCTTTTTCTTCCTTCTACTATTGTGTTTTATTAAAGTCAGCTTGTCTCTCAATGCAGCACTAACACACACTCTCCTGCAACGTTATTTCTTCTCTAAACCAAGCTTAATTCTCTTCTGAACCAAAGGAAAAAACAAAAAGAGAGTGTTATCTGATCAAAACCATTTCATAAATAGAGAAAAGCCAAGCTGGAGAGAGAGGGTCAGCCCTGTAAAGGTGGGATAGCATGAGGGAAGTCCAAGTTAGACAGGGGCTAGTTATCTTAAAAGCCAAGTTAAACAAGACACCATTTGGGGCTAATGGCTCAACTGCACACACTCCCCATGTGAAAGTTTATCAATCCTTTGGGAGGCTACTTAGCCCTAAGTGTCTCTTGTTTAACTTGGCTATTTGAATAGCTAAGCCTCTTTCCTAACTTGGCTCTCATCTGCAGATATCACACCTCCAAACAGCTGATCCTTTTCTGTCTAACTTGTCCTTTACTTTTTTGCGTGTGGCTAACCGGTTTTGATCAGGAGCGGAACACACCACAGCACTGGTACCTCATAACTATGTGGTGGAGATCTGGATAAAAATCACCTCTATTAGGTTAAAGCTTTGTTCTTTTAAATTATGTCACAGAACCACAGAACATCAGGGATTGGATGAGACCTTGAAACAGTCCAATCCCCCCACCACAGCACGATCCCTTAGATAAAGCCACACAGGAACATGGCCAGGCAAATTTTAAACATCTTCAGAGAAGGAAACTCCACAAGCCCCATGGGCAGCCCTTTCCAGTGCTCTGTCACCCTCACGACAAGAAGTTCCTTCTCACTTTAATGTGGAACATCTTATGTTCCAGCTTCCACCTACATCTGCAATTCATGTGAGGTTCTACAAGCATTCCTTCATTTACCAGTGAGACCAACAGGCACTGAGATGTGGAAAAGGTCGGGACTGATTCAGGCAGGTGGCAACCTAGCAGGGCTTTGCTTTTTATTCTCAGGACACAAGTTTTTCTATGGTGCCTTACAAACTAAGCACTGCCACCAACACTATAAACCTTCATCCTTCGCATGGGTTTGTCCTGTAGGTTATTCTATCCCCAAGCTCCAAAACCTAAGTTCCTGTTTGGAACTGTCCAGTACAAGTGGCTGTCTCAAATAGTAAGAGCCATCACCAGCTCTTAGAAAACCTTTTGAAGTTGGAAACTTGCTCTTTCCCAGAACAAGGCACAAAAAGGAGAATGTTTTTTCATCTCTGACAGTTCTCACCCCACCCTGATAGCAATCAAGGAAGCAAGTTGGCAATGTTTGATTATTTTTAATACTAGAATTTCAACCTAGCTTGTGTTTCTAACGGCCTCAGTAATACAGATACGTGCACATAGCTCCTCTGAGGTTAAGCAATGAATTGAATACTCTACAGTGTGGCCAGTTACACCATCTGAAACTCAGAGGTGCAACTCAAGAGTACTGGTTAAACAGCTGAAATGTTTGAGGAAGACCTTAGGATGGCAGAAAGTCATGTGAGTGAAGAGGGAAACAGCATCCTCCCTTCTGTGATCCTGCCTGTACAACACTCAAGCAAACTATCAGGACTTGTTTGTGTAAGGAATAGTGTGGCCAGCGGGACTAGGGATGTCATGCTTCCACTGCGCCTGGTCACTGGGGAGGCCTCCCCTCAAGTACTGGGCCCCTCACTTCAATTCAAGAAGGAGATTAAGGGGCTGGAGCATGTCCAGAAGAGCAATGAGTCTGGGGAAGGTACTGGAGGAAAAGTCTGATGAGGAGAAGCTGAGGGAGCTAGGGGTGTTTGCCTTGGAGAAGAGGAGACTCCGCAAGGAGCCTCTCCCTCTCTACAGCTCTCTGAAGGGTGGTTGATGTCAAGTGGGGGTTGGGCTCTTCTCACAGGCAATGGAAAGGGTGAACAGACACTGGAATAGACTGCCCAGGGCAGCGGTGGAGTCCTTATCCCTGGAGGTGTTGAAGGACACACTGGCTGTAGCCCTTAGTGTCCTGGTCTAGCTGATCCTGGCGATGTTAGGTCATGGGTTGGGCTGGATGTTCTCAGACATCTTTTTCAGCCTCAGTAATTCTGTGATCCCATCTGTACATAACTCAAACAAACTATCAGCAGCTTCGAGCCATAAACTGGCATCTTCAAGGTGGTTCTGGGATGGCAATATCATCCCACCCATTGATGTCACTTAACATTATTATTTCCACTATAAAATAAATCAAAGACCTGATTATTAATGGACATTAAAACAATCAGAGCTCAAGCCCAAGATTAAATGTCAAGGAATCCAGGCCAAACCTTTGGTGCTCTGTTCCGTTCTGACAAGAAAATCCTCATCATTATTTCTCTGCACCAAAAATGGGCTTGAACTGGGTGCTGTAAGACCTGAAGGATTTTCCCTTGCAAAAGCTCTGAGTTGGAAAGATTAGATGGAGGGGTTTTGATGGATTTAATGTTCTTCGCTTGAGTTTTCTAATGGGCTGTGCTACTCCTGACACTAGTCAGTAGTTAATTAAGTCTCGTTGACATAACCAATCTCAAGTATTACAAAACACTATTCTCTACAAAACAAGTAATTTACCCAAAGACATTCCTAGGCTCCAGGGCACCGAAGATGTTCTGGATTAAGGTATGGCTGCCATATCACTTCCATTTGAACTTCATGTTTTGAATTTCATGATGCATTTAACCATGACTAGTGTTTCTCATGATGAAACAGCCTGGTAAGGAAGTCTACTTCTGGGAGGGATCCCGCACTCAGGCTTGCAGAGAGCAGAAAATAGAAGACAAGACAGTGAGCAAAGAGAGGAAGAATATGTGGTAGTCAGGAAGGGAAAGAGAATGAGCAAAGTGAAAAGCAAGGCTGGGATCAAAGGACAGCAAACGCCATCAGCAAGAGGAAACTAATTCAGATCAGTGAACTAAGGTGTCAGGAGGATGGAAAAGGTTCTCACAGCTGCTACTGTTGTTCAGTGAGTGAAGGCTTCTGCTTTGCTCAAAAACTGGACTCTCGTGGGCTTCAATTTATCCTTTTCTGAGGAGTCTACCAAAGGTTCCACACTTCCATAAGCTGCACTGCTTATGGAAGCATAAGCCCTGCTCTGGTATCTGCTGCCTGATAACTCTTTACCTTTTACTCCTCTACACCATTTATTAAATTTGTTATTGAATTTGAAATTAACTCCAAATTCATTGCAGAAGTGAATTCAATGTAATTGCTGTCATCCACTTTTTCTAAGTAATTTTTAATCAGAAAAATGAAGGTACTCCACTGCCAGAGCTCACATTTCCATTGAGTCCTTTTTCTTTTCACATTTTCCATTTGTTTAATGAGCCACTACCATTATTTTTTAAAAAACCTATGTTTGGAGGACTTTTCAGCAGAGCATTCTTAATTGCTATTAGCACTGATCAAGGGCTTTCTGTTAAAAGACTTTTAAAATAAAAAAGGATTTACATGAAGAATTCTAAGTTTAACGTAAATGAAAAAACCACATTTTTTCCCCTCATCTTTTAGCAGAAGTAAAAAGTAAATTAAAGAAAAAAAAACCCCAAACACTTCTTCAAGAAGCCTCTTGCGTTTTTCAGAACAACACTGAAATTTAAAAATTAATTATTTTGGAGTAAGCAGGGAAAAATTCTCTAGACTAAGTGATGGGACATGTTGATATTTCCCCAAACACTGACTATGATTTTTATCTAAATTACAAGTGTTGGCATCTTTTAGCTCCTCAGAACATGGAGCTTCACAAAGAACATGAGTAACCTGGCTCTTCAGATGTATAATAGAAAATGAGGAGAAAACGGAGGCCAACAAACCTCCTGGGGATTTGTATGAGTAAGCACATTGTCATTAGGTTTAAATACAAGTAAACTCAAGTGCAATGTGATTCATTAACTTCAAATTTAACTGAACAGCTCTCAAATAATCACATCAAGAAGTACTGGAGGAGCATTAAGTGTTAAGTAGGCATCTCTGTAGGCAGAAACTTGGAAAGAACCGTTTCTGCAAACTCTAACACTGCTGCAATTACGTAGCTGCAGAGGAATAATCTTTTAGCTAGGAGACACAGCAAAACTGTGGAGCCAGAAGGAAACAAAATAAAAAAATTAATTAAGCATGCCCCAAAATAATCCAAAATGCAGACAAAAACAACCCATGAATCGTAACATCTAAGCAGCACCTTCAGCCAGAATACCTCACACTTGCAGATTATCAAGGGTGAGCTTAAATATGCGATGGCAGAACACTTTCTTCCACCACAAAAATGCTTAGTATTATGTTTGCCATTAGCATCCTTTCAGCTCCTGATTATATAAATGGAGAGCGTTCAATGCACGTGAGCTGATTCCACACCAGCCTGTTCCTATGTGCCACACAACCCCATCCAAACCAGCGGCAGTACATGCAGAGAAGAGACAAAAACTCAAAAAGCAGGAAGGATGGGAGAATACGAATGAAGCTGGCAGTTACTGAGATGTTGTACTTGAATTAGAATCACAGAATCATTCAGATTGGAAAAAACCTTCAAGATCATCAAGTCCAACCATCCGCCCTAGAACCTCCAACCACTAACCCATCTCCTGAAACTCCCTGTCCACCTGTTTGTTGAACCCCTCCAGGGATGGTGCCTCTATCACCCCTCACCTGCAGCCTGTTCCAAGGGCTCCCCACTCCTCTGGGGAGGAAGTTTTTTATCCTCAGAGTGCTTTCTGTATTGAGTACACCGAAAAAATACTGTTCTGTATGAGGGTCTTAAACAGAATAATTGTAGACAAATAGAGATTTGAACACTTCAACTTACAGCTCCCTCAGATAACTGCCAGAAACACAAGGTGCTGAGTCCTCCAAAGGTCAGGCTGGATAGGGCTCTGGGCAATCTATTCTAGTTACAGATGTCCCTGCTTGTTGTAGGAGAGGCGGGCTAGATGACCTCTGGAGGTCCCTTTCAACCCAAACCATTCTCTGACTGTATGAAAGGAGAAGCTACTGCTGTTCTGACTTAGCACTTAGCTTCCCCTTTCCTTGGGAAAAAGGGTTTTAGCTAGGCCTGCCTGTTAAAACTTCAATTACCAGCTGCAGCAAAATAAAAGTGTAAAAGTGTTGGGTTGGTTTTTTTTTCAGTCCAGAAACCATTTCAATCTTCCAGTTATTTAACCACTAAAAAAAAAAAAAGAAAAAGAGGGTACTGTGCCCCAGCGACGGCCAACGTGCTGCCTATGGAGCTGTACAGCATGGCTCCGAGCTGCTGCAATAATGCTTGGAACTCAGACACCACTTTTCATCTTCAAAGCAGTTTACAAACATTAACTAATTAATCCACACAACATCCCTCAGGCCCACTTGGATCAAAAATGGGGCACTGCATGCCGGGACCTGAATCCTCCGTGGGCCTTAGCTCCAAATTAAAGATGAGCAATCTGCTCCTTCTTTTCTGTACCCCCCCACACTTTTTTTCCTTTTCTCCTTTTTTTTTTCCAGACAGACTCCTGTCACATTGCCAATGCAGCCCTCTGTTGGGCAACATTTGGATGCCCCTAGCTTTAATCTCTATTAAAGTATCATGCCCCAGACTGCCTTTGTTAATTTTGGATGTCTTGGAATCTATTAAACATGGCAGAGTTTCTTGGGTTTTTAAGAAAGCTTTCGCTTTGAAAAATGCATCTTCTTTTGTCTCCGCTGGAGACAAAGATCTTTGAGATGAGATAGATAGCGAGTTTTCCGTCGCTGTTGACGCATTAGCCTTAACTATTAACATATTCGGCATGATTTTCTAATATTTAACTGCTTTTGCAGCGGCACACAACCGCCGCTCTTTGCAACGCGTAAGCGCCAGCTCCTCCTCTGATGTAAACTGGGCTGCCAGTTTACAACAGTTCAGGAATTGACCCAAGCAGGGAGTTGGCTGCCGCTATGACATTGTGTCAGACTGAGTCAGGAGACTGGCTGCTTCCACCTCCAAATAGGAACGTTCACATTTCAAATAAATACGACGCTGTAATCCGGCAACACAAAAATAAGCATCTGCAAGAGGATCTTGGGGGATGACATCAACAGACAAAAGAGTGTCTGCTCCCAGTGTGAAACCAAAACCAAAACAGCGATGGAATGCTCTTCAACTAATTACTGCCTTTGCTGGATTTGGGAATGGAAAATACTACAAAAAGGTGGGACATTGAAGCACTGCTCCTGAGCATGAAAAGAGTCATAGTCTATCTTGGAAAGCAAAGCCATTTGTGTTCCCCCCACTGAAGGAAGATGCCAACTTTCTGGTGAAAAGCCTCAACTAAAATAGTACCAAAAAGATTCTGGGTGAAAAACAGTTGACCAAACCTCAAATATGCTGGAACTTGGGTATCTGCACACAAATCCCACACTCCCTCTTCTTTGCACAGGTTTAAAAGTCTAATTAAATCCACCAACTTAGCTGGTGGTTTTTCAAAACAAAGTGGATGTTGGACTGGACTCTGGCTGTAAAGATTTCTATCTCTGTGCCTTCACATCTTGATTTCCAGTTTCCTCAAAGGCTCAGGGAACGGTGACATCTAATTAAGGAGCTATGGGCGAGCTATTTGTTTGGGTTCCCTGCATCAACCATTTGAAACTTCACTGTACCTGTAGTGTCGGGAAATCTCTTCTTCCACCTGGGTGGTAAAGTCACATTTGGTACATGAGTGTTCTTTGTTCTCCTTAAGCATCAGAGGCCCTTCTGCCCCGGGCAGGGTGTTTGTTTCTGGTTTGACATCAGATGCTTGGGCTTCGTGTGCATTCTCATAGTGGAGCAGGAGAACGTCCACGTCAGGAGTGGAGAATGAGCACTGGTGGCACTGGTGTTTGACTCTAGAGCTTCCTGTCACCCCTGGAGACAGGTGCAAAAGCAAGAGAGCACAGTGGGAACAATTACTTTTTCTGCAAGCAAATGGGTAAGTAATTTCTCCAAGGTGCTTTTCTGGGCTGCAGAGGCCGCGGGGACAGAACTGACAGTGCTTAATGGTACATTTATGAATGTTGTGGAGCTGCTGATAGTGACGGAGAAGTGGACCCACCACGATTACATCGGGGCCATGGCTCTTTGAGTACCTAAAGTCACAGAACTGACAGTTGTAGCTTGTCACCATGCTGTCCTCCGCTCCTTTGCTAGTCAAGTCTTTCTTTTTGGCCACACTCGAACCCTTCTCTGTCTTTGTCACTAACTCCCCATCTGCATTTTTGGCTAGATCATTCTGGTTAATGACAGATCCCCTAGAAAGCTTATCATTCAGATCTGGGTGAAGGCTTCCTGCCTGGCTTCCCCCATGCTGCTTGCTGTAATGTTCTAAAAGTTTCAGTGAGCTGGACGATTCGCAGCTGAAACTGCAAAATTTACACCAGTAGTAACTGGTTGTATCGGTACCATTTTGTCTAGAGGACTCTATTGGCTTGATGGGCACCGAATATCCAACTGGTGTATCATCTCCTGCTTTTACAGTGATTCTGTCTTGCCACTTCCCCAAGTCTCCAGAATCACATGGTCGAAGAGTAGGACTGGATTTATTGGAGTTTTTCTCTGAAGTTTTACCAGAATCAGAGGAGGGAAGGGCTGCTTTCATTTTGTTTGGGTGAGTCTGTAAGAAGTGTTGCTCTAGTTCAGTGGAAGAGTTGCCCATGTAGGTGAAATTGCAGAATTTGCAGCGGAAGTACTTGGTGTTGCCTTGGCAATCTGGAGTTTTCCGCCCAATTCCAATAAAGGTTCCACCCAAAGTGACCTGTGAATAAAGAACAAAGTCATTTCAGCTCCTTATATTAAAATGGCAAGAAAGGAAAAAGAGTAAGATTAATTCATAAGGTTCTCTCACTAACCATCACCACCATTGTCATTGGTAGTAACAAAGTGTCATATATATATATCATGTATTTAGCTTTTGTTGCCAAACATTGTTATGTTTGCATATCCAGAATGTTTCACGTAGCTGGAGATGTAGTCCACAGGAAAAATAAACATATCTGTTAGGTGTAACCGAGGCACACGTGTACATGATCTGTACTTTGCATTCTGTGACAGAACAATTTCTTCCTTCAGTAGATCACTCAACCCAGGTTCAATCACCGACAGAATCATACAATCACAGAATCATCAAGGCTGGAAAGGACCTCCAGGATTATCAAGTCCAGCCCTAAGCCCAACACCTCCCTAACCCTTAGATCACGGCCTCAAGTTCTCTAGCTACTCACTTTTTAAACACTTCCAGGGATGGGAACTCCACCACCTCACTGGGCAGCCTGATCCAGTGCCCAACCACTCTCTTAGCAAAGAACTTTTCCTAAGACTCAATCTAAACCTTCCCTGACACAACTTGAGGCCATTGCCCTTCCTCCTATCGTGAGAAATTTGGANCTGGAAAGGACCTCCAGGATTATCAAGTCCAGCCCTAAGCCCAACACCTCCCTAACCCTTAGATCACGGCCTCAAGTTCTCTAGCTACTCACTTTTTAAACACTTCCAGGGATGGGAACTCCACCACCTCACTGGGCAGCCTGATCCAGTGCCCAACCACTCTCTTAGCAAAGAACTTTTCCTAAGACTCAATCTAAACCTTCCCTGACACAACTTGAGGCCATTGCCCTTCCTCCTATCGTGAGAAATTTGGAAGAAGAGACCAGCAACAGCCTCACTACAACCTCCTTTCAGGTAGCTATAGAGAGCAATAAGGTCTGCTCTCAGCCTCCTCTTCTCTAGACTCAGTAACTCCAGTTTCCTCAGCCATTCTCCATAGGGCTGTTCTCCAGCCCTCTCCGCAGTCTCACTGCCCTTTNTCCACCACCTCACTGGGCAGCCTGATCCAGTGCCCAACCACTCTCTTAGCAAAGAACTTTTCCTAAGACTCAATCTAAACCTTCCCTGACACAACTTGAGGCCATTGCCCTTCCTCCTATCGTGAGAAATTTGGAAGAAGAGACCAGCAACAGCCTCACTACAACCTCCTTTCAGGTAGCTATAGAGAGCAATAAGGTCTGCTCTCAGCCTCCTCTTCTCTAGACTCAGTAACTCCAGTTTCCTCAGCCATTCTCCATAGGGCTGTTCTCCAGCCCTCTCCGCAGTCTCACTGCCCTTTTCTGGTCCCACTCCAGCCCCTCAATGTCCTTCTGATACTGTGTCACCCAAAAGTGGACCCAGCACTCAAGGTGCGGTTTCACAAGTGCAGAGTACAGGGGCACCATCACCCATTTCCCTGCTTCAGCTGGCTACCCATTCCTTATCCAGGCTAAGATGCCATTGGCATTCTTGACCACCTGGGCACCCTGCTGGTTCCAGTTCAGCCAGCACTTAACCACCCCCGGTTCTTTTCTACCAGTCAGCTCTCCAGCCAAAGAAGATCCAGGAAGATCAGTATCAGCCATATCCCTGAACCCTCTGACAGTAGACTTCTTCCTGGGAGTCTGCACCAGGTGTGGAACAAAAGAACAGACCCTCAGGTTTTTTTTCCTTTCACAATACACTTAAAGCTTTTCACCATATTTATGCTTAACCGTCCAAGAAAACTGCTTTCTAAATGAGAGCAAACAAAAACCTAATCACAAATAACAAATTCAGTTTGCTGGGTCAGAGCACAACTGATGCTCACACAGCCCATTCCTACAGGAGCACCCAGTATCTGCCAGGATGTTTCTGAATGCAGCCACAGCGGCTGAGGTCTGAAACAAAAGGCGGTTTTTCTCAGAGATTACTCAGCGCAGACATTCTCCAAGGAAATCTTCTCTTCCCCTCGTGCGCAGAGCTCAAAGTAAAACCAGTATGGAAAAACCACAGGAGAAAAATGGCATGTGGCAAGGAATCCCACCACACCCCAGTCTATGACATCGCTGTTTAAAGAAAACTAGCAATACATGGGTTGCTCTGCTTAACTGTTCTCATGATGCCTGAGCAAATGGTCTGCAGGAAGGAAAGGAGGCTTCCAGGACTGATGTTACTGAACCCTGTGCTCCCACAGCAGCAGGCCAGCCCTTCCCAGGAGTGCACCACACCTGCCCCTGACATCAGGGCAGATCTGCTGCTCCTGTACAACTGCTTCCAAGGCCAAAGAATCTTCTGAAAAAGCTGTCGCCGTTGCTCTACTTACGGCCCTGAAGAGCAAACAGCTCCCAGAACAGAATTCCTCTTGACACCAGGAATCCAGACACCTACTCCTCAGCCAACATCCAGCCCACACCATTACACCAAGGACGCAGGAAGTTTCCTTGTGCCACGTTCCCAACATTCACACCCAAGAGATGCCTTACAGCGAATAGAAAGTTTCCACATGGGGTCTGATTTCCATTCTACTACATTTCTGCAGGAATCAGCTCTGATGCATTAGGCAAATGGTGTAATTATTTTTCCTTCTCCTCCTCAACAGCTGTTCCATAAAGAAAACATGTGAGCGCTGCTCATTCCGCACCACGCCATACGGAAAGACTCAGCCATACAGAGAGCATGAAATGTAAACATTTTCAAATGCATAGAATAGAAACGCCTCTTAGTCATCTAGCTCAGAGAACGAGGCTCTATCCTTCAGAGCCCATCAACGTCCAACATGTGTCACGAGTCAATGAGTTGCTAAACTATGATATAACGAGCTGCTGCTAGCCAGCCCGCCGAGTCAATTTTATTAGGCCCTTTTAAAGAAAATAAAACTCCCGTATGCTGATTAAAACAGTTTTTTCTTATATAAACTGAAAACTGCTTTCTGTTTGTTTCCTGCATTAGGCAACGGTGAGTCAGGCAACCAAACTCACCAGAATCACAGGATCATTTAAGTTGGAAGTGACCTTTAAGATCAATAGCTTGGACATAGATGTACCAATGTTTTCACTTAAACTGGGGCCCTGATTTCTGGCACCAAGTTACGAATTTGGTTTTGAAGAGAGTTGTTTTAACAGACTTTCTGCACTGCAGAAAGAGCTCATTTTAGTTATTCTACGGCCGGAGACAAAGCTCTGCTGAGCCCAGTCCTCCAACAACAGCAGGATTCTGTGATTTGGGCCAGCCCCACAGTATCTGGTACTTTGGGTACCATCATTTCACACCTTCAAAGTCCCAATGGTGTTGAGAGGCAACTTAAAGAAAGCACTGTTGGAATTAGGGTGAACAGAAAACAGCAGCAGCTCACTGCGGGTCTGCAGAAGTTGCAAGGTGATCTGGTTTTGCTCATTTCATTAGATTCTTCTGTTGGCCCTGTGCACAAGCAGAAAATTGGCCCAAATGCTCCACCTTAAGTGGCTCTAACGAGTGAACACGTGCTTTACACTCAGCGGTCCATCCACAGAGCCTACAGATAACAAACCTATTCTGCAGGCGCTCCGCAGACATCAGTTAGGAATGGAGTAACAGTAATCCTAACTGCCATTTGAGGCTAATTACTTTTATTTCTGAGTGCTGGAAAACCATATTATTAGTGCTAGCATCTTGTACCATGGACTGTGAATCACGTCAGTCCTGCAACTTGGGCTAATCCTGCTTAGTGGCCTACACAGCAAATTTGTGTCCCCTGCTAATACCTCCTTCCCTGCTCCACAAGAGGATAAATCAGAGCTCAATATTCTCACACTATTTGTATTAACCTCTTGCAATAGCAGGGAGAGGGAGGCACACACAATCTTTACAGCTCTGGCGTGTAATTGATTACCAATTAGTGGGCTGGCATTTCCCTGACCACCCTGCCACAATTCAAACTAATGCATCCCATTAGGAGAGCGAGGACGTGAAAGGTAACACATGGTCATGGCAATGCTGTTGCGCTCAAAAGCCATTTCTCATCCAAAACAGAACCCCCTCAAAGCCTCCTTGGGGTACATCAGCTAGGGAGACCTGAAGAAACTGGCTTTCACGCAAGGACGGTGGCAGAAGCACTTGAAAAGACAGCAAAAACTGCAGCTGTTCCACCTTTCAGCCAGCCACGTTTGGAGCAGACCATACACTTCCAGAACTGCTTGGGTTCCTGAGCTTTGCTGAAGTCTGCGCTTGACTTTCACATCTTTCAGTCACAGGTCAAATCTCTGTGTACAGGCAGTACAACGAGTAACTGTCCTTAACCTCCTGCTCTGACCTGCACCAGAATGAGAAAAAAGAAAGTAGAAAGTGGAAAAAAATCCCATCACTGAGTCATCAGTGTGCGCTGGCAGCCCAGAAAGCCACTCGTGTCCTGGGCTGCATCAAAACAAGCACTGACAGTCAGTCAAGGCGGGAGATTCTATCCTTCTACTCTGCACTGCTGAGATCCCACCTGGAGTCCAGTGTCCAGTTCTGGAGTTCCCAGCATCAGAAAAACACAGAGCTCCTGGAAGATGCCCAGAGGACAGCAATCCAATGATCAGAGGGCTGGAGCACCTCCCCTATGAGGACAGGCTCAGCAAGTTCGGGTTGTTCAACCTAGAGGAGGCTCTCAGGTCACCTTCTAGGAGCTTTCCGATCTCTGAAGGGGGCAACAAGAAAGCTGGAGGAGAGCTTTTGACACAAGTGGTAGCAAGAGGACAACAAGAAAGGGTTCCAGACCTGAAGATGGGAGATTGAGGTTGGACATGAGGAACAAATTCTTTGCAGTGAGGGTGGTGAGGTGCTGGAACAGGTTGCCCAGGGAAGCTGAGGCTGCTCCATCCCTGTGTGGATGGGAAGTGTGGAAGGGCAGGCTGGCTGGGGCCCCAAGTACCCTGACATAGCAAAGGTGTCCCTGCCTCTACAGGGGTGTTGGAATTGGATAATCTTTAAGGTCCCTTCTAATCCTGGCCATTCTGTGATTCCATAATCCCCTAGAAATCAATTATCTACACTACTGCCCATATCAGAAGCATCAGATGGCTTCTTGTATTTATTCCCCTATCTCATTCTGATTCCAGCAAAATTTAGTCCCCTGATTTGCCCTGAGTGTTCTGTTTTTTTAAGTAGATACCCCTCCCCAACATAAAGAAAGAACTAAAGAAAAGCAATTGCTAAAATTCTGCAGTCCTATTACAGAGACATCCAAAATGCCAGCTGATCTAACCAGTGTAGGGCACAAGGACAGGTACAGCTTGCACTGAAAACACAAGTTCCCTCCACAAATACACAAGAAAATTAATCTTCAGCATTCTGTTTTTAGAGAGAACCTAATGAAAAAGGCATCTGCTTGAAACCTGTGATTTGCTTTTGAGACCCTGGGATTATCACTTTCTCCTGCAGCAGCTCAGCTATGGAAGTACAGCTGGTATTTCTGCGCTGCGCAGCAGACAGCAGCTACGACAGTGGTCTCTGCATTACTGCAGTGATACCCCTCAAAAACAGCTCTTCTAAACCATGCTTCAGTCTGGGATTAAACTGGAATACGCTTCATAGTAAGGCTCCCTGAAACTCCAAACCCTTAACTGTGAAATTATCAAAATCTAAAACACTGGGGAGGAATTTACTACGAGGTGGGAATTTCATGAGTTAATACAACTGTCTGCTCAAACACCACTTCCATTTCCAAAAATAGACAGAAAGAGGAGAAAAGATAACACGATAACTGAGGATGTTTCACAAAGTACTTTCTACAGTGAGTTGGCGAGTATTTCAGCAGAGCTGTGTCACTGCACTGTTTGCTTCCAACAGATCCTTCTGTACTATCTTCATCAGATCCAAACCAGCAATTCATGGAACAAGTGGATTTGGGCAAGGTGAGACAGTTTTGGATTGTTTTTTTAAACATTACTTTGATATTTAATCTGCCCTGATCCAAATTCTACACTGCTTTATTCTCCCAACTCCTTCTCAATCCTCAGTCCCAAATTTTACTGTGTTCAAGCAGTTTTCACCTTCTGCTTATAGAAAATGAACAAAAATTACCAAGGAAGACCAAGTCTGCCAGCTCCTGGAATCACAGAGATCACAGAGATCATGGAGAAAATTCTACTAGCAGAAACTAGTGGCCTATATCCACATAAGAGACTCAGCCACAGAGCTTCAAACCACAAAGCTGTCTTTGACCCCTGGCTTCTTTTGCAATTGACTGATTAGAAACGAGACCAACCCTCTGCGCTGGAACATCAAACGTTAATAAATCTTCTGGGGTTTTTTGACTACCTGGGTTACATCTTTGGCTAATCAGGAGGTGAAAGGCTCCAGATCCCTTACCAATCTCCTGAGCCATCCAGTCTGCCTTTGCCAATTACTCCTAATCTTCTAATCCTAAAGTATTTTATAATGCTCTTGTTTATTCATTTGCTTTGTGCAATACAGCATCCAGAACATTTTAACCATCCCACATTTATGAACTTCTTCATGTTGTGCAGGCCAGAACAGATTCCTGGCTTTCATGCAAGTTTGTGTAACATCACCCAGTTCTCTAACCTCCCCTATGGAGGACTCGCTCCCTCTCACTTGCTTTCTCTCTGCTTGTAAAACTAGGAGAAACCTCATAGTTACTTCTTCAGCCCATTTAGCACAGTGTGATCAATCTGCAAGTACACAGACTTGTGCCAGACAAGTGAGGCAAGGTGAAGACCCAGGGCAAACTCCTGGCTTTCTGGTCTACTGGTACTTACCCAAAGACAGACAGTAAACTATTGGGTCACATTAACCCAAGATGAGTGTGTTCTTCTCAAGACCCATTCTGTTGCTGCTGAAGGTTTTGCCATTAAAAGGTATTTTAAAAACAAAGACTGTGACAGCACAGTAACAGGACCTGAATTAAGGTCAGGAGACCAGATGTGCAAAAACAACACAAGTAAGGAATACAAAATCAGCTGCTAGCTAACGATAGTCGACTAATATCTGTCTCCTAACAGAAGCACAAACCCTTCTATTCTCTCACTCTGTAGATAAAATTACCAGACAGTTCCTTGGCTACTGTAAACTCACTCAGTCTCACAGACTTTGAAGCAAATTTGCACTGATTTACACCAGAAAAAAACCTAGCTGCTTTCCTTTTTCCCCAGCGATCACCTCTCAGCAGTTCTGTGGGCTAGCTTAGCACTTCACATCCTTAAATATATCCGTGACTATTCCTAGCCTGACCACCCTGCTTCATTAATCTCTCTTCAAACACTACCAGAGCACCCTGGCATAGAGACGAGAAATATTAACACACAAACTTTGCCTTGAAGGCTGTGAACGCACATCCCACCAGGTGTTCCACAAACGGTGCCCACACAAATGCGTTAATTTGAGGGTCGACCACTTCTCACTGAAAGAAGGCTAAAACACCTAATTTCGGCCACAGAGCAAGAGAATATTAACAGGCACTTTCTATTTAGTAGCTGGCACTCTGCAAATCGCTGCGCAGCATTCGGAGTAGTCAACTTGCTCACGCATCCATAAAAATGATAGGAAAGAGCTTCCACTGCACTCTAACCATTTAAATCTAAACAACTCACCTCGAGCACGAGGGGCAGTTCTGGGCCCCTCACTTCAGGAAGGAGATTGAGGTGCCGAAGTAGGTCCCGAGGAGCAATCCGGCTGAGGAAGCAACTGGAGGGAAAGGCTGTTGAGGACGGGCTGAGGGAGCTGAGGGTGTTTAGCCTGGAGGAGCCTCGAGGTGAACCTTCTCCCTCTTTACAACTCCCTGAAGGGAGGTTGTAGTCAGATGAGGGTCAGGCTCTTCTCCCAGGCAGTTAGTGCCAGAACAAGAGGGCAGGGTCTGAAGCTGCCAGGGGAAGGTTAGGTTGGATGTTAGGAAGCCCTCCCTCATGGAAGGGGTGATCAGACCCTGATACGTCCAAGGTCGTGGTGTTTAAGGACAGCCTGGATGCAGCCCTTAGTGCCCTGGTCTGGCTGATTGTGGTGACGTTAGGTCCTGGGCTGGGCTGGATGATCTTAGAGGTATTTTCCAGCCTCAATAATTCTGTGATTCTGCATAACAATTTAAATCATTACCTAGGAGATACAGTCAATAACCTGTAAGACTGTAGGTGCTTTTTCACACGTGTATGTGTATGCAGATGTATACTCAGATGAGAAAAAGCAGCACATACGTGTTTATACACACACATATGGATGTATAAATATTTAATCACCACCCACTTCTCCACTGTTTTCCATGCTTCTGGTTTAACAAAGCTGACTGACTCCTGTGTTCATGAGGTGTGACTCCCTCAGTGCTTCCAAGATCCTGACCAAGAAATAACACTCAAAATAAACAGGTATGCACACACAGAGGTGCAACACCCCAAGTAGCTTGTTAGCCATGGGTTTAACCAGGGAAGTCCCCAGGGAGAGTCCACAACACAGCTGACAGATGGAATGGGCCTTCTGCTCCTTCACACCTTTATACTTGTTGCGGCAGACCCTTGAAGCACAACCTAGCCCAAGAGACCAGGATACGTCCTACCCAGCAGTAGTTGCTTGGTTTATTTCTATCTCCATCCTGCTTTGTGGACAACTGAGCTAAAGTCACTAAGAGCAGAACAAAACTTGGGTCCTTCTGTCTCAGCATGTGAGGAACATGAAGTAATTCACATACATGTTTTCATGTCAAATCTAAATCACCTTGTAGGAAGGTCTGATCAGCTAATAATATTAAATATTCTAACTGCCATGTAAGAGTAAGATGAAAATCAGCAGCTAATTTCCAGTTAGATGACACTTCAGACCAGTTCACACACGAGAACAGAAAAGCTGCCATGTTTGAGGTATTGAGGTCCACACCATTAAAACCCTGATGTCCGTAACTTTTTGTAGGCATCACTGACTTATAAAGGAGACAAAAAGAGATTTACACAGTGTGTGCAAGGGCACTTCTGCTAACTCCTAGGACACTGAGCATCCTGGAATCCTGGAAACATTTTGTATCCACATTCACAGATGACAAAGAGCAGTGTAGGACAGCTCTTACAACAGAATCATAGAATCATCATGGCTGGAAAGGACTGCCAGGATCAAGCCCAACCCTCAGCCCAACACCTCCCTAAACCCTACATCATGGCCACAAGTGCTCTAGCTGCTTGATTTTTAAACATCTCCAAGGATGGGGACTCCACCACCTCACAGGGCAGCTTGCTCCAGTGCTCAACCACTATCTCAGCAAAGAAATTCTTAAGATCCAATCTAAACCTCCCCGAAGACGACTTGATGCCATTTACCCTCCTCCTATCATTAGTAATTTGGGAGACCAGCACCAGCCTCACTACAACCTCCTTTTAGGCAGCTATAGAGAGCAGTAAGGTCTCCTCTCAGCCTCCCCTTCTCTAGACTAAATAACCCCAGTTCCCTCAGCCACTCTCCACAGGGTCTGTTCTCCAAACCTCTTCCCAGCCTCGCTGCCCTTCTCTGGCCCTGCTCCAGCACCTCAACGTCCTTATACTATGACACTCAAAACTGGACCCCGTACTCAAGGTGCAGCCTCATGAGTGCAGAGGCACCATCATCTCCCTAGTCCTGCTGGTTACCCCATTTCTGATCCAGGCCAGGATGCCACTGGCCTTCTTGGGCACCTGGGCATCCTGCTGGCTCCTGTTCAGCTGGCTGTCCACCAGCAACCCAAAAAATACTGGATGCCAAGAACCATGAAAGAAAAGAATCTGACCCAAATTTCCCATTCAGCTATGCCATAGTAAGATGATGAAATATTTTCTTCTTTTGCAAGATCCATGAAACAATCCAAATGAGAGGGCTGGCTTAAAAAAAAAAAACAACAACTTTTTTGAACCTTCAGACAGGAGTTTGAATCCCTGTTACAGCTGAATGTACGAGGAGGTGGTCTGGGACAATAAGCTCCAGGACCATCACACCGTGTGAAGCTGCCAGAACTGCTGAGCCCTGCAGTTTGTCTGCGTGAATTCCCTTCTCCCGTGGGACAGGCCATCTGAAACCATCACCTGGGTACAGACATTTCTGTCCTTTCTTTGAGGGACACTGTTTGCTTTAAAGCAAATTAGGAAATGGGGTCATGCTCCCTTTTATACAATAGGCTAATGGCTTGAACACTTGTTCAGGAAACAGGAAAAGTAGGTTCCTTTCCTTGCTCTGTCAGAAGGGATCCAAGCCCACTTCTTCTCCCTCGCAGTGTCCTACCTCCTACCTGATAACATGGAAAACAACACTCTCCAACCAACTCCATATTAAAAAATTGGATGGAAAAAAGCCTCCTGCCTCCTCACCAGCAGCTTGTGTGTCCAGACCTTTCCATATACATCAGCCAACAGATCAAACACAGAAAGAGACTTAATCATAGAGCAGCAAAGCAGTAGTTTTTAGCATCAGAAGCTGTTAGTCAGCTGGGTTTTACTTTAAGTGAAGTCTTTAGATCCAGCCTAAAGTGTACTGCTTTAGGCACAACCATGTACAGGATAAAATATCCAGCAAGACAAAGCTGCCGACAGAGATTGATCAATTAATTAAATGTAGAAGGAAAGGTAATGAGAGGCATGAGCAGAAGTTGGTCCATTGAACTCACTTCAAATATTATTCTGATAAAAGCAATAAAGCTGATTAACATGTTCTCTGGGAATTCTGAGATGTGCCAGCAAATGTTTTCAGCAATCCATACTGGCAAGGAAGTTAATCTTTCAGAAACAGCTCAGTGATTTTTACCCGATCCCGTGGAATTTATTAGGAACGAAAAGCCTCTCGGGAAGAAAATGGGAATAAAGAGTACCAGAGATTTTCAAAATGAAATAGTGTTTTCAAAGAAGAGAAAGCAATCTTGCTGGATTAAACAGTCAAATCAAGGGAAAACCTACACGTTAGGAAGGCCAGAGAGCTTGGATTATTTACACAGTTCCCAGCCAAATCCTCTTACGCAGTCTCAACATTCAGGTACCTGGATGCGAACACACACTGTGTCCCTACTGTTTTGCTGGCTGCACTGTAAAAATAAAACTGAAAAACCAATCTAAAACGTGGGTTTAGGGTTGGTGGGATGTCTTTTGGGGTTGGGAGGGGGGTTAAGTTTCCTAAGACAGACTTCGCTTCCATGGTGCAAGTCCAAAAATGCATTTGATTTCTTTCTTTCAAGCCTTGGCAAAAGAACCACATTCCTACTTATCTGCAAATAGGACAGAAGATAAGAAGGTACCGGAGTTTTCTGCACTCAAGACATTTGTCTGCTGCTTTTTTGTTTCCTTCTGTTATGAAGGTAAACTTTGGAGCTTGATAGTATCCCCTCACTACTACAAATCGTCATGTACGCTGGTCTCTGACTGCCCAGATCAAAGTCAGTCATCTTCATCCTCTGGCTTCTGTGCCCAGCTCTCTGCCTTGAGACCATAAATCCATCGATAACTTCCACCCTAGCTACAACTGAACAGTTTGTTAAGTACAAGGGGATCGATACATCAGACCTTAAGCAAAGTCCACTGCTATTTCAAGTTAATTACAAATAGATTATTTTCCTTTGGCCCAGTACTGATAGAAACTGATTAAATGAACCAATTATTCTGGTTCAGCTCCCTCTCCTTGTTATGCAAAACCATAGAGTGGCCAGGGTTGGAAAGGGCCTTGAAGACCACCTAGTTCCAACCTCCCAGCACAGGCAGGGACACCTTCAAGAGATCAGGTTATTCAGGCCCCCAGCCAACCTGGCCTTCAACACTGCCAGGGCCATATATATGGGGCAGCTACAACTGCCTTAGGCAACCTGTTCCACCCTCAAAGGAAAGAATTGTTCCTCATGTCCAACGTCAGTCTTCCCTCTTCAAGTCTGGAACCCTTTCCCCTTGTCCTCTTGCTATGCAACAGTTTGATGAATCAATCTGAACCCGAGCTCTGATCAACAGGAACCCCAGTTGTGATCACCCAGATGCCTGAGAAAACCCCTCTCCAGAACAGCCATGGAGGCAATATAAACATGGGGGTGGTGCAGAGGGGATTTGGAAGTGCTCTTTACAGAATCATCATGGAAGGACCTCCAGGATCATCAAATCCAGCCCTCAGCCCAACAGCTCCCTAACCCCTACACCATGGACTCAAGTGCTCCTGTTAGATGGTTTTTAAACACCTCCATGGATGGGGACTCCACCACCTCTCTGGGCAGCCTGTTCCAGTGCCCAATCGCTCTCTCAGTAAAGAACTTCTTCCTAAATTTCTTCCTTTAACTGTGTTTATGAAGCTCACAAAGCTGCTCTGTATCAGCAGCAGGGGGGAGGAGAAAGCATAGAAATATTAATCAGTTCCTTATCTCCTGACGTGCTCTGGATCAACATCTGGTGCATGCGCGAGTGATGAAGTACAGCATTTGCCACAAAAGCTTATTTCATCTCCTCTTCCCAAACTGGGAAGGGAATATTAGCGCTTTTCAAAACACAGATCCAATTTATTTTTTGTTGTTTTTTTTAAAATATAAAATAAATTGCCAACATTGTATAGGCTGCCTGTACTATTTTGGAAAATGTTTTTTGTCTGAGAAAAAGCCTGATCTGAAATAGATTATCTACAGGCTGTTTCCTACCACTTTTTGTCTCCCCTGCAGTCTCTTACTGCCAGGGTTTCGCAGACAAGTATAGTCTAGGTTCAGCTGGTTTATTTCTCCTTCTATCAGTTCAAACTGAGATAGCTAACACATCTGTTTTATTTCTGAAAGTGCTGCACAGGAAAAGTGTCCAGCTCCTTCTAATCAAGCATAAACTTTCCTATAAATAACTAAGGACCTAACGAAACAATTGTTTGGAGGAAATGAAAGTGTGTTTAGAAACTCAAATTCCTCTACACTGTATGCCTGAGCCCTTCCAGTTTGAATGTCTTCCTGACAGCACGGATCAGTTGCTCTTTAAGATTCTGTCCCCGGAGTCAGCAAACTGAAACTATAGCAGGAAATCCAGGTATTAGCATCACCCCATGTGCTAATTATAAGCCATCATTTCACATTCTGACACTATTCACTTCTACCCTCTTTTAACTAAATCACGTATTTGCTTTCTAATCACAGTTTGACAGAGAGAGAGTCTGACACAAGACAGCCAAGTGATCTTCTAATAAGACAGCAGTTCAAAGATTGCAGCTTTTTCACGCATAGCAACAACCTTAGTTTGATTTGCTGCTCCACAAAGAACTTGGAGAGTTTCTGAAAACAGAGGAGAAGTTGAAGTCACTTTGAAAGCTTCAAGTTCCTGCCTCGTGTTCCAGTTTCAGCTTCTAACTCAAAGGTAGCCATCAGCCACCTTGCCCTGGTTTGCAAAATTTCTAGCTACAAAAAAAATCTCTTTTTACAGCTAAGAGATGTCCCTGCTTGTTCTAAGAAGGCTGGACTAGATGACCTTTACAGGTCCCTTCCAAACCAACACATTCTACGGTTCTATGATTGTTAAGTGTTTTCCATCTACTTCTTTATTTCAACAAACTCACCCCAGAGTTTCTGTCTGGTCACTACTATCAGGCTGGACATCATTTACAAACATGAAACTGGATGGATGTTTGAACTAATTTGCTATGTGAACTTTGATACTTGGTGGGGTTTCTCCTTAAAATCTGAAATATTCTATCAGAGAATATCCGAGCATCCCAGAACTCACTCACAAGATTAATTACTTTAAAGCAGCTGGGGAAGGGACTGGAGGGAAAAGCTTATGAGGAAAGGCTGAGGGAGCTGAGGGTATTTAGCCTGGAGGAGGCTTAGGGGGAACCTTCTCCCTCTGTACAACTCCCTGAAGGTAGGTTGTAGTCAGATGGGGGTCGGGCTCTTCTCAGAGCCAACCAGCACCTGGACAAGAGGGCAGGGCCTGAAGCTGCCAGGGGAGGGTTAGGCTGGATGTTAGGAAGCCCCTCCTCACAGCAAGGGTGATCAGACACTGAAACAGACTGCCCAGGGCAGTGGTGGAGCCCCATCTGTGGAAGGTGTTTCAAGACAGCCTGGCTGTGGCCCTTAGTGCCCGTAGTCAGGTAGATGTGGTGATGTTGGGCTGGATGATCTTTGAGGTCTTTTTCCAGCCTCAATAATTCTGTGATAATAGCTGTTAACAAACTAACAGAGACTCCATGAACAGGCTTTCAGTCACTTTTTCAGGGTTAAAATAAGATTTTTTTTTTACATTTACGCTATTTTTACAGCACTATGTGTATTTTGCTCTTCCCTGCTCCAACTACATGAGGAAATGGCTGTGGCAATAGTCTCTCACCAATGTGTAGGACAGGAGTGGATTCCTGTTTCCTTCTGAAACGTTTTAAATAACCATTGTGTTACCCTGTTTTCCTGGCACTCGACAACTTCCGAGTTGCCAAGACTCGCCATTAATTTTATCTTAATAAGGAATCGATAAGCCAAATCTTGACTCCCGGCAGCTGGTAATTTGGGATTACATTTTTAATTTGCAGCTGCTGCCTTTTGTCTGTCTGGTTGTTATTCTTCGTTATTATTTGCTCTTTTCTTCCCATGACAGCAAAATCCTTCAGATATGATTAGCAATTCAGCAATTTGCCTTTTTTTTTTCCCTGAATAAGAAGATCTTTCACTATTGATCACCCCCATGACTAAATATCACACAGAAATACCACTGCTCAAAAAGCCAAGTTCTCCTCTGCTCTACAAGACACTCACAGAAAGCCTGGCTAAAAGAGACCAAAACAGCCCTGGTAAGGCTCAAGTAGGTTACATGGAGTTTGTTAATCACATAGGAAGGAGGAGCTTTGCCCACAACTGACTTTGCAGCTGAGGAGGCAGTTAGCAGGAGGTGGGAGGCTGTAAAAATACAAACCTGCACATCATAAGTCCCATTTAACAAGACAGGCCTCTGGGAGTTGATGTCCTGCAGCACCCCTGAAAGCACAGTGCGGTTGACTTTCTGGAAGTCTTTGGAGTGGCTGAACTGCACCATGTTGTGTAGAGCCAAAATCTTAGTGTCGAGCTCAGCATCCTGCCTGGTGCGGTTGTGCAGTCCTAGGTGGTACTTGCGGAAGTGTTTGATGAGATCTGTGGGGTCATTCCCGTAGTAACCATATCCACAGATGTTGCATTTGAAGTCCTGAAGCTCTGGAGACAGAGGCGCCGTATCTGGGTTATCATTTCCCAACAAATCTGCTTTAGATTTGTTTAGCCTTAAACCCCCATCTGAAGGCACTTGTGGGTTTTTTGAGGCCATGGGGACCGGGCTTGAGCCTTGGCCATCAGTTTGACCACTTTGCACTTGCACTGTTTCATCTGAAGCTTTTGGCGACATCTGATGCTCCTCATTTGTCTCCGCTGCATCTCCTGATGGGGTACAGACCACATCTTGGGTGTCATCTGCATCTGATTTCTGAGGAGACTTCAAGGGCTCACAGATTCCCCCAACAGCTGGAGATGAGAAAGCCAGCATATTTCTGTCTGTCACCTCATCATGAGGGAAGGATGGAACATTTCCTCCCTTATTGTGGCTTTCATAATTGAAGCCAGCCTTTTCACTCAGCACTGAGCTTTTCAAGTCCTTTTTAATGCTGGATGATGGCTCTTGGACATGCGTGCAAAGTTCTTCCTTGTTATTTAACTCTGCCGCATCACCCTGGTCAGTGTTTTCTTGCATCTGCTCTGTGGAAAACTCTTTTTTCCTTCCAGACTCTTCGCTTTCAGTACCTGTAGACTCAAGGGTCTGTACCTCACCTTCGCTAGCAACGTTTCTTAGAGGGGGGTTCTTTTTCCGGACCATATCTACCACAGAAGAAAGAAAGAAAGAAAGGAAGAAAAAAAAAACGAAAAAAAATAACCCTATAGAATTATTCAAGACACACAACACAATACAAACCCAGCACTAATGAGCTATACAAACAAACAAACTACTCAAAAACATTTCTGTCAGTTTTTTAGACTATTGGAACTTTGCATTTGAGAAAATTATCCCACTGAGACCGAACTTAACTAAAATAAAAGACAATTTTCAAGATTACAGAACTGCTGCCATCAGAGTGTGTGAATTACAGTTTCCTTATGGTTAATGTTAAAGGAATGCTTCTCTTCAATTCATCTTAGAAAACCAAGGGGAGATATCAACTTTAGTGATCTGTACACTGTGCAACTACATGCAAAGAGGCACCTCCAAGACATAATCAGGAGAACTTAAACAAGTTATTAGGAAGGAGGCAGATGTAGGAGAGTTCAGTAACTTGAGGTTTCAGAGAAAGTTGTTTTTTTCCTAAGCAGGTATCAGTTTCTCTATAGCAAAAGCTTTCCCCCTCCAACTGCCTGTAAACTTCAACCAGGATTATATGGATCTTCCAGAATCCAGCCCCACAGTCCATTATTCATGTAATTAGCTCTATTTGCCAAACAAAGAGAAACTAACTTTATTAGGAAACCCGTTGTCAATAAAATTTTACAGGCCTGGATCCAGACATCTGACATTGTTGTGTGGCTGAGTCGGGATCTACCCCAAGAAAACACCTGGAGTCCACATGGATACCAACAAGCAAACCTTGCTCTGCTCAGCCCTCCTTGCGGACAGCCACAGCTGCTAAACCTGCAGAACACCTTCAGGGTCTGGGAGGGAGTGCCAAGACAGGACAGCAGAGAGAGGAGGAGGCTGCCACCAGTGCTCAACAGGAGAGACTATGGAAGAACAGAGTGTGCAGGTCCTAAGCCAAACTCCTCATCTACTCCCTATCTCCACCATCCCCAGCGTCCTTAAGAGATACTGCAGACATGGAACTTCTCCCCTGCGCTCTCCACAGCATGGTTTTGGATCTGATATTCATCACCAGCTGGTCTGATCTAGTTGTGTTCACACGCTAGCTATGGGCAAAAGACAGATGTACAACAACTTTGTCGATGCTCTTATCTTTGCCAAAGCTGCGCACAGCGAGGGACATTTCCCTCCGCCAAACTGCGTGTGGTCCAGTGGCAGCAGCCTGCAGTACCACACATGGAATGGGAGCTGCAGCGTCAAGCCTGAGCCCCTATTCCCTGTTTGGTACCAGCCACGGCCAGGTATCTACAGCGACACCAGAGATCTATACTGGGAGGACCACCTGCCAGTTCTGGGAGCAGCACTCCAAACGGTGCTGCACACAGACCTCTAAAAGCTGTGGATGACCTTCTCAAAACAGTACTTTTAGAAGTACAGCTGGGGACAGAGGTTAAAAATAAAAGAACAGGCGTCTGTACATCCTCTTATTTACATGTGCTCCACATGAAAGGGCGCTGTGATAAAAACAGACAAATTCTTAGGGGAAGTGTTCAACTTATGTCTTGGGCTGCCTGTGTTGTCTTTGTGGTTGAGTCGACCCGCAGGCAGCAGGGGCTGCAGCGATACAGCTTTCACACAGAATGGCAGCTCGTGTTACAGAGATTTTGACACTCTGTGTGGTCTTAATAGGTTTCTTCAATGCCTACTGTGATCCCTTACTGTAGAAGACACACATGCTTGGGAACCAAGTATCTTCTCTTTAATACCAACCACACCTACCAGTATGTGTGTTCACTCAATTTCACTCTTTCTCCAGTAACTTCTGAACCATGAAGTCATTCTGAACTGAGAGAAAAGAAAGATTTCCTGTTGTGGGAACAGATTTACTGCACTACAGACTCAGCCCACTAAAACAACCTGCGCACGGATGGAGCTCAAGGTATACAGACAGTCCTCAGCCTTTCAAGCAGCTCTGCTTCTCTGTGGGACTTCTAGTAGGTGTTGAGCTAAGTCTGCATTTTAATCCTGGTTACACATCCCAAACTGTCTCTAAAACAACTTCTGCTTAAATGAGATTCATGGCAGAGGTCAGCAAGAGGAGTCCTGACTGCACAGCAGAGAAAAAAGTCAGAAATGGAGAAAGTAAACAGTGTGACTGTTACCTCAGTCAAAATTAAACAAGGCAAAACGCAATGTTTTAAAATGTTTTTGTTACAGATACTTCTGGCAGATAAGCAGAGTCTACAGATTTGCTATCTTCATGGCAACTGACAGAAGAGAGGCAGAGGACAGGACAGAAAATAGCCCTCAACAAAGAAAGGAGAGGAAAAGGAAAGGGGAAAAGAAGGGGGGGGGAAACAGGAAAGGGGGAGGAGAGAAAAGAAGGGGGGAGGGAAGAGGGAAGGAAAGGGAAAAGGGGGCGTAAAGGGAAAAGAGGCAGGGGAAAGGGAAAAAGAGGCCTGCACACAGGCTAACCAGAGAGTACTCCAGTTCTAGATACTTCAGTTCAAGTTTTCCTGACAGATCTGTGAGTCCATGTGTCAATGAAGGGTTAAAAAACAACCCCAATCTGCCTCACAGAGCTTTTTCATTCAGTATTCCAGACTTGGAGAAAGAAAGGCAAGAAGGTAACATTGATTCCAGTATTAGAACTTCCTTAAGCTGCATTTTAAAACATTTTCCCCTCTTTTTCTTTTTTTTTTTGTAAATTTAGCTTTTGAAAGATCATCTGTCATTTGTTGCCTGATCTCCACTCAAGGGTATGGTAAGAAAAGGCCCAGTTAGGGCTGGAGGGGGGGGGGCACTGTCACTGAAATTCCATCACTATCATTTTTCAGAGACATCTTATGTAAATAAAGCTGCATTTGCAATAGTCCTAAATCGAAGCAACTGTCCCCTAGCAAGTCATAAGTCAGATATAGAAAGAGTATAGCCACTCCGAAATTCTTATCTCTAAGACAAATAACAGATTGCACAATGTTTTATTGTGTGCCAAGAACGTTTTCAGTTAACAATTTCACTTGAAAAAATGGATCACATACTTGTAAAATCATACCCAGCATTGACTTCATAAGGCATGTGGCTTTACAGTGCTTTTTACAATTATTAATTCTATTAGTCAACTAGCAGACGGGCTAATGCAATTGTCTTAGAAGATGCACGGAAGACACAGAAGACATTTTGAGAGCTGATCTGTATATCTGCAAAACAAAACAAAAAACAAAGGTTTTCCTTCCTAAATGATGCAATCAAAACACAGTTTTTTACTTACAATCATTATTATGCCTCTTGTACAGTTCACATGCAGCTATTAGCAGGCTCTACACAAACAGTGGCTGCTGCGCTCTGCTTCATCCAGCATGAGAAACCCCCATTGCTGCCGCCCTCTCAGCCACATGAGCTCTTACACACACGCGCGCACACGCACTCATGGACAGGAAGCCCCTCAGTGGTCATGTCCACCAAAAACCAAGTTTAAATCAAATTTAAAGGCAACGCTGAATGTGAGCTGGACAAATGCTGCAGAAAAGTGTCTTCAAAATTCACATATTTCATATTTTTACAGTTTGGGACTTGCCTGCTGGGAGAGACAATGGGATGGGAATAGGTTCACAGCCAGAGCCTGCTGTCACCAACTGGGAGTTATCATCTGCTGGCTGCTGCCTCACATCCCACTTGAAACCAAACTAGTGGTGGCACTTTAGTGGGAAACTTCCCGCATCTAATCTCTGACCGCCACCGACGTAACAACCACCTTCGTTGGGTGTTAGCAAAGAGGCCACGTGAAATTCCAAGCTGCTGGGACTGAACTAGCTTTTCCTCACTGGAAATCCTCCCGAAAGAAAAGAATCACTCAGTGTGATGTGAATGAGATGATATCTCAAGCTGAGTGAACGCTGGACAAGGCCCACTTTGCAGAACTTGTCTTTGGGCTCTACAAGCCAGGATTCAGTATCTTATTTTCATTGCGCTGATAAACTCTGGGGGGTTTTGGACCTGACAGGATCACTCTCAGCTATTTTAAAGTGGAAATAATACTAACAGCTATATATAGTTTCCCTCAAAACCAGCCAAGTCTACTGTCCGGGATTCATGGATCCACAAGATACTTCTCTGTCCAACAATCCATCCCATCTCTTTATCCCTGGACGCCAAAAGGGGCAATTTCAGCTAAAATCAGTCTGTAACTCAGGATAACAAATTACCACAGAGACTACTGCACATTTCTAAATAAAATTAAAAGGAAAAGCAGCTCTTGATAATCAATAGTTTCTTCTGAGTGGTGAAAATAATGGCTAATTACCTGCTGATCATCAGTGGCCGCAATGGGTCATTGTTGTCGCTCATTACTTTTATTGAATGTGATGCCTTGTCATCAAAAACCTATTGCAACACCGCCTTACGCTTGGGCTGCGGGTTTAGTTCAGGTTTAGTCATAGGTTCTTTTTAAGAGAATAATATGTTTAGAAAGATGTCTGCATTTTGAGAGATGCCAATGACTAATCACCTTTGCTCTGGGGACAGGCTGAGGGAGCTCGGGCTGATGAGCCTGGAGAAGAAAAGGCTTCAGGGGAACCTTAGGGCAGCTTCCAGTACCTGAAGGGGCTACAGGAAAGCTGAAGAGGGACTTTTTACAAAGGACTCTAGTGACAAGGGGGATGGGTTCAAGCTAAAAAAAAAAAGTTGATTTATATTGGATCTTGGGAAGAAATTCCTGTCTCTGAGGATGCTGAGACCCTGAAACAGGCTGACCAGATTGGTTCTAGTTGTTCCATTCCTGAAAGTGCTCAAGGCCAGAGGGGATGGTGCTCTGGGCAACCTGTGAGAGTTGTCACTGTCCATGGCAGGGGGTTGGGACTGGATGATCTCTGAGGTCCCTTCCAACCTGAGTCATTCTGTGAGTCTATGATCACTGCACAAGCAGACAAAGAGCAAACTACAGGACTATGATCAGCCAATATTGTGCAGCACAAAAAGCTGAATGAAAGTGTCCATTTATATTCAACAGGCTGAAGCAGGACCTCTTTGTTAAGGAACAGTAAATGAATACTTCTATTTTACACTCACACGTTACTCACCCACTCAGCGATACAACGCACATACGGAGCTTCAACATCAGTAATTTTGCCAGAATAATGCAGCAAAAAATCATTAACTCTCCGTGTCTCAGCTTAATATGTGTCTAATACTTACCTATCTCACAGGAGTGTTGTGAGGTTTAATTAATTAGTGACTGTAAAGCACTTTGTGATCCTCTAATGAAAGGTGCTACGTAGCACAAAGTATTATTAAAATCATTAGGACCACAAAAAAGCCCTGTGGAATTCCAGCCTACACTGTCTGTTGGGGTTGGGAGTGATCTTATTATTAAAAGGAGACCGTCGGACTAATTTTCATAGGGTTTTTTTTCAAGATCTTCCCCCCCACACACCCCCTTTGCTGTTGTGATAGCATGTTAGGAGCTAGAACTGTAATCTTATCATCTTAATAGCGTACACTCATGCAGTTTGTTACTGCAGGGCTAGAGAAGAGAACACGGCTTTTGGCACTCATCTGGCTTTCCCTTTTAAGAAGAAAATAAAATAAAACACAATTGAGAGACATATTTTGACACCTTCCCACACTCCACCCCGCCAGGACAGCTGATCATGTGAGATCCTTGCAGGATACTTGCTGGAGCCACATGGGAAAATGTTACTGTGGTTTTCATTCCTCTCTCGCCTTTATTTTATTATTTCTCTTTCCTTTCACAGAAAAAAAACCCCACCCCAACAACAACAAAAATAAATAACCCCAACCAAAACCCCAGCTTATTACACTGAAATAGGCTACAAAGACTGTCTGCTGGACTTTATAGTTAAAACCCCTTAAGTGTTCAAAGTGTCGGCTTCAAGCACATGAAGTCCTAACCTGAGCAGAGCCTTCTCCCCGCTCTCTGCGCAACAATCAAGCGGCTGTAAGGCACCAGCACTCCAAAGTCATAAAGCTCCTGAGAGAGACTCGACTGCTGGGAAACTGTCTCAGCGTCGGGCTCCATCCCCGGGGAGCCACTCCGCACACCCAGCCCTCGGCCACAGCCCGTCTTGCCAGGCTGGCCCAGACCTGCGATGAGCACAGCCAGCGAGTTAACGAGTTCATCAGCACCGCTCCCAGTTCAAAGAGCTGTGTGTTTTCTAATTCCACCATTTTAAGAAAATAATGATAATCTGTAAATATTGTGGCAACTCCAGGAGAAATTGCAGCCGTGAGGGAAAATTCGATCCCATCAGATGCAAACTACCCCCAGACTGAGACACTGTGGTACAGGATTCCCATCCTTCCACCTTCCCTTGTGGGTACTTGCAGAGTGAAATGACAGAAGACAGACATGTTCAACATCCCCTCCAGCTCCAGCTGGGACACACACAGTGCTTTTTCCCCAGCTCTGCTTGTTGTTCTCTGAGCAATTCTGCCTGGAAACAACCCATCCATGGTCCTAACCTTCCCCTGCTGAGACAAGAAGGGAAAGCCAACCCCTTTTGTGCAAAGAACTCAACAATCAGGTGGGCACAATAAACTTAACAAGAAGCAACTCCATCTCCAACAAGACCTCCTTCTCCTCCCAGTTCATCCTCAGTGTCAAACACACCACACGAGACATGGGATGTGCCAGCTCCAAGCAAGTGACAACTCATTCCAAAGGACCTTTTAAGCTACACAGGTTCCCCTACAGCCCTAAAACTGCTGAGGTGCTCTTTCCTGCCTGGGACTGCTTCGAGTGGAATGTGTCTCCTTAGTAAGATGTGGCAGGATCAGACATTATACTGGGTAAACGTGTTGATGTCCTACACTCAGATCATCTGCCGAGAGAGCAGAAAATACAGGAAGAAACTAATGCCTTACACATCACGCCAGCAGAGCAGTACCACGGCAAACCAGCGCTGGTTTTCACCTCCTCTCTTTCCCTCCTGCATTTTCAGACTCTCCAGCTCAGTCCCTGATCACTGATTTGCCAAGAGTTTTTTGCAAATTTCTTTCCACAAAGTTCACAACAAAGAGATGAGTGAAGAAAGGAGGTGCCATCTGTTGGAGCTTGCTCCTTTCCATTTGCATTTACTTTCCCAACATTGATCGTTCTCAAATCTGTAAAGATGCACTTTTGGACACCTTAAAAAACCTGTTCAGCTACAAAGTCTCATCACCTTCAAACAACTCTCATCAAATAGATCTTATTAATTCACAGCAAATTAATTCAAGATGATCTCTTCTATTACCATATGCTTCAGAGCACAGCAGACATTAGTAGTCATCTAGTCATCAGAATACATTTCACCTTTTCTAGGGGTATAAAACAGACACTTGCTCAGCTCCGAGAGTTTAGGAGTGGCATTTCAAAACTGACTCTTTGAGCCTACTTCCAGGCACTACTTTTGTTTTAAGCTCACTGCCAGGGTAATCGTGCAGACACTTTCAGGAGAAGCTGAAGTCAAAAGGTGAGCTGTCTAAAGAGGCAACACAGGCTGAAATATCACAGGACCTTGCAGCCAACACCAGGAGCTGTAAAACTGCTTTTATTGAAGGGTGTCTGATCACAGCTTTTTTGCTGCTCTGCACTTTCCACTGCCCTGCTGCACAAAAGTTGGTCCTATTCGACTCCACTGCCATCCATCCATCTATCCACACAGGGTAGGGGAGCCCAAGCAGGCAGAAATCACATCATTCCAATCAAGCCTCTAAAAATACTCTGCGAGCATGACAACCTGTTAAACCCCAACGAACAGGGAAATTAACATCACTGCTATTTTAAGGATAAATAAAAAATACAGACTTTTTTAAAAAGATACAATAGAAATAATACATGGAAAAATACAAACCAAGGTGTTCGTGTAGGCAGGGCTCTTGGCTAGGGACTTGAACCTGGTTCCTCTTGATGTCAAAGCACATCTCCCCCTCCCGTATGTATTTCAGTAAAGAAATCAGCATCCCAGCACTTGTCAAAAAGCCGAGATCCTGTGATTTAATAAGGTACCGAAAGAGCAGCTCGTGCAAAAGCCTAAATGCTCCAATTTCTCGTGACAGCCACGGGATAAGCTGACATTTTATTTGTATGTAAATCAGTCTCCAAAACAGTATTAAAAGGCCAGGGTTTCTGAGAATATTGTGCTTTTGCTTCTGTGTTCCACATTTATCTGAACTCAGCTCTGTGAGTTAAAAGTGGTTTAATTTTTACGCTGCTTTGCATGTTCCCCAATCTGTTGTTATTATTGCACCACGGAGGGAGAGAATCCTCCGTGACTTGCTTCCTGCAATGAAGTAGCTGACTGCTGTCAGGGCTGACATCTCCTGCAAGAGCCCTGCCATCCGCACCGAGCCTTCTGGTTACGCTATTAATTTGCTGTTCTTACACTGTATAAGGATTGTAGAACATTCCCTATTAGACGAGACCACAGGTCCATTTACTCTGCTTTCTGCCCTGGAGAGCAGCCAATGCCAGATTCTTCAAAGATGGTTCAACTGCCTTTGGACAGAATCGACCACCTCTCTCAAAAATAAATCGCTTTTAACCCTCAACCCTATCTCTGAAGAGTAAGAGGGTTTACAGCCCTTAATTACCTCTCACTTCTACAGTCCTGCATTAAGTCTGTATATCCACACTCCCAACAGAAGTACCCAGATCTGTCTGAACTCTCCAACCACCCTGGTGTCTGTGACATGCTGTAACTCTGGCTTTCCAATCTAACT
Organism: Rhinopomastus cyanomelas; assembly: GCA_013400115.1. Taxonomy (NCBI): domain Eukaryota; kingdom Metazoa; phylum Chordata; class Aves; order Bucerotiformes; family Rhinopomastidae; genus Rhinopomastus; species Rhinopomastus cyanomelas. The sequence goes on along the minus strand of VXBP01004081.1, from coordinate 71,373 downwards.
GCAAACTAAGGACCAGCAAATATTTTAAGCATTTTGAGTTTGTCAGTGGAGTAGTGTTTCCTTTCAATCCTGCACTGGTGAGAAGAGGAGACTCTAGGCTGTGGGGACATCTATCACATCCCCCGCTACTGATCCCTCTCTAGGGTTTCCAAGCTCTCCTGGCAGGTGTGGGAAGCACCCACGCATCAATTTCTTTTCAGCTTGCGTAAAGTCGATGCTCTTTGTAATCCTCTTTGTAGTGCTCTCTGCAGTCCTTTGAAGACAATGGGAGCTGAGGGTTTGCAAGTGACTCAGAAGTGAGTTGAGTGCATTGGCAAAGGCAAGCCTGGTGCTACCTTGAGATGTAGAGTGAGAAATGGAGGTGACCTCCTGCCTCCTAGGCAAGAGCAATCAAGGATGGATGAGAGAAGTGACTCATTTGTTCTTTTGCATTAAAATACAATGGACCAATCCTACTTCCCTTGAAGCTAATGGCAAAAGCCCCACTGGCTTTGAGAGAAGCAAGACAGAGACATTCTGCTCCCTTCCGCCAGGTGATAGGAAAGGCATGAGAACTTCAGTCCACAGAACCATAGCATTATTTGGGACAAGAGGAGGGAGATGGATGGGAGAAAGAGGATAGTTTGAGCTAGAATTCCAGAGAAGATCCGATTGTTTTGTTTCCAAGCAGAGACCCAAAACTAAATTTGAGCTGGATCAAAACTAAAAAATGAGAAGGAAAGAGAAGTCTACAGCCTGGACCTGAAAAAGCAATATGAAATCATCACTGGAGAGGGCATTATTGCAGTACTTTTCCAGACAGACTAGAACCAAGAGGAACATGAGTTTGCAAAAATGTTCTTGTTTTTTTTCCCCTTAAGAAAAACTTGGCAAAGGTTTCCAGACACAAGTTACATAGGTAAAAGAGGGCAACCAAGGGCAACAGGAGTTGAGCCCATGTACATCAAAGCAGGCTTTGGCTTTGGGTACCCATCCAAAATGAGCCTTCAAAGGTTCTGATGTTGCGCTATTGTTTAGCTCGAATCTTGTTGAAGCTTGCTCTGGAGAAGCCACATTCAGGAGTATGGGAGAAGGGGAAAAAAAAAGACAGGCATTTTCCAAACTGTGATTTCAAAACAAAACACAAAAATGTAAATCTCCACGCTGCAGGGTAATGCGGGGAAGCGTGGCTAGCTATTGTTGCTCCATGCTTTTCAATTTCCATACATTAGCATTCATTGCTGACATTATTAAATCCAAAGTTATTTGGATGCTTTGATCAGCAAATTGAATCGAGTCTGCCTAAGCTGTACCTATAGTCACAGAAAGTTTACAAAACTCTTCTATTTCCCTCTCGTAACTCTTCCCCCCGCCCCCCCTCCACATGCTGCGAGTTTCCATATATCCCACAGCCATACATTCCAAATGCAGCCTAGTTGATTTAGTAATATATTCAAGAATTGAGATAAAAAGAAAAGCAAATGGAAAATGTTTGGCAATCACTACATAAACAGTTTCTCTCCATTTGGATTGAATCATCCCGTAAACTTCTCCTCTTGATACGCCTGCGACAGATAAAACTTTCATCACCAATATGCCCTCGGACGTCCGGACGTGGAGCGGTCCGCATCACGGAAACCTCAGCTCTCCTTTATGGCCATCACAAAAATTAACATCACCTTAAATATAAGCAAGTCAGAACGCTGGCACCGACTCCCCACTCAGCACAAATAACCCCACTCTCCATTGTGAATGGGGGAGAAACAACAGCAGTGGCAACCACAACAGAAGAGTGGATTGTGTGTTCCCCACACAAAACAAAAAGCTGGGCCTATTCAAGAAATCTTGGCCATTTGTCAGAAAACAGCAAACTGGCCTTGGAGCCCGATATTAGCTCCAGCCAAAGCAGTGGGGAATTACCTTGCCTGCAGAATCGTCCCACTTCAGTAGGAACAGACTCCACAGCGGCACTGATCTGTGGTCCTCATGCACGCTCAGAAGCGCTGAGCCACTTTCTTAAAAATAAGCAAAATGGAAATAAAAATGAAGACCAAAGAGAATGCAAAGTCACTGAGTTTTGTCTATTATTTGCCCTTTTTATCTCTTTTTTTTGTTGTTTTGCATTTGAAGCTGAGGAATGAACTGCTGGTGAGAAAGGTAATGCTCTAGTGCCTCCACCACAGCGATTTGTTATCATTTTTTTAAAACAGAGAAGTTAGCTTTCAGACAGCTGTAAGAATGAAATCCACAGCTTGAAATGCAAGAATTAAATCTACACGTTCACTGAGGAATAGGATTTCTGCTGGATTCTGGTTGGAAATGGGGCACAGAACAAGGAGACTTCAAGACGGCTGCCGTGGCTGAGCAGCAGCTCCGTGCAAGGAGCGCTGGCATTCCTTTAAAACTGGCGAGGGGTGCCAGCATCAGCCTGTTGACTGCTGGCTGAATACGTGTAGCACAAATAATGCTGCTCTTGCACTGGGTTCTGCCCGACTCCCACATAGACTTTCCATGGGAAAATCTCATAATGCCTCCATAAGTGATTCTATGAAACGAGCGTTCAGCTTCAGATAGAAGATTTCTTCCTCGACACCGGCTTCGATTCCACGATGAGGTTAGTGCCACAAGTCCTCACGGTAGCCTCAGCCATACAGACATGGGAAATTTAATTTAACCCTTGGCAGGCTGCCACAATCATGAAACCCACAGAAAAGATATAAAAATCGATTCATATTTTTTTCTGAGAGCCAAGTAAGTAACTTGCACAAAGGCAAAAACACAGCGTGCAGGGTCCCTAAGCTGCAAAGCATAGGCTTGACTGAAGATGAGAAGGCTGCAGCCTGTAGAGAACAAACACAGGCAGACACTTCTTTTTCCTATAGGAAACACACACTGAAAAGAGTTGGACACTAACTCTTTTCCTATCAATAACAAAATAGTTCTCTAAACATAAAACACAATCTGGGAGAACATCTCTAAAAAAGTTACAACCACCAATACTTCCACCCCAAAAAACCCCCTATACACACAAGAGCCTTACAGCCTTACCGCACTGCTCCAGCCTTCCTTCTCAGAGCTGTCTTCTTGCCACCTCAACTCCCAGTCCAGTACCTCCCCAGTTTCGAGACACATCCAGCAATGATGTAGGGCTGATCTGTTGCACTGGGATATATCCCACAAAAATATGGAAACCCTTTTGACGTGTTTTCACGTATAAAGAAAACAACTTATTAAAGCAACTTCTGGATTCACTGGGAGTCTAAAAAAAAAAAAGTCCCAAAATTATTTGCAGAGGCTACACCATCACCTTCTTTGAAGTAGTGTTGCAACTTGTGTGAAGGAATTTGGGATGTACCTGAGATCTGAAGGTGCGGGCTACAAATTAACACAGAGTCAATTAGGTGGAGAAGCTGAGAGTCCAACAGAGATGGGGCAAGATAACCACAAGGGAATAAAAGGACTTCCAAATGTAAGGTAGCTGACTGAGTGCACACTGTGTCACCTCACTCAGCCCAGGGGGCTGCTCAATCAATAACCTGTTGCTGCTTGTTCTCCCTGTAGCAATCAATCCAAGTTAGGGCTACTTCTATTTCTAACCTAGGAATAGCCCTGGAACATCCACAATTGTTATTTCAAACAACTTGAGAGATGCAAGTTTCATCCACACATCCCTATGCAGATTCCTCCCAAAATGGGGCTAGTGGAGAGTAAATCATTACTACTCTACCAGTTTGATCTGATAAACTGCACAACACAGCTGCAGAAGTGATAGCTGTAACATTAACAGTCAGGAGAGACTCCAGCTTCTAAAATTACTTGATTAACTGATACAGGACCCCAAAACTGTGATAATTAGGTGGGGAATGTTTCGCAACAGATAAAGTCATTTTTTAAGGATTAGTAATAGCCATAAATTTCTTATCCCCTGAAATCTAGCACAACTGGATTTCTGCTGTGGAGATGCCTCTCACTACAAGAAGACAGAGATGAAATCAGAGCCAATTAAATCTAGAATTTCTTAACCAACCCCTTTGTTGAGCAGCATGTATTGAAAGAATAAGGCTGCATGAGAGGAATCAGAAATTATCTGTATAACTTGTCTGTGGCTTCTCTTTTTCTGAGTAATGAGAACAGCCCAAAATCACAGAGATAAAAATCTTAATGTATAAGATACTTGTACAACAGCCTGTAGATAACGAGACAAGCATGTATGTGCACACACGGCACAACGCATAGAGACTGCGACACAGATAAGCCAAGGACTTGTGAAGTAGCTGGTTCTTGGGTCCTCTCTACAATGAGCATCTACTTTTCAAACCAAATATGGACTCAAGCCTTCCTTTTAAACAATAAAATTGCAAAAAAAAAGACTTTTTATATCATCTTCACAGGCCCATTAACAGAAAAATTTGCTCTTTATGACTCCCAGATCCTAAAGCATCGATTTGATTTCCCATTCCATCACATACCAAGGTGCTGCAGCTCCGGAGACCCACTGACCCACTACCCAACAACCACAGTTCAACACTCACTCTTCATCTGCAGAACCTACACGTTGTTGTCTTTTTGCCTGCTCACAAGATGGCATGATTGTTTCACTTCAACCCCACAAATAAGGCTGTATTACGCTCACAGCATCAGGGATAATTAAAGGTTGGGTACAGAGGTGGCAAGTGCTGTCAGGGAGCAGAGCAATGAGCTCCCGCAGCACCGCTGGCAGGTTCCTACACCTGAGCTGTGGTGCCTGCAATACTGCTGGTTCTCGTGGACCTGCTGGCTCTTACAGAGCCGCTGGTTCTCATCTCCTGAGCTGAAACACAGAAAGCAACGGAGGCTCGGAAACAGCAAATCCCACGAGAAAAATATGTTAGTTTCTTGAACTTTTTAGGTGAGACTAAACTCTGTCTTACCTAGAACACTTACTGGCATTGGAGCTCACAGGCAGCTGTGTAACCCAACAATAAGCTCCAAACCAGGCAGCATTCACACACTTTAGTGATCAGACTCTAAACTGACTGAAAATCACCTCCCTTGCATCCTTCTAACATCAATACCTAATGTCTCATCATGTTTGTATTTGAATCATTACTCTAAATCACTAAATAAGATGTGGTGGTAGGTAAGACCCTCTATAGAAAGATTTGACTTGAAAATATTGCAATCAGAATCATATAAAAGTAAGAGAAACTGCAAGTCAACAGCAGTCAGTGGAATAATGTTTACACACTGCAGACCCAGGGGTTCACTCCTCACAGGTAGAGACAGTCAAGACTTGTTTGGTTTTAAAAGAAGCATCCTTTTATCTCTTATTTAAAGACAGGTGTGGGGAGCACAAACAGTAAGAGCATTGTTATACCTGTTGATTTCTCTCACGTTCACTACAAAAGCTCTGAAGAAACAGAAGATACCATCTAGAGACGAAGAAGCGAGCAAAGTCTAGCAAATCCTTATGTATGGCAAGCATTTCAGTATTTAATCATGCACACAGACCCTTCAAGTTAACCCATGTCCTTCACACCAGCAACCAGCTGCTAATCCCCTTCTGCAAACCCCAAACATCCAAAACTAGGGCAAAAATAAAGTTGGGTCTTAGCCTGTGCTGGGGCTGGCATGTCATCACTGTGGGATGCAAGACATGAGGAAATGTCAATGGTTTAGGTGTCAAGATGAGCAAAAGGCAGACCGTTGTGCAAGCTCACACCACCACAGCGGTGCTGCGCAAGCTGGAAACCGAACCCACAAGAAAGCACTAGGCAGGGATTTCTTTCCCCTGTCAGCTGAACTGCTTCCTGTAATTACAAACACACAGAGGTTAACGCGAGAAAAGTACGGAAATGCACTGACAGAAAGTGAATTCCCAAGGAATCTCACAAGATTCAGTACCAGCAGTCTATCAGCACAAGACACGAGGGCTACATGACCTTTCTGAGGCATTCAGCTTTGCTACCTGAGAAGAATCCAACATCAGCTCGTGGAAGCACGATCTGAATGGCGGGACACCCTTCTGCAGCTCCCAGCCCCAGACACACACCCTAGCACATCCTGACTGTGCCTCAGAACAGCTGGTTTGGCACCATTCTCCTATGCACTTTGGACCCCACCAGTACAAACCCAAGTGAACAGATGAAGTTCAACGCGGGCCACCCAGCAGAGGAGGGTGGCAGTGGCCGGCCTGTGAGAGACAGGGAGCAACTGCTTGTTGCTGACTCACACTTTCCATGAGCACATCGCACCTCAGCAACATCAACCAGACACTTTCTGCTCTGCTTTATAAAGTCATTTTCTCATTGTTTCACCTTTATTTTTCCTTTCTTAAATGAAGAGAGCAGGGGTAGACAAGTGGCCAAGGAAATGTCTCTTAATTTCCTTTGTGTCCTCAGAAAAGCAGCATCACAGACTAACCACTCCCACTCAGCCCTATCAGGGCTGTTTACATGGGTTTTGTAGCCCTTACCAAGAAGTGAGCCTGGTTCTGAGTCCAAATGATGAGGCAGAGGCTGAAACTCTACTGCTCCATTGCCAAGTCACTTCTCTCCACTGGTACCTCAGGATCTGAAGTCTCATTTTAAGCAGCTGCACCACGGATGATCTAGCGAGACTTCAGTATAAACCATGAGCTCAAGTGAGTTTATACAGAAAGTACTAAGGAAACTGGATGACGACAAAGTTCAACGGGGTCTTCGAACTAGAGAAGTTTGGAGTCACCATACAAAAAAACTACTGGAAGTGGTCTTGCAGGGTGAAACGACAGTTCAGAAGGCAGGTGCATGCTTTGTGCAGTAACAATCCCTCACATCTTACTAACTGTAAATGATAGAAGAAGGAAAAAAACTGAAACCAACAAAACAGTAGTGGATCACATTATAGACCAATCTAAATCACTTTAATGGACCTTTGAAAATTAAATCCAGTAAAACTTTAGCCCGAACAAGACAATGTCAGAGATGACAACGTGTTAGGAAAAGTATTTAAACTGTTCAAGAAATATTCATTTTAAGTAGAATTAATGAAGATGTGGAAGATAGGACTCCACTCAGTGTGCACATGTGAAGTGTAGCTCGTGGACCAGCAACACCATTGCTAGCAGCAGGTAAATATTAGGGAGGAAAAAGCTTCAGATCATGCTGGCACATGAACAAATAGACTGGTCGTGATTAACTTGGCGCTGAAAATGAGAAGGAAGGTTTTTCACTGATGAAGCAGCAAGGCTATGAAGCATCCTTCCACCAGACACAGGCCTACCTAATTTCTGGATGAAGGCAGGTCCTTTTATAAAAGGATTGATGTTCAAACCACCACCCACTGCTCACAAGTCCCACAGAATGTCAGGGCACTCACTTTTTCCAGGCTATGCACAGCCTTTCCTCAAAAGCCGATGGAGAAAAGGCTGTTCTTTGTCTCTATCTTTATTTTTTTTAAAAAAAGTTATTTTCAAGTGACTTTTTTCTGTGTTTCCCTTAAAGCAAATTGTTTTATGAGGACAGTATCTTCCACCTCCTCCAAGACAATCCAAGCCATGGAATATTTCTCACTTGGGTAGAAGGAATGAACTGTAACGTGACCAGTACCAAGGCTTTTGTCAAAGCTATCCTTCCTATCCATCGCACAAGTTACCGATAACTGTGACCCTTCCACACTCCAAACAGATACTGTGTGGGGGTTTTTATCTATTTTAAAGGCAGTTCAGTTAGAAAAGCTACAAGAAGGCAGTTTTTGAGCCCTCTGCACAGGGCTCACACAGAAGAAACACCCAAAGTTTTCGTCAACACTTTGTCTGGACAACCCAACCAGAGCTACACCGAATAGTGAAACAAATAAGGTCAGGTTATCCCCAGAAAATGCTACACAAAGCCTGAGTGGGACAGAGGTAGGAGAGATAAGAGGCATCTAGAGCAACTTCAGGCAAACTACACATCGTTGGGAATCCCAAAAAGATTGAAGATTGCTGTTTGCTGTTGTCGGGGTTCTCTCTTGGTACGACAAAACGCCTGTTCAACTTCTGAATGCTGCAGTTTTCAGCTGAATTTAGTCCTTCTGAATGGCACTAAATAGGTAACAGGTGACGCCCGCTGCTCCCTCTGCTGAAAACAATGGAAACTTTAGCTCCCAAAAACTGCCCATCTTCCTGCTCATTCCTGGAGCCACCCAATCTGCCCAGCTTCTCCCAACAGCCCTATTATCACACAATCCACAATGCAAAACCAAACATGGCAACAGATGGCGAAGCACAGCAGCCTTCTGTGGTCAAACTGACCAACTCAACACTTGCAATCCCCAAGAAGCTTTTCTCATGGAGTTTAAAGACTTGACCAGCCTTCATACATTGTTTTGGCTGAGCTGTGTAAACACCAGGCCACTCACTCGAAAAGCTGCTTCTGTCCACAGCAGCAAAATCTGTCACTATTGCTTTTCTTTCTTTTCCTGCTACATCAACTGCATTTAAACATGGATTTATGTATGGTCCATACTGTTTGCTAGAACAGGGGCTCTCCAATAATCCATGACTTGGCAGGTCTTTTCAGCATCTTCTTTCTGCCTGACATACCACACAAAGCTTTATTTTCCCTGGAAAACTATTGGGAGTTTTCCTCCCACTTCTGCAAAATGCAGGGATTCGAGATTTCCCCCACTAGGCAGGTAAAGCGTGGAGGAGAGAGGTGTCATCCTGGCCAAGTTCAAAGTAAAGCCCGGTGACATTTCTTGGCAAGAGCAGGTTTGTCACCAAGTCAAGTAGAGAGTGCCACAGGCAGACCTGGCAGCTGGGATCTGAGCGTGCAATTTCATGGCTTAAGACACATCGGTCCTGAAGGAACCCACTCATCCTTTCACCCACTGCCTGTGTCCCAGCCCTGCCCTGCCCCTGCACCTACACATTGGCCAAAACCAGCCTGCTGGCACCCTGGGGCTAGTGGTCAGACTGTCCCTTTTGCTGGTAGCTCAGGCTTAGATTGCAAAAGACAGCTTCTCTCAAGAACACAGCCCAGCACCTTATCTGTCTTCGCAAGGTCAGCTAACGCTGGACCCATGCTAGCATTAGTCCCACACGACCAGGAAAGTGTCCCACAACAGTAAACACCTCCAACAGAGTCCAACCCACACCATCACCCCATCCCTTGCCCCAGAAGCATGACCACCAGGCAAGTTCACCATGCTGAAGGTCCCCTGCCCAATGGTGAGGAGACTCTGTGCAGAGACTCTCCTCACTGCATGGCACCAGGCTCCCACTGATGTGCTGTCCTTCACTACACCATGGGAAATGGCATGGGGGAAAGAAAATACACCATAAAGAAGGGATTAAAAAGACTTCTTTTAAATTAAAAAAGAGACCAAAAAAAAAAAGAATCATTCAGGAGAAAACAATCTCTACCTGCCAAGTGCTGTCGTCAGAAAAGTAAAATCACTATTGCAAGCAAACTGATTCATTAAATAATGTGCAGGGGAGGACTATAAAGCCTTCCTTGTCATTAAAATGCTTTGAAACTATTCTTTAAGATATGCTAATGATATTCGGCTTCTGTATTACCCAGCAGAAGCAATGCTCTGGGTGGAATCTGGTGTGCGGTTATTAGTTCATATTGGCTATAAAGATTTAAAATGCACAAAAACACTGGCCACACCATGCAGAAAGCAGATGTGAAGGTGATGAACCAACCAGTCCACACCAAGCAATAAATTCTCATTCCACCCAAGAACCTCATTCGACGAGTAAGACTCCTATTTTTCTCCAAAACTGCAGGATAATTTACTTTCCACCACCCCAACACCCCCCCCCCTCGGCCCCAGAATCACTCTGGTTCGAAAAGACCCCTGGGATCATCGAGTCCAACAATCTACCCTACTTTAGAAGCTCACCCCACAGAATCACTCTTCCATGTCCAGACCTGAATGTCAGGAACAAAGCATAACCAGTTAACGTATTTTCACTCGGTAGCTCGAAGTTTTATTTCAGTTCAATGACGTTCTGGCATATTTTGACCAATCTACATAAGTCCTTATTAAAAATAGCAAAGCACAGGCTCCAAAACCCAGTAGAACTGGCACAATCAAATTGCCATGAGATTTATCGGCTCTGCTGTCACAGCAACTAACTCGGAGCATTTTTCCGCTCGGTTCTCTGTGTAATCTGTCAGGACGAAGTCACTCTATCAAACAGAACTGTAATGCTATTTTTATTGCTTATCTCTTTTGCCCTGGGTTACATCAGTAAGTCATCTCCCTCCGTCAACTTGACAAAGAGTCTTTTTGGTGTTGACCTTAAAAGGACATAACTGTGACAACTACCTTTCTCCCCCCTCTTTACTAGTTCTCACTTGGTCTTGGTAGTCCAAGGTCTTCAGCCTGTCTAGCAAGAGGCACTGGAGAAGTCTGAAGTAGATTTTTTTTTATTCCTGCAAAGCCATGATTAATTACAAGAGCTCTTTTAGATTTGGTCTTATTTTCTTAATGCTCTGTAATTAATGAATATGAGCATACATCCTTATTTCCACAGCCTTTGCTCACGATTCTAAGAGCTCCAATCCCTGGACTCAATCCCCCTCGGCATTTTCACTTGTTGTTACATAAATAATTGTCTGACTCTCTCCAGGTCCCAGAATTTGAAGATCAAGATCAAAACAACCTCTGCTCAGGATTTTAGAAAAAGGAAGGGAAAAAAAATACACTGTCAACTGGTCTTGCCCCCTGCTTGAAGTGGTTGTAGTATCTGGAAAACACTAAACATTTAGGTAATACGAAAACATTTACTATTTCTGCAGCACATTGCTCAATATTTGAGGCAATGCAATACTGATTTAATGAAATCATAGGATTTTGTGGCAAATCCCTCAAAAAGTAAAGAGGAAAAGGCAGAGAGCGCTATTCGCACTGCTGGTTATTTACACGGATCTGGACTTTAATCACAGCAATTTCTGCATCACCAGTTTCAATCGTGCTTCAAATTGGCAGGCCAAGCCCATCGACCCACACGCACGATGACGTTAAAAGAAACTGTTTGTGTTTTCACTTCACATCTGGAAAGAAATACCTTAGGAAATAATTATTAAAAGACGGCAGTGGCGACTGAATGCAGCTGTCTTTATCAACAGGAGGAGCCTTCCTTCACACGGTGGCTTGTAGCCATCACATCTACACGCAGTGAATGAAGCGGTTGCACAGCTCACTCCCCAGGTTTTGTGTTTACACACATTTTCACGTCAGTATGTAGCTACACATTTATTCTATGCTCTCGATCTGTTACATAATCGGTTGGTTTATGGTTTACGAAATCTGGAATAAACCTCCTTAAAGCCTTGCTCATCCGTTCAGTGAGGTACCCAAGACAAAAATAAAGAGAAAAACATTTTAAAAAGGACTGTTACAAACCCAGTTTTGCATTTAAAATTGATCTAAACAAAGACCGAGATGTGAGTTGTTCACTGTACAGTTGTTCATCCAACTGTTTAGGTTTATCACATCCTAGAAGTAACAAACTTCATTATCTCACACTCTACCCTCAATCCACAGAATGGAAAAGGAAATTCAGGTTTTTTTCTGGTCCTTTTTAGTTTTGAAAATAGAAGTCACTGCGCAGAATGTAAACTGGAGAAAACAGTGTCACTGCACCAGCAGAGGAAGCCCCTGGCAAAAGGCAGTTTAATCGCTTCCACAGACTGGTTCCAGGTGTCCAGTGAGCCATTTCCACAAGGACTGGGGTGCAACTTTGCTTAAAGCTTTGGTAGGAAAAAGCTAAACAAACACAATCAGTGAGAACAGCAAGATGTGTATGCTTAGACCTCAACACAGATTAAAACTCCGACAGTCTTTTTTACAAGGTAAAATATTTAAGGGTTTTTTTTAACTGTATTTTTTCTATCTTTAAGAAACAGCTGCGGCATTAATGAGCGCGTACCTTTGTTATTCATACAAAATGAGTTAGAAGTCCAGCGCCTGCTTTAATATACACTGCAGCAGTTTCATCTCACATCTTTCAGGGCAGAAAATATGCTTTAATATAGCAGACATTCAAAAATCAAACCACATACATGATGCTACCAGTTTCGCTGCGCTCCTGCAAGTATCTACAACATCAAACTATTATGCATGATGATCACAGAAGAGAAAAACCTAACTGGCAGAAGTCTAAATGGGCTTCAGTTAGACCAAAAAACACCTTTAAAAAATGAACTGTATTTAATTTATGAGCTGAAAGTCTGCCTGCAGTTTGGCACACACGGCCCGGTGCACCACGTAATTTCATTAAAAAATCAAATGTTGCAAATAACTGCAAATATTTCCTTTCTGTGTTTTGAATCACGTTTGAAAGAAAGGAAAAAGAAAATAAAATAAACTAGAGGATTAAATGAAATCAAGATGTAGTGATCGAGGAGCATAATTTCCCCCAAAGAACGCCGTTAAATTTTGAGATCATGGACCACTGTCAAATTTCAACCACTATCCAGCTTTCACGTCAAACTTTTAATTAAACTCCATCAATGGATGATACGATAGCGCAGATCAGTATCACATCCCAATTATATGAGCCTGCAGACCACAATCTGAAAACTAATGTATTAAAGGATTCATTTTTCCAAGGCGGAATGCTAGTGTTTGGGCTTCTTGGAATACTTGGAGATACTACACAGTACCTTAGCATTCAAACACCTCAAGACCTTCAATCTCTGAGCATTTAACAGGACAAGTTCAAGACAAGATTTTTTCATTAAACATCACGAGACAACTCCAAGATGATGGTATGAAAAAACATTATTCTATCCCAAAGTGACCCTCTCAGTTTAGGCTGTTGGAGTGTATTTTCTGAAAGCAATACTCACATCTCAATAAAGTACCCCAGAAGTGAAGCAAACTCAGTGATTTGCAGAGGTGACCCCAAAAGGAGCAGTCTATGATCAGGAAAAGTTGTGCTCACTTCAGGTCAGGCAGAATATTGGAGTTTAAAGATACACACCTATGTATTTACAATATAAAAACTACATTGATGTATATGCGAACACATCCAGAAGGAAAAGCAAAAGGGAAAGAAAAAAAAAAAAAGACTATTAACTTCAAAGGCTTTATCTTATTAAGGAAAAGAGAGAGACGGGAGGATTGTCCTGAATCTGGAACGGGACTGCCCAGCAACTGGAGTGACAGAGTGAGGGTGGGAAGGGTCGTTAATCTTCTCGTTCTGGGATCCGGGAAGAGAGATCGGGAACGGCCGCCACCTTCCGCATCGCTTCCTGCGATAAGGCCGGGCAGGCTCGCTCAGGACACACAGACACGGAGGGACAGACACAGGGACACGGGCAGTTCCCTGGCTCGAAGCTTCGTGCGGCTGCGAGCGTGACCCCGGCACGGGCACACAGACAGACAGACACTGTCCAGCCTGCCCTCCCCACACGCGTTGCCAGGGCGTACCCAGAGGCAGGCCGGGTGGGGAAGGGGGGAAACCCCCAGGCGCGACAGCCCGGCAGAGGTGGAGGGAGCGCGGCCAGGCCCCGCACCGTCGGTGGGGATGCGGGAATCCCCCACCTTTCCCCGCAGGGCGCTCCGAGCTGAGAGCGCTGACCCGAGCCAGCAGTGTGCTTATCTGAGGTTATTCTGCAAATATTTATTAAATAAGTCTCCTATTTTCTTTTTTTTTTTTTTTTAAGGACGACCCCAGCGCAACTTTCTCCGCTCAAAGCCAACGCGGTCTCCCCCGCCCCCAGCCCCGGCTCCATCCCACCGCTCTTGGAAGTGGGTGTCGGTCGGGCAGAGGCTCAGCGGTGCCGCCAGGCCGTCCTGTATCACCCCATAACTTCCCCTTCACACAAACGGGGCAGCCCGGCTTTGCTGAGCGCAGCTTTTCCCCTGTATCGGAGCCAAGGGCAGGCAATTACTTACACTTATGTAGACTTCTAGAAAAGATAACAGTTATCTCTATTGAAAAGGGGAGGGGAGGGAGGTGTTCCCTTTCTTTTAGTGTAATTGTCTCGCATCACTAACACTGCCCTAACACGGAGGGTTCAGTGCGGGGCACTGAGTCCCCTTCGCGGAGAAGGCGGGCAGCACCCCCTGGACCTCCAGCAGCTTCACCTCGGTTCGGGAAGCCTTCACCCAGCCGAGGTGGGGGGGACCCCAGTCCCCAGGGAGGTGTCAGGGCCGAGCAGACCGCAGCACTAAGCGCCGCAGCTCAGCAGCAGCCTCCGGGCAACGGCGTGTCCCTGCCCGAGGAGCCCCAGGCAGCTCCGAAGCCCCGCGATCCACCTAAAACAAACCATCCCGGGCCCAGTTGCCTCCCTCTACCAGCCAGGTCCTCGCAACCGAGATAAAGGCAGGAGCAATCTCCGTATTCTGGATGCAAATGAGATGCAGCCCCGAGGCGCGCAGCAAATTGCCAAGGCACTGGGGATGCCCCTGTGCTCGAAGCTTTGTTTCCACATGTGCTGGGGAGCTCTGGAGAGCTGCCGGTGTTTTGCTTCCCACCACTGCAGGACACGGCACAGGCAGCGCAAGGAGGGAAACCCATGTTTCAGATGCGATCATAGAGCAGATGGCCGCTGCCAGCGCCTTAAGAGTTAGATCCAGCGCAGCTACTGGTGCCATTTCACCGGCTTCTTCTAAAACTGATGCTGGGTAGTTGTCACTCAGAGCCTCTGTGAGCAGAGAGCATCCTGCTTGCATGGAGTCACCGTGGCTCTACGGTTCACTTCCATCTGATCCTCGCACACCGGAGCACAGGTATTCCGCTTCAAACCCTCTGTATCTTTATAAACCAGGGGGCATTTCTGATGTTGCAGAAGCACATCAAAGAGGGCTTCCATTGCCTTAGCATGGACTCACACGTGTGTTTAAAGCAGATAATAGAACACATGATTCACCGTAATAGACATGCCAAACTACTAGTTAATGGGATTCAAAATGCAACATTTGGGGGTGGGGAGGTGACCATACAGTGCACCTACCCCTCCCTACCTCACCAAAAAATCCCCCCACAAACTCCACTAATAGATAAATAATCCTGATAATGGCAAATCTCCAGACCTGATCCAGAAGTACAGCAGAGTTCTCAACAAGATGAGGTCTCGCTTTCAGCTTCACTCACCACTGCCCTGTCAGCTTTGAGGATTACATTAGAGGTGCGGAGTGTTACTTAGGAGTTACAGAAAGTACCTCGGCACGTTAAAGAAAGGCAGAAAAAAAACAAACCAGTACCACGATCTGTATGGGAAACCGATCGCTAAACCAGAAGATACAAGTCTAACACACCGCTCAACAAATCACGACACACATAGTAACAGGAGCTCCCAATACTTACTAAACTTATGCAGAGGAATAAATGGGTATCTGCTTGCATGACTTAGAAAGCCAAAGGAAAAGAGGAGCAAGAAGCAGCACGTTTCTCATGGAAGCCTTGGATCATACAGGCTGCATTCGCCTCATTCCCATCCTCTTCTTTCCGCTGCATTTCAGCGTGAAGAAGAGAGCCTTAGCAATATTCATCTGAGAGATCCACATCACTGCAGAGACCACACTGCAGCAACAGAGGACTGCGCTTCACCTGCACGGACATACCTCCTCAACGCCTGGAAGACATTCCAGCTCCAGTCAACCCACAAGAGACATGTTGCCTGACTGTACCTTGATGGTATTGTTTATGAAGAAGATGATTTACACACTCGTAATGATTTAAGCAGCTACTTTGCATGCTTTACAGAGAGAACCTGAAACATGTGACCTGCTTCACAGGGCAGGATTATACCTCTGTTCTTGTTGTGTCATGTGCAACCACATTATTTAGTAGTTAAAGCCCAAGCGAGCGCTCTGGTATTCCATTGCCCTCGCCGTGCACGCAGCGCCGGAGTTTCGGCATGCCTCTGAAACCAAAGCCTCCCGGCTTCTAAAGATAGTTAAAGAAATGATATAATTGTCAAAAAGGGGCTCAGGCAAACCTACCACATGGCTCTGCCCGCACTCAGGATTACAGCGTTCGCTGGCACATGTTTTAGGGCAGGAAGTCTTCCACGGTGTTAACAAATGTCAAACAATGATCATATTCTTAGGGGCCACTTCAGTACACACTTGCCTCTCGCTAAGCCCCAAGAACCCTAATCATAAAGAAGAATTTTAAATCCTCTTTTTTATGATGTTGCTTTAAAAAAAACCTATAAAGTCAAAGTATTTTCAGAGAAAAAGGAAATTAAGATCCAAAACGCAGCTGGGCTCTTTGCTCGTCAGTGCTCCCTGGTAATCTTGGGTTGTTTTTAATCGATCCACACGCTTCTTATGCCCGACTTCATTACTACTTTGATAATTACAAAATAATTAAATGCAAGACGGAGCATGCATCATGCTGGGGAATGGTTTAGTGAGTTGTGCTGAAAAGTGCAGTTCTTTGTCACTCAGTGCATGGCTATACCTCAGTAACAACCACAGCAGGAGCCACACTGGGGACGATCCAATGGCCTACGGGAGCCAAAGAGGGCAGTGGCTGAGCAGAGGGCTTGGAGTTAAAAGTCCCACCACACACTTTCACACTACATAAATGACATGAAACAAGAGCACGTTCACACAGGACTTAAACTCTTGACTTGCAAGTGCAGGACTTGCCATCTAATATGTAAAAAACAAAAGAAGTCTATGTTTTTGATTTGAGAATAGGCAGACTGGTGGTGGAGGGGAGAGGTACCTCAGCAGACTCAGGAGTGAAGGCACTAGAGCTCTGTTCACAGCTTTGCCCCTGGCTCACCCAAACCCTGCAGTTATTTAGATTCCCTGTGCCTTGGCTCATCCATCCGTACAATGGGTATAATACTTCATCCTGTCCTTAAGAGGCAATTACTGCTTGTAAAATACTCTGGGAACCTTGATTAAAATGCACTGCAGCTTTGTGATAAGTCTTCCCTCTGAAAGAAGGGTGCAAGCTGGGCTCTGATGGTGGGAAGTACCACAGGCGGCTGGAAAAGAGAACTAATCCTTCTGCACGAGAAGTATGTGCTTGACCCGTGCACACCTGTAGGTGGATCTCTTCTGGAGCATTTTCCGTTGGCTTTACTTTTTGTTGCAGTTACTATGTGTGTGAATTGCAGAGAGAGAAGCGGTGAGAATGGATAATGATTACAAAGGTTTTGAAAAGCTCTGGTGTTTTCACCAGAGAGGATAACAGTTGGCTGCCTTGAAGAAGTCTGTGGCAGAACTATGTGTAATTAAAAGAAAATAATTCTTTGTAACACTGTTTTCATTAAGGAAGGGGAAACACGAACGCTTTATGAATAAAAAGCATTTTTGTTGAAACTGATGAGTGTTCACTTTCCCATACAGTCGTGCAAGGCCCAAGTAGTTCACGTAGAACATAGTTATCAAGGCTTGAAACCACATTTTCCCCCTGGAAAGAAATAAATAAATAAGTAGGCACGCCAACATCTCTTCTTTTTTTATGTGTTGTTCATTAAGAGCCAGATCCAGCAGAAAACATCTGCAGACTTCTAGACCAAGCAAGCCCTGGAAGGCCATAGGTACTGGCTGCACCTCGTGCCAACCTCAAAAATTTGGCTGGTTCAGAAAGATTTAAACAAAACAAAAAAAGCCCTGCAGCCTTACATGTCTGGGAATTGTGGAACTGTGTTAAGGTTGTGAATAAAGAATAGGGTGAGAAAAAAAAAACATACCAACTCCTTTTTAAAAAGGAGATCCCTGTCTCTCCTGTCCTCCACCATTCCAGGTGCTAGACAGGGGCTCCCCTCCCTCCCCAGTGACACCACGGAGACAGCAGTGGCAGGCAAAAACATGGGGCCCACTGCAGAGGAGTGTGGGGTCCCAAACACTGTTGTACATCCAACAGGTGACCGAGCATTCTGGTCCCAGCCCTGCTCCTGGACGCCCAGGAGCTGCCACCAGCAAAACCCAAGGAGTGTCACCAGGACAGGAACCAGCCCATGTCACCCAAAGGACACTTACGATCAGCAAGGAGGGTGGCCTGGGGACCCACAGAAGGACTGGGCCCTAGACAGAGCCCAGGATTTCTATCATGGGCTTGAACGGGCTCCAGGGTGCGTGGTGGGGAAGAGCACCCCACGGCACGTATTCAGATGTGGGGCTACACAAACCCGCCGGGGAGCTGGAAGTGTCAGTGTGGCTGCTGCAACAAAAGACAAGTTTAGGAAATAAGTTTAGGATGAGGTCTTTTGTTACTGCAGCAGGGGAAAACCGAAGAACCTGCTGCTCATGGAGTTACCATGTTCTTAGACTTCTGATAGAAATAGGAGCTCTTTCTGACTAGTCCCTCACTGCACCTCGCTTCGTGAAAGGCGAGAAGCTTCCCGCTGACTGCAGTCACATACCTTGTCCCATGCCCTACTCCAAGGACCGACCTCCAGTTGAGAGTGACACCAGCTCACCTTGTACAGCCAGCCTCACACGGGTAGAGCAGACTGAGTAACGACTGAGTAACAGTACGGCCATGTGTTCTCCTACAGCCATCTCAAAATTCTGGTTATAGACACCTCCTTGAGGGGAACAGCAGCTGCTGTATGCTGCCTCGGTTAGCAAGATGTGATAGACGCGGAGATATGTACTTAGGGGAGCACAGAGGGACTCTGTGTGATGACGGTGTAGCTGCAGACGCTCTGCAGGTGGGTATTTACGATCCTATTTATACAGAGCCGAAAGCGGACTGCACTCATACACAGAGTGCATGATTCACTGCCATTAGTCCTCCCTTCCAATAATGCAGACCCTAAGATAAATAACATCGCCAGAACCTCTCCCATACAATACACAGATTTGTTAGCTCGGTTATATATACAAATTTTCCATCTGCAATTAAGAGAGGTTGGGGTTGGCTTTTTTTTTTAAATTATAAAAAACTTCTTTAAGTGAAACTTTTGTTTACCAGCTGAAATGAGACAGCTGACGTGAAATAGAAAAGGAAAAAGCAGAGAAGCCAGCAGACTTGCATTTAAAACGCAGCATAAGTGAGGTATCTTAAATAACTAACATTAATCTGAGTGCACACTAAAAAATACATTGTGTTTTAACAGCACTAGATACGAATAATCTGTGAATAATCATTGTATTTATCACTACAGCTTTATGTAACCTGTGGATTCTGTCACAACCTTAAGGAAGGTCTTTGAATTAGAATGCCCTTTCTTTAAGCTAACTCTGTGAAGGTGCTTTGGTTGGAAGCATTCTATGTTCATTTTTATTAAAGAATAAAGAAAAAAGCTTCGACAGCCTCAGAAAAAAAAAAACAATTAAGTGGCAAAAATCCCAATTTTGTCCATTCATCCTTTGATTCTGCATTTGCCATCATAAAATTCTACGAAACACAGTTAAGCTTCAACAAGGACTTTCTCATCTCTCTTTAAAAAGAAGACAGCCACTACCCATGGTTCTATCAAGTCGTAAAGAGGAGATCCCTGTCCTTTTTTGCCCCCATGTTTAACATTTAAAGAGAAAAAAAACCATTAACAGGAAAAAAAACGCCCTAGAAACTGTAAATGCTGGCTATGAAACATCTCAGACACCAAGATAACGTCTGGCAAATTGAGACAGCAGCAGTAGCACCATCTGCAAGCACAGAACTAAGGAGCTAGCTGTTCCTACACAAGTTTTAGAAGCGGGGTTTTGTTTAAAATGCTTTTGCCCACTCCCAGTTCTGAAAGACAGAAATAACTGGATTGGTAAAGAAATTCAACAGCTACTAGAAAGTGATTTCTGAGAACTCCAAAAAGCAGAAGCTGCAGAGTTTTGCTGCTAGGAGCTAATGGGATAACCCTGCACCCAAGTCAGATGGAGCAAAACACCTCCCTTTCATTTAAAGCAGGGAGGGAGTGTGGGGAGAAACTTAAAAAAGGTACACAATTAGCTTCGCTGTGATTAATTCAACAACTGCAAAGCCAAAAACAACTTTAGGCGCTTAACCATGAAACTGTCAGTTCTCTTTGCTTGACGATAAAGCAACCAAAAAGTAAACATTAACTGCTGTGTTTTTGCTACGTGCGTATTCTATCACCAGATGATAACCAAGGAATTAGCAGGCGAGCTTGGCCAAGAGGGTTTTATACCTTATTCCCCCTTAACACGGCGGGGAGATGCATCTGGATTCCATTCCTGTTCCTCCCTGCCAGCTAAGACAGTTCACGCTGTTCCCTAAAACTTGTTGGAAAATGGGGCTGAAAATCTCTTCCCACTAAGCAAAAAGCTAATCACAGTGAGGAAGGGGTGAGGACAAGGGGAGCCCTACACTAACCACATCCTCTCCATGTCAAGGCAAAAAGCAGACAGCAGCTCTTGGTCAGCCCAAGGGAAGAAAATGGAAGCTCTGCCCAAGTAAGGAATGCAAAAGTCTATGTGTGATCATCCCCTTTAAATAAACTCCAGAACCCAGAAGCTATCGAACAGACTGGAAAAAGGGCAGGAAGCTGAAAAGCAAACGAAAACGAACAAACCGACGTTATTTCTCTGACCTGCAAATATTTAATTCAGGCACATTCATCTTCCAAACAAGATGCCTATGAGAATCTCAACGGCTGCTCCTAATAAAATGTGTCACTCGCAAAATTATAGTGTTTGGGGAAGGCACTGGGCAATCGAAAATGGCTTTTGCTCAAAGTATGTCACAAGCCCATCTTTTAGTCACCTCAGAATTGCACACGACTTCGCTTCATTCCTTCACACTGGCTGCGTGCGGGTTGCTTCACAGAAATACAACTGTAGTAATCTGTGTGACAGTAAACAGTAATCAGTAAATACTATTTACACAGCAGATACGTTCATGCTCCTGCCAGTCACTCACTCTACCTATCCCCCAACTGCCTTCCACCCTCAATCCCCTCGCGCTGGGATATTTTAAGGGGGAGAATAAATAAGCACTGGTACTGAAGTCTTATAGCTGGCAAGGTCTTCCTCCCTGAATGGACAAATTCTTACCTCCACACAGCACCAGACACTACAGGATTAGATCCTAACCAGGGAAAAGGCAGGAAAACAGTAATAAATATCTCCTTGTAATCCACAGGAACTTGGGTCCCAGTGTGATTTGCTATGGGATCCTACAATAACTGGCATTACAACATCCATAATCCCAGCTCACATGTAAGAGTATTTTCTCCACTTTCCTTGCCCCTCCATCTTTCAGGTAGTGCATTTTCTAAGAAAAGGTCCCTTTCCTGCAACAGTCAAGTCCAAGCAGACCCACTCCTGACTGAAAGCAAGACAGTAGCTCCGTGAGAGCTGCCACGGATGGGACTGCCCTGCACCGAGCTCCAGCTGAGGCGTGCGGGGTTTATAGTAGCTTTGCTCTGCTAATTCCGTCTGAAATTCCTTCTGACAAAACAAAGGAAGTCACAGTTTGCTGGAGAGAAAAAACCCTACATGAATTGTATTCATATGCAGTGAGAGCGCTTCATGTCAATAGTGGATTTTACCACATCCCAGTTCGCCTTCTATCAGCTTGTGCCTTTTGGGCAATAAACTCTGAAAACCCAAGGTAAAGCTTGCTTAATCATGAGCCTCCTTTCACCTACTAAAAGAAATTCTACAGCTGCTTTTCCCTTTATCCTGTGATTTTAAGTCCCTTGCCACTCACCAGGAGCCACTGTCACACTCCACTACTGAAAAATCTTCTCCAATGCCAGCTTTTCAGATTCCTAACTTTTCTTCCATTGAGGTTTCCTCCCTCAGAGATCAGCAACGCCACCAGGTCATCTCTGTTAGTAAAGATTTTCATATGCACAAATAACCATTGAGAAATCACTAAAGAAGGAAGCAGGGGGAGGAAGCCAGACCCATTTGAAATATTCCTTAAGTAATGCAGCACCATAGCGAATCTCTAAGGAAAGTTAAGCTGGGCCTGCGATGAGCACCAAACGAATGAACTTCAGGTCCAATAAATCTTTCCAATGGTTTTAAAGCTCTACAAAACAAGTCTTCACCTCTAGATCCCACAATGCTGTAACAAAACTACCTAAAAGCTATGGACTCAGACTTGCCATCTGTGGGAAAGGTTTTCGGGACAGAAGAAATCATTAAAAACCTTCATTAAGAAAAAAAACAAACCACAAACACACACATATACATACGAAAAACCAACCCAACTGCTTGCTCTTTTTCTCTTTGCATGATAATGCTCAAGAAAGTTGGTTTAAAGTGCCCCTATTTCCAATTCTAATTCTTAGTAATTCATTTGAACTCCCTCAGGTTGGAGTAGAAGATAGGAAACTACTAACTGATCAAACAGAGAACATCACAATTCAGACGTGAGGGACAGCAGAACAGCCAAGGGTTAACACCAACCTAAGAGGTCACACCTGTGTGCATCGACAAAAATACTGACCACCACAAAAAAATCTCAGACTGTAGAGAAAAGCACTTCATTTACTCTGCCACAGCTTTTTGTGCTTTGGTTCTACCAAAAGCACGTACTGGGGCCTGCCAAAACCATCCTGAGCTATCCTGATGCCCACGGCACAGCATCAACTCCAGGAGGATGTTACAGCCTCCTTCCACAGGCAAACCTGCAATACTGGAGCTTCAGTCACCCCACTGCTGTTTCTGGGAGACAATCAGAGATCAATGAGCGAGGAACAAGGCTCAAGTGAAGGCAGCAGCGAGCAGCAGCAGGGCTCAGAAGCAGGTGCATGACCTAAACCTACTCTTTAATTTTCACTCCCCTTTGACAAGTGAACTGATTTCAAACCAAAATAATAGTTTTTAAAGGTGAAAGACCAAGCTGTGGTCCCACTGAAGGGCACAGTTAAATACTGTCTGACCATCCTGAGCCAGGCAGTAAAAATGCAATAAGTAGCTTTAGAAAAAATATTGTCCCCATGTCTTGAGCCCAGGGAAACCACATGGAAGCAGCAAACTATAAGAAAGTGGAATATCGATCCCAAAAAGCCACGGTTCCCTCACATAAGGAGGAGTCACCCGATAAGAATCAGATCTTACTCTACATAAAGTTAGTTCAAGTATTGTCATTCAAGTATTTAAATCATTTTTCTAAAAATCAAACTAGCACAAACATTTTTTTAAAAACCCCACAAAATCACAGCACTAAACTTGGGGGGTTTTTCGCCAGCAAACTTCATGTCACAAACAAGCGAAGGGCAGTGATGCAAAATGGATTCATGCCTGGACTCGTAAGCTTTTCCACTAGTTGTAATATCCTGCATTTGATGACATCATGAAACTAACCACAAGTAAAAGTTGGTTTTCAATTTGTTCTACTTTTCCTTCATTAGTGTCTGTGTCAGAAATAGAATAAGAACTCTCATTAAGTCACATTAAATTCTTTAAACTCATTAAGGGCTCAGCGAAAGAACAATACAAACAGTGGTGTTTTTGTTAAAAAAAAAAAAACCCTATAAATAAATAAATATTATGCAACACAGATGGACTTCCATTTCCATGTATTTTTAGAATGTATGTACGAGCGGCCAGAGAGAGCACGATCTGCGCGAGGGAGAAACGGAGAGGCAGGCAAACAGGGACAACGAGGCAGAACATACCTTACACATGACGGAGTGATACCTCGATAAAGCAGATTATGCCTGATCACTTCTGACCTGATAGAGATGAAGTGCTTCATGCTTTGTATTTTCAACTGTGGCCAAGCCAGAGCTGAAGCCGTAATTCCCCCCACCCCCATTTCCAATTAACGATTCCTCGGGACTTTTTCCAGGGCAAAGACAACCTTAAGGGCCAGAGATCAAATGGCAATCAAACTTTTTCTCCATGGATCAACAGATCACTGTGATTTCTGCTGCTACAGCCTTACACAGCATCTGATTTGAGTGGAAGACTTTCCCTTTATGGACTTACACCTAAGATACAGGTGTGTGAAGAGTTTCAACAGCCTTGGAGCACTTCTGAGTACGCAACGGGTGGATTACTTGCTGGAAGATTTATTGTAGCTGAATGACTGAGATATACGCTGCTGATAACTTCTGATCTTAACCCCCCCCAAAGACTGGAAATGTGAGCCTAATGCCACAAAATTATTTACATTCCTGCAGCATGCTCAAACAACCATTACAGGATTAATTTAATCCATTTTATTATTTTTTTCATCATAAATGTAACATGCAAATACGAGTAGGGTTCTAAAGAAAACTCGCGATCTGAAGACTGTAGAAGGAGACTAATTAGATGGCATACATTTCAGATGTCTGTAGCAGGCCACAGAAACAAAACAGCCTGTTCAGTACATGGGAGACCCAGGTTCCTGTGTTTCTTCCCTTCCCTACCACTGGGACAGCTGAAGTGAGGTGGGGGATTTTTACTGAGAGGCTCCAGACTCAAGCATCCCAAGCTGGGTGTCAGGGCAGCATGGGCAGGCGTCAGTCTCTGCTCAGGAGCTCTCCTCTGCCATTTCTCCAGCAGAGTCAGATGCTGTTTACCTGCAAGGCACATGGTAAGGCTAATCTATTTTCACAAGCTTTTGCCTCAGGTATTTGGAGCAAGGTTTACTTTATTAATTGTGTGTGTGTGTGTGTGTCCAGATCAACACATGCTGGAGGAGAAAGCTCAGCAATGTTCAGCATGCACTGCATTTTTGGTTTACACTCGGTAAGTGCAGCTGGAGAATGTCTGATGGGTATATTTAATGCACCTAAAAACACTAAACAGACAAGCTGACTGTTCAGATGAGGCATCTGAAATGGGAGGTATCTTTCTTTCATTAAGTGAATTCATGAAGGAATGTTTCATCTGCATACTAAGTTCTGGATGATATTCTACCTAACTCACAGCATTTGCTTGAAGAGCGGCTTGTGAGAAAGTTAAGAAGAGTCACACTTTGGAAACACTGAAAAGCTACTCCCAAAGAAAACTGTTTTATCCTAGCTCATTTGACTCCCATTAAACATTAAACCACATCTACACATAGGAATTTGAGGCGATACTTAAAACTTCAGTATCTACTGCAAACTTCGTTCAGATCAGATGAAAATTTGCTTATTTTAAAATAATCCCAGTAAAGTCACAGGGATATCCCAAAGTCAGTCTGCAAGGTATCTGTCTGGGCAGAGTATGTTGTTTTCTTGCCCTTTTTTTTTTTCCCCTAGTAGTTAATTTAAAGAGGGGGAAAAAAAACTCCCGTGCTTTTAATTTTTAAGCTGTTGTTGAACCACCAAGCTGTAGGTTTAATTTTGTCAAGTTTCAGTCTGGATTTGAGACTTGCAGACTTTGCAAAGTAGGTCAGGAATACCCAAAGGAGACACATTTGAAGGCTACAGATAGCAGAACACACCATTTACGGCTTTGTATATACACGAACGCACACGTTCTCTAGAATATAGGTAAGTAGACCCAATGATTTAAACATATTACATCTATACCATGTGCTTCAGAGCATCCAGATATTTACACTGTTAGATCACCACTCATTTTTAGCCCCTACATTAGAGTCAGCTGCTAGAAAAAAAAAAAGTACACAAATCAAAATAGGTTACCTTTGTTCAAACAATACTGCTGTTCATTATATAATAGAAACTGTCATGCTTCATCTTCCAGGAACCAAGAACTGGTACATTCTTGGATCAGAGGTGGCTTGAAATGGTTTCAGGCAAAACTGAAGCATATTGTTGAAGTAAATCTTGCTGAGAAACGTTAAGTATGTTGATGATTTTTAACATCATCTTTTACAAATTTACTATTTCCTTGTTCAGAGATATTCGTGAACTCAAACTCCTGGCGGACTTTCCAAATGCAGAGATGAACACAGCAGTGTTTTTGCTATCTAATATTTGTATATGATACCAAGTTGTACATTCCCTCCTGCGCTGTCAGCCTNGGGGGGGGGAGGAAGGGGGTAGAAAAATATTCATAAGAAAAGGCTCCTTAAGAATAGACACCACGATGAAGTAAAACTTACTTGACTCAGAGTGCTCGAAAACCCCAGCATTTTCTCCTTGGGAGCTCTTGGGGCTCTCAGAATCATCCAAACACCCCAGAGGTTTTTACAGGCACCTAGCTACAAGTCGTGACATTCATTTACCCATTAGAGGTGACAAACTTGCCCAAAACCACAATATTCAAAAATATATCTACCGCACGATAGAAAGAATTGCAGAGAAATGGCAGAATTGCTTTCAGTTCCCCGGAGTTTGAACTTGTTAAAGTCACATTTTAATCTGAGGAACAGCTAAATAAAAAGACGTTCACTTCACTTACTGAGGCAAATCTGGCTTACAGCATTATGACTCCAGGACTTCTTCAGATTGTTAAGACTACAAAGGAAGTATTCTACAATTTCATCTTTAACAACAGGGATTAGAGAATATTCATCGAGCAGACACAATCTTACTTACAGACAGACCCAGACACATACACAACCCTGCAGAGGCCAATCCTGCAGCCTTTACTAAATTCAAAAGTCCCCCTGACGTCAATGAGTATTTTTCAAGAATGAGAATTGCAGGATCAGGCCCAAAAAGTGCTTATGAAGATGAGATGTTACTTCAACAGATTGAATGTTAGATTAAATATAAAGATTGAGGCAAGACAAGTCTGGGGTTTAAACCCTAGGGAGGATTGACATTTAAAGTGTTGCCACTGAATTATAGCTCTCCACGTTGGGTGGGGTAACCTCCTACTGGGTGGAGTGTCTCCCCTAAAGGAAGGGAAAACTGGCACAAGCCAACTTGGTCTTTGAACGATTTCCCTACTTGCCAACTTATGAAGTCGTCCTGACGTCAACTTCGTCAAGAAAGTCTATTGCCCAACTCAGTCTTCTACCGTAGCAAGTCTGCTTGGGCACTAAACGCCGGCAGAGGCAAGCAGGCAATGAAGGAAATAAGCCAGAAAACACTATGCAAAATAAAAAAAAATTAGGAAAGAAGAGAGTTGACTCTCTTTTGAATTGGGAAAGAGAGTCCAGTTAATTTAAAAAAAATCCTTCCGTCAGGCTCTCGTTTCTCACATCAGCTTCATGCAAAGAGATTGACAGACAGGCTATTACTGCACATCCTTCAAAATCTGGGGTAACTGTAAAAGATGAGGTGCAGGGCACAGACAAAGGGGACGCTCAGCAAGAAAGGAGCGTCCTGCCTTCTGCAATGGGCAGTGCATACCTTTCCAGTCGTTGCTAACAGGTGTAAAAGACTCCCACACTGGGGAAATAACATTTACTGAACTGCTACCAAAGCTATGTTGAACATACTATTTCTGAAGCAAAATGAATCATTTCTCCAAAAGAAGGCTTTGCGTGCTGGATAAGAAAAGGAGGGAGTTCAAATTAAATAAAAATAATAATAATAATTTTTAAAAAAAAGGTTCTCAAAATGTCTATGGGAATAAAAGGAAGAAATAAAATCCTAAACCAGTTTAAGTTACCGTAACCTGAAATGCACCAGCCATCACAAAGAGCAATTGGAGAAATCCAGCAGAGGTCAGCAGGAAAGATTTTTAATAACAGATTGAAAAACAAGAATAAAAATAACTGCATCAACAGGGCCTTTCTTCCTCAGGCCACATGCCCGTTTTTACTTGAATTTTATTTTTTTTTAAGGAAAAAAAATGGCAGTTTGGCCACTAAAACCAATCCAGAACATTATTAAAAGTTAAAAGCTACCAATTACTTCTGTCTGTTCTTTTAAAGCAAAGTTTGGCATTACGTCAGTTGGTTTAAAGAAAACAAGAAAGAGAGAGAAAGAAGGAGAGAAAGTTTCCTGCTTGTATAAATTAAACCACCAGGGAAGGTGTCTAGCCACTTGTAAAGGGTTTATTACAGGCTTTTAAAGGGCTAGTAACATTTTAAAAATTAAATATTTTAAAATAAATTTAAGGGAGATAAAAAAATAAAACCAAACCACTCAATCTGAGGCTGGAAAAGAAAAGAGTCCAGAGAAATGAGACACACATGAGTAAAAATTACTAGTAGGGGCTACAGCTTGCAATTCCAAATAATACTATCTCAAAGGCAGAAAGAATCCTGCTGTTAGCTGCTGTACTCACATGGATCCCCTAGGAAAAGTTTAACCAAAGTGTACAGGATGGGATCAACTGGTGCCTGTAAGAACCTACAGCCCCGTTCTACACAAGTGTAATTTAATAAAGAAATTTCTCTCCACAGTATTTCTAAACCCACAGACAGAGATCCGCGAGAGTACGATACCTCAGTTACTGCGGAAGGACCACAACAAAAATCACCGACACAAAGATTAGCAATTCCTAGTAAATATTAGATGCATTTCCACTGATGCTGTTATTATTAAATTTTAAAGGAGAGCTTTAAAGGTACTAGAAAATAAGCAAGTGGTAGCACAGAGCATGAATAAAACATAGATGGCGATTAAACAAAGTTTCTTACACGCAGCTACGCCAGTTCATCTAAATCACAGTCTTCTAAACCCCGTGACGCCAAATCAGAGACTCCTCAGACTCCGGCCAACACATCAAGTGGAATGATGTTCCGTTGTGCAATGCTTTTGGGGTGTGACAAAACATCCACTGGGGACTTCCATCGAGACCATGGTAGTTATTCTGCCATTGCTACAGGTTTCACTTGAGCCCTGGGCTGCACGACAAGAAATCAGGGTAACGTGGCACCACTTATGCTCCAGCCGCGCTTCTGCTGCTCTGGGCACGTACACAACTGGCCAAGGAGCTGCCTTGAGGAAGGCACTTTATTGATTAGGTGCAAAAACAACATCAAGAAGTGAATAATAAGAATAATCTGAAAAAATGTAGTTGCATGTCTTGCCCTTGTTAACATTTAGTGTTTAATAGCATAATTGTACTTTAATCCTTCACATCATCTGATAGAACTCATTATGTGTTTGGTTTTGTTTTTTAATTAGCAAGCACAATCCAAAAAAAGAAAAGAAAAAGCTGAGCCCAGAAAGTTTGCACATACCACAAAAAAACAAAGCAAAAGTATTCTTAAAGTAATCAAATCTTTTCTCTTTGGACACAGCTTTATCTTTTTAGAGTCCAAAGAGAAAACCTCGTTGGCACAGGGTAGGAAAAAGAACTCCATAATTCATGACAGTACCAAAGCAGGAAAAAAAAACCCAACAGTTGTTCTCCAGGAGGACTGGAAAGGGCACTTTTATTTATCTTCTGGACAGACAAAAATAGTAGAACCTGGACCAGATATGGTGTAATTAATGCATCCAAAGGTCAACAGGCAATCGTATTTATACAATAGATGGGAGCAAAGCGTGCTGGTTATAGTATTAATCACCACGGTTTGAAAACAGCATTGTTTTCCTACTAGGCAAGAACTGGTGAAAGTTTCAGAAAGAAAGAACAAACTTGTTTCTTTTGCTCCCCCCCCCCCCCCACCCCTTTATACCTGCCTCCTTTTCTTTTTAACCAGTTGTTTTTTAACTCCTAAGCTGTAATATTAGGGACAAAAATGCCTCAAGTTTACAGTCGCTCAGCAGTGCCAAAAACCAGACCCAGACTACCTCACTAGTTGTGTTGAGGAAACTAAATTAAGCAAGGGCAAACACCAACTGGAAAGTTGTCAGTTTGCTGAATGAATGGCTTCATTTTACACACCAGTTAGAATATCTTCATCAGACTATATTTCTATTCAAGGCCAATGCTTTCCTTACCAGGTGGCAGTTCATTTTAACTGAAACTTGTATTAAGAACATAATTTATTTCCACTTCACTTTTTTCACCTAACAAAAAGGGTTGTCCCATTCCCAGCCTGTCATGTTCCAAACTATTTAACCATAAACTTTCTCACAAACTTTAATATTTGGTGCTACCCACAGACCTTTTATTAAAGCGATACTGCCAGTGTGTCTGCACTTAAGAACCCAGAACGTTTCTATTAAGATTATTACATTAAAGTACTGTCAAGAGTTTGTAAGAGACATAAATATTCATACACATACACCCCCTCCCGCCCCTCCCCAACTCAGAGGGAAAAGTTCCACATAAAAAGAAAAATTTAAATACATACCCAAAGTTGCCTGTTTGTAATTAAAATGTTTGGGTTTTTCCTAAACATCTTTGCTAATTTTTTTTAACTCTTTCACACTGTAATGTAAAACAGCCTTGTTTCAAAGCAACTAAAGCGATAAAGTGCTAAACGAGGTTAATTCGCAGGAACAGAAAGTAATTAGTCATTGTTTGCACAGTGCTTTGAAAACAGAAAACCCTCCGTGTCAACCAGCATTAAAATAGAGTTATACTTGAAATACAGAAGTTTATCAAGCAGCCACTGCATCTCACAGACACCGGAGTCCATGCACGAGAATCAGGGCTACGCTGATATTAATGCACAATCACGGGATGTGAAGAAGGGTAATAATAATACTCTTCACTCAGCCAGAAAACGCAGGATAACAACCTCGACTGTGAAGGTTTACTACGAAACAACACATAACAGAAGAATAACCCTGCTAGGAACCCTATAAAATCATGCCGAATGCCTTCAATCACCCATCAAATCAGAAAGTGACCCACAAAGCTCCTGCAGAAATTACAGTAAAAATACATGAAAAATATAAGAGGGTGACCTGGCTGCACTGCAAAGTGTTTGATGCCCAAAACCACTCTCAGATCTCTGAAGTTGTCATTTATATTTATTCCCCCCCACCGCCTTTACTAACATTGCTATCAAGTAAAAAAAAAACCACCCACCATCATCTCACAGGGGTAAGATTGCCCAGTTCTACTGAAGAGTTTGTTTTAGAGGATCCCAGGCACAACACATAAACTTCAGAGCTGATGCAACTTTGTCCTTTACTTACTTTGTTGTAACTGTGTATACGCAGAGTTTTAAACAGAGAGAAGTTACCATATGTAAGGAAGAAACAGACAGAACAGGATGGATTATGAATCAATTGCTCTTCTCATCTCTCTTCTGATTTTAAAAAGGTGAAGCAGCTGTGTTGTCACAACCAGGCTCAGGATTAGCTGCTCTATGGGGACTGATGCCCTCCTGAACATCAGAGTTACTGACTCTAGCAGGCAAATCTCAAGCAGGTAGGTAATTTTCAAGAGGAAAAAAGAAAAAAAGGATTTCTTTTCTTTTCTCTCTACATAGAAAGGTTCCCTCTACTTATTTGGTCGGACCACGTTCTTAACAAACTTTCATTCGGTGGTTAAAAAAAAAAACTAGAAGTCTTTCAAAGTTGTTGATATCATTTCCAGACAGTCTTGTCAGCATCACAATTTACAGGAAATAGTTGATGTTCTCAAACAAGCCCTGTATTTACTCATAGACCCAGAGTACTTACCCCCAAAAAAATAAATAAATAAATACGTCCTAAATTCCTCCCTCTTTTGGAGGGCTTTTTCGTAAATGTCACGCCGGTGGAATATCTGAGCTGTCTAACCTAACATACACATTGTGAACACGAGGCAAAACCCAAACTGCACTTCACAAGACCTGCTGTAACTTTTATTCTCATTTTGTCCACGTCAGGACCTGGCTCTTACCACCGACTTTCCTTTGCTGCCCCTTCTGCATTTTTAACTCCAGCAGCCTCCTCCAAATGTTCAACTTTTCCTAAATCCAACAGGAAAGTAACATGATGCCACCACTATCCATAGGATTCGGGTTGGAGAAGACTCTGCCTGAACAGCAAACAACTTGGATGGCTCCTTGAAGGACTTCACTGAAGTCGACTAAACAAAACCTGAAGCGCATTAAATTATTGTTTGTTTCCATCAACATTCAAATCGCGCTGTAAAAGCAGCAGAGCAGCGTGGTCTGCACAGCACCTCTCTGGAGACATTTAAAACCCGCCTGGATATGTTCCTGGGCGACTTGGTCTAGGTGATCCTGCTCTGGCAGGGGGATTGGACTAGATGATCTCTCGAGGTCCCTTCCAGTCCCTGATGCTCTGTGATTCTTATTGGGAAAGGATTTTCCCCCTGGGAGAGGATTTGTCGCCTTGGTTCCCAGATCAGGGCTGAGGTGTCCCTGACTGCAGCCCTGCCAGGCAAGGTACTGGCACTGCTGGAGGCAGGAGGAGGGATGGAAGGGAGGCATCGCCCCTCCAACTCATCGCTCATCTCCGCAGCCCAGCCGGTGCACTGGAGAACTTTGCCATTTGCCAACAACAAACACAACTGACTGTTGGGAAAAAAAGAGAAGATAAAACGCTATGAAGGCCAGTGGGCCCCGACAAGAACCCGCGTGGGAGAGCCGGGACGTCTAAGCGCCTGCATGGAGGCACCGAAACAGACACCCCCCCACCCCCCGCCCCGAAATGTCAAAGCCCCTCCACTGCCGCTTTGGGGAGCCAGGACAGCACCTCCAGGGCTTGATCCCAGGGGTGGGAAGAGTCCCATGGCCGCGCAGCAGCCTCCTCCATCCCTTCCGCAGAGGGAACAGGCAGAGAAGCTGCACCGGGAGAGCAGCTCCGGAGGCTTAAGGTTTGGGGGGGGGGAGCTCCACCAAGTTTTTTGAGGCAAGGGGGGAGCCGCGCGCGGAGCCGCGGCGCTGGGAGCAGAGCTTCGCCTTTAAGAGGGAAAAGTTTGTAGGTCTCTTTCAGTGCTGTGATTTAAAAAAAAAAAATAAAACAACTAAACCCAAACCAACAAAAAATAAATCACAAATCACCTCTGCATCGCCTT
>VXBP01004081.1:0-38016 GCA_013400115.1 Rhinopomastus cyanomelas | reverse complement strand
GTCGGCCGGCGCGTTATCGGCACTGTTATCGCTTGTCAGGACCTCCGTCTCCCCGCATTACGTCAGTTTCAAGACACCGACACTATTAATATCAAAGGAGCCTTCGCGGAGGGAAGCGCCACCCCAGACGGGCGCCCTTAAAGAGACAGAGCAGCGGCCCCAGCGCCGCCCGCCGACCGCCCCCGCCCGCCGCGGCCTCCGCCGCCGGGACAACGCGGCCACAAGGGCCCCGCCGGGCAAGCGGAGGCCATGGAGGGTTTAAGCTGAGCGGAGCCCGCAGGCCGGCTCCCGCCGCCCCTTGGACTCGAAGGGTGACAAGAGAAAGGAGGACTGAGGAAGGGGCGACCCAAAGCTGCCGCCCCTGGGAGAGCCCGAGCGCCGCCGGGACAACGGGGCTGCGAGTCCTGCCGCCGGCCCGTACAGACCTGCAGCGGGGGTTGAGGCGATGGACGGGCACGTCCCTGCTTTGGGGATGAATATGGCCCGTTACTGCGCCTTAGTACCAACCGCGAGGCAGTTGCAGGCTGCTCCAAGTCGAGCCTTTCCAGTTCAAAAGGCTCCGATTCCTCCCGGGCAGCCACTTGTCTTTATGTTAGAGTAAAAAACACTCTGCAAAGAGAAGCAAAACATAAGAGGATCCCCTGAAGAGGTTTTAAAATTCCCAAATATAGCAGGCGTTACAAACTATGTAAACATTTGTTGGGTGTAGAGACGCAGTTTTCCTGCAGTAAGGTGACTTTATATGGTGTTTTCCCTCCCAGACAAGTGTTTTCAAATCGATTTCAAGTTAAACGGTATGTTCTGGTCACTGGTATCTACTCACAGTTTATTCAAGGAAGAAGCTGGAGAAGAGTTAAATCAATACAGTATGAAGGATGAAGCTGCTTTCTCCCACCTCAAAAATTATTTGACACAATTCTTTTTCTTATAATTTGATTCGCAAACGCACAGCAAAGCATAAAGGGTAAAAAAATCCTCAGAGATAGACATTAAGGCAAATGAAACCCCACTGTAAAAAAAAAAAGCCACCAACCAGCAGCCCACTGCAAGGTTTGCAGCCCTCGCTCCAAACATTCTTCATATATGTTTAGTATAACCCACTGGCAGATTTGTAGAGTAATTGCTCATGTAAATCACCTGGTAACACATTTCACCCTTAAGTTCTTTTGTAGGATTGCCTGATAAAGTGCTTTATGAATAGAAAACCAATAATTCACACACGAGAGGTGAGCTTGTCATGTTGGAAATGGAAGTTAAAAATCTAATTGCATGATGAGGCGCGCAATAGGATCCCCGAGACAGGGAGACGAGAGCTGACAGATTATGTGTGGGACTCCGTCTATACCCACCAGCAGAAAAGCAGCTCCGAGCAGCCACGACGTTTATATATGGAACGCAAGGGGATGCAATACCAGAAAGTAAAGTTTGTTAAAGTCTGCCCCTCGATACTCAAGTGGCAGGGCCATGCTCGCTAGCACCTCTCTAGTAAGCACACAGAGAACCTGTCTTGACTTTGCAAACCTTTACTTTTTTAGCCCGAACTGCAAATGCCGTATCTGAATCACTGCTGAAGAGACAAACTACATTTGCAGATTGTAGTGAATACAGAGTTCAAGAGAGCAACTATTTCTCTCCCATCCACACCCATTCAAACTTCTCCTCTTAAACATGTTTTACTGTTGTTACTCTGTCAGCCCCAAATTGGACTGTTCGCCTGGCGGTTGCCTCGCATGCAAAGGGTTAAATTCAGCAGGTATTTTGTCTGACCACCCAACTGACCATCTTACAAGCAGGGCTTGAGTGGAAAAATATTTAAACAGGGGTTATTCCCCTTTGCTTCCCTGCTCTAGTGAGGATTATTAATATATCTTTATTTTACACCAGGAAATTATGCCCCCCACACCTAAAATCGCAAGCCATGTGGCTGCAGCCTTCCTGGATTTTGTTCACGTTACGACAGACAAGCTGTGAAAATGGATGACAACGAGAGCGCAGGCTTCAACACATGTAAACCTTGATAATCATCCTACCTTATTCCACCTATAGAACGATAAAGTAGACACAGTTTTCAGACGTGAGAAGCCTCTCTGTGCATCTGCTTTTAAAACGAAAGTACCTAAGTCTTCATAAGCAAAGACAAGGACAAAAACTGTCCTCACAGTCCCACACAGACAACCTCAGAATTTCCTGTATCTCAAGGAAAAGTTGGTTACCCTATCATTATTAATAAATAAAAAGCTCTAGTGGTACATTCTGCACTTCAAGCTAAAATAAAGCAGATCAGGACGACGTCAATATCAGTTTGTTTATATTTGCCACAAAAGAGCTGCAGAGAACTTAATATAAGGCCACAAAAAACTTCAGAAACCCTTTTTTTCAAGCAACTTATTTATGAAATAATTCACAAAGAAAATGTGTACCTTATGACTTAGATACATCGCATATGCTTATGATTGTCACAATATGTTCAGGCTCAAAGGCCCTATAGACATCCCCCACTTTATTTTTATTTTTTAAATCCTAAGAGGGGTATTTCAAAACAACCAACTAATTCCTGAAGACGCATAGTAATTGTTTGACAGTTGTTTCTAATAGAAGGAGGGAAAAACACCTCCCCCCCAGTGATGTATATTGTTTTCATTCAGATATTTGTTGATTTGTTGTGTGGATCCTTTGACGCAGACGTGCCGCAAGTTGCATTAGGAGAAATACCGGAGATTTCTTTTCATTTATTATCCTCTGCTGGCAAACATTTGCAAAAACCACAGCAAAGTTTTATTTCACTTTGTTCTGAGCTAATCTTTGGCTTGGTGCTAGGTGGTTGTTGAAGTAACAAGCCCAGCTTTCTGTAGCAGATAAGAGCTGAGGAAACATAGGAAAAGCAGCAAAGTGAAGATGCGGAGAAAGTGTTGCTTTCACCGAGAGGCATGGGCAGAGCAACTTCTAAATAATCTTTCCTTATTTATTCTTTTCTCTTACACTCAGGCGCATTCTCCATTGAGGGAGAATACAGAAGCCAGTCACAGTTGCTTCTTGAAGGAAAACAGTGCAACAGTCATTGTTTATCAAGATGACATAACATGCCATTTATGCCTTTATTGTTTAATGCAGCTTCTCTTCTCTCCTAGTTTACTCAGCATAGATACAAAGAGGGATTAATGGTGAAGCGTAAGCATACTTGTTTTACAATTTCAGCCTTTTAGTGCTTAACTTACTGACTTAAACTACTAGAGCCCATAATCACAATGATTTTACCTGATGGAACATGCATTTCAGAAATATAATCCAACTGTTTACCCTAACACATAATAAATTGTGATTCTTTAACAAAAAAACCTCAGAGATTGACATCCATTGCTCTTAAATGCCTGCTGCTTTAGCACACATCATCAAGAAAGCATTTCTGTATTATTCTCCCTCCAGTTGGTAGTATATCACATTAATTCTAAAACCCGGTTCCTTAGACTGTCTTCAGTAATGAGCATTTCGAGGAGCGTTCAGTTCTGTGTCCGAGGCACTCCACTGCAAGTTTCCTGGGAATATAAATACAGCAACTTGCAGGATTTCTGCAGACCCGCTTCTTTTCCTTGCACAACCCTTGTCACATGAAATCATCGGGAAACTTTTGTTCCCTTTCTTACACCCTGCACAGAGTCGAGTTTCTAAACTGCGAGTTGTGCGCCAAAGGCAAAAAAAACCACAACCCCACCAAGCCCAAACCCCTACCACTGATTTTCAAGGAAATGGGACTGGGGACCCTAACGATGTGATTGAAACTTCTCTGAAAAGAAATTATAGACAATTGTGATAGACAGGGCAGCATTGAGAACAGCCAATGAAACAGCATGCAGCACAAGAGCTAATACCATGGCATCATCCCAGATTCAACAGATGTTTTCTAGGGGGATTGGATATCTGGTAATGGGAAATGGAACCTTTCTCTTCTATGTCACTGGGTTTAACACAGGCCAGTAGCGATTGGAAAGTCAATAATATCCAATCCTTGTTTGGTAGCTTTCTCCACCGTGTGGTAGAATAGTCTTCCTCACCATAGTGCACCACAGCTGGATGGGTCTCCCCAGCACCCTGGCAGCAAAAGGGCCTTGCATGGAAATGCCTGAAAATCCTTTTCCCTGTGAGCACGCTCTCAGGGAGGAATGAGGAACAACGACCCGGGCACTGGCTGGCTCCTGCTCATAGCATGTCTGCAGATACCTAAATAACTCTGGCAGCCACAAAAGATAATTTATCACTTTACGCTATCGTAAAATCTACTAGAAAATTAAAAATGCTAAAACATCAGACTCCTTGAAATCATTTACATGCAGGAATCCACATAATTGTATAGATTTCAATCTTAAAAATGCTGGGTAGAAGGCATTCATCCAAAGCTCTGAAAAACCTCTCATGCACACACACATCCATATGGAGCATTATATAATGAACAGGCGTCTCCCCACAGATATCAACAAAAGAGGTGGCAGCATTTCTTCCCTCATTTCAACTGCAGATTCAACAAATCAAAACACCCTGAGTCCCCTACCCTGTCATCACATCCTGTCAGACAGAGCCACTACCTCTCCCTGCCTCAGTTACCTGCAGCAGTTCTGGGAAGGTTAATCTGGATAGTTTCAAAGTGCATTTAAGTCAACAGGGAGGAAAAAAAAGCAGCTATGAATGAGTTGGTTAATCTTTACGTTAGGTTGTACACGTGAGTATCTCAGCCTTACTCCTGAGGTTCATTGCTATGGAAGTGTAGTATTCTGGACACAACTATAAAACCCACTATGACTTCTTCTAAGATAAAGCAACAGTTCTGTGTTGTTGAGGTGTTTGGCTCAAAAGGATTTCTCTCTCCTTTGACTTTTTGTAAACAAGTTTTCCTTCTCCCCTTATGAACTCTCTGTGTTCAAATCTTTAATGTGACAGCCTGCAAGCAACAGGATTTTTGTTGATTGAAAAAAATTGTTTTACATAGAAACTGATGTGAGGTCCAAGACTAAGTTTAGGAAAGATGATGTACGCGTCTAGATGTACGCGTCTAGATGTACGCGCACACACTTCACTCTGCAAACTTTCCATTCAAATGCAAACAACAAGTGCATCTCACAACACATGGCCCAGGAGTCAGTACTGAAGGTACAAGGAATCTCAGACACATAATGCATTGTTAAATATACCAACATACTGACACCATTTCCAGTTACAATTGGAGGGAAAGTCATGCAATGAAGATGTTGCAACATAATAGACAGTCCTTGGTGGTCTCTATCACTCTCCTTTGCAGCTTTTTCAAACAGACACACACAGAGCTACTTTCAACCCAAATAAGACTTTCAACGTGTGCAGTGCATTAAGTAAGATTGGGCTAGACGTCAGTCTGGCCTTATCCTTCGTATCATGAACCAGGCCATCCTACAAAGACAGGATCTGATGAACCACTGCTTGCTACAAGTGATTACTGATAGGCAGAGATTTGTCCTGCGTCAGCTCCTGAACTTGGATTAGGGGTTGTTTGGAGCTAAGAGAGTGTTCACAGACTCAAAGAATGAATGAGGCTGGATGGGACCTCTGGAGGTCATCTTGTCCAGTCCCCTGCTCCAGCAGACCCACCTACAGCCAGCTGCCCAGAACCCAGTTACTCCATTTGGATTCTTCATCCTTCTCTCTGTAGTCTCCAGGACTGCTCCAACTTGTTCCTGAACTGAGACAACTCAAAAGGGCTTTCTAGTCTGAGTGAGAAGCACACCCTGACCTGCTTTCTCTGACCTCTGCAGCAGAGTAAATACACATCCACCACTCTGAAATTTAAATACGATACCTCTTTTAATGCTTCATCTTTGGAAACAGGTAACCTAACAAGAATGCCACCTTGGTTAACACTAAGGCTTGTTGACACCAAGATTAATACAAACCACATCCTTTAGTTGTGAAATGGCAGTGCCACTGTCTTTGTTGAAAAACATGAAACGACTGTAGGCACCCTTTAAGCTTATTCAAGAGCTTGCTTCATTGTCCTCAGTAGTTATCAGCCTTAAAAGAGGATTTCTTTGGAAATACCTATTCCTTTAGGGAAAGGCATATCAACCTACACAAGTGGCAGCAGCCTGCAGTCACTTGGTTCTGCTCTGTCACATAGAAACCTCATTTTATTCCTAGCTCTCACTCTTCAAGGAGCTCCATCGCATTCCTGCCCATACACAAGGTTTCACTGAGCACTGCATGAATCAGATAGAAATAATGCCGAGGGATCAGTGTTCACTTACACTTGGGATCTTGATGTGGTGAAGTGTAATCGTGACCCAGAAAAACAGTTGTCTGAACAAACTTAGAGCACAGAGGAGAAAAAAAGTCTTTACTACTTCAAGTAGTTTAAATGGCTCCAGAGGAGTCTCCACAACCCCCCCCGGGCAGCCCCTTCTACTGCTCTGTCACCCTCATCAGGAAGAAGTTCCTTCTCAGATTGATGTGGAACCTCCTCTGTCCCAGCTCACACCCACTGCCCCTTGTCCTACCATTGGATGCTACTGAGCAGAGCCTGGCTCCATCCTCCTGACACCCACCCTTTCCATATTTATCAACATTCATGGGGCCACCCCTCAGTCTCCTTTTCTTCCAAGCTCAAGAGACCCAGCTCCCTCAGCCTTTCCTCATAAGGGAGACATTCAATGGAACCAAAGAACCTAAACCAAACTGAAAGGAACCAGCTCAAACCAACTAACTCCTCCCTGACCAAGCCCTTTCCCACTCAATTCTTTAGCATTGTGAAATCATACCATCCTGGCATGGCTAATGCACTGATATTATTGACACTAACAGCCACGTTGCACTAGGGATCATTAGCTATTTTTAAATGAAGGAAATAAAGCTCTGTGCTACCTTGTGACTAAGAGAGTCATTCATACAGTGACTTGTAAATAGAACATTAGTAATTAACAGCTTCAAATTTGCAGCAAGATACATCTTTTTGAATGACTGGTGTGCAGGAGATGGACAAAAATCTAGACGATTTAGGAATCAAAGCAGTAGAAACAATTATGGAGAATTTGGAAGACAGAGCAAAGAAAGGGTCGTGCGACCTTCACGAGCCATTAGTCACCAAAGACAGGATCACTGGCATATAGGACGCATCCCTGTGTAGGTAATTGTACTGGTGCCCTATTTCTCCTTCAGGAACTAAAGACAAACCAGCAACCAATCCAAGATTCAGTGAGCCAGTGGCACATGCTGACATAAATTCAGATGAGTAAGTTGAGTGCATTAGAAAATTAACTGCTGTTTTTGATGAACTCAGGTGATGCAACACATAGAGCAAATCCAGAGCAGCAACGAGGCACGTGTGTGTGTTCTCAAGGCATTGAGAAGAGAAAGTTAACAGCTTGGACAGTCTAGATAAAACAATCCCTAGATGAGTTTAAAAGACACTTAGATGTAGTGTTGGGCGATATGGTTTAAGGGTGAACTTGCAGAGTAGAGTTGATGGTTGGAGTCCATGATCACAGGGGTCTTTTCCAGCTGGAATGATTCTGTGATTTTGGAATCCTATAGGTCCCAGTTTTTTAGTTGAGCATTTTCAGGCCTAGCTGAGGGTGTGAATTGAAAGCAAGGACCAAAGAATGAAGAGAAGATGGAAGCACTTGCATGAGGTAAACTGCAAATGGTGGCTTTTAGGGTGTCTGCCTAAGCATCTCATTATGACCAACAGCCCAAGGAGGCAGAGAGAAGTAAACAAAAGGATGGCTGCATCAGAGAAAGCAGCACCTCTTCTACAGCAAACTTCAAGTGTCACATCTTGAAAGTCACATTTTCAAACAAAATCTGTGTAAGGAGAAAGTATTTCCCCCCCTTCCTTCTAATGCCATTGCTGAGATTTGAGATATGCAAGCATTAGAAGAGAAAAAACTATAAAGGCTACTTGGGAAGGGCTCATGCATAGGAAATTTGTGTCCCCCCCCATCAACTGTAATTACAACCATTCAGACAAAGCTGGTTTTCCCAGTAGGGCTGGCTGAAAACTGAACTTCATTTACATGGCCTAATTGGGCTTTTTTGGCCAAGGTTGTTCTATGCACTGACACTAAGACTAGGTACTTAACATTGAAAAGCGCGTTATTGTGGTATTGTCGTTCAGGATTCCATTGCTTTGAAGTTCAAAAACTCAGAATGAGGGTGTCTCCTTTAACATTAGTACTTCAGTGGGGTGCATCTATGCGTAAGAATGATATCAGTAATTATATTGGCCCCAAACAGTTAAGAGTCTGCAGACTAAGCCAACAGTAATTTTATTTTCTTATTTCTCTATGAAATAAATGAAAAATAAATTCTATCTATATATTTATTGCATGTTGGATACGTAGCAGTAGAGACAGACACATAGATCATTAGGGGTTGGAAGGGACCTTCATGGGTTCTCAAGTCCAAAACCCCCTGCTCAAGCAGGGCTATAGAACCTAAGGCTAAGGTTTACACAGAAATACATCCACAGGGGTCTCAAAAGTCTCGAGAGAAGGAGACACCACAGTCCC
Source organism: Rhinopomastus cyanomelas (assembly GCA_013400115.1). Taxonomy (NCBI): domain Eukaryota; kingdom Metazoa; phylum Chordata; class Aves; order Bucerotiformes; family Rhinopomastidae; genus Rhinopomastus; species Rhinopomastus cyanomelas. Next base: position 29,491 of record VXBP01004081.1, on the reverse strand, counting down.
CCTGGGCAGCCCATTCCAGTGCTGTCACCCTTACAGTAAAGGGTCATAGAACCAGCGAGCAGAATTATGAGTGAGTGATCTACGATCACTGATCATAGAATTAGTGAGCAGACCAGCTGCTTTGTGAGGGTCTACTACAGAAACAGCCTAGGAAAAAAAAGAATCACAGAACATTACAGATTGGAAGGAACCAGCTGCTTCTATATTCTGTTTGCAGTATGTAAGATCAGTTATTTCTGTGTTTTATTATTTTGTTTGTAACTCTCTTGTTCCACCCAGTTCATGAATATGTATCTTATAACCTTCTCTAAGTCAAGGGCACACGTTTGGTTTCAGTACCTTCCACACTCAACACACAGAGAGGTTTTGCACAGTCATCAGTGCAGACTCAAGCCATGTCTAGAAAGAACATTTACATAAATATTTCACCAGGCCTCAGAGCAGACAAAGTTCCTGCAGCTCAACCTGTTCTTCAGCATATTTAATTGCCACAGTAATTACAACATGAGGGCTCACATCCACACAGATAGTTGGGTGCCTAATTCTCATTAATTTCATTTGAGAGATGTCACTTACATCTCTTTATGGACACAGAAGACACAGGAACCTCAAGAACCTTATCTGCTCAAAAACTCCCAGACAAACATTGTTATCAGCTTCTTCAGAGCAGCAGGGATTTATTTCATTTTAATTCCTGATGAAGGTACCTCTTAAGCACAAGGAAATTATATGATAACAACAGAGACCACAGTTGTCTGTCACCTACTTTCCACCCATCCAGCCCTTTCAAACTGCAGAAAGCTCCCAGATCACAGAAAACTGAAAAAGTAAACAAGATAGTTTCTGGTGACCACAAGAAAATGAAGCTGGCAGGCTGTGGTGCTGTCTTAAGGCCCAATAAAAACATTGTGATGTTAGTGGGAAGAACTGTGTACCCCTGCCTGATCCTCCGATGGAAAAGGAAATTGCAATTACACTTCTGTAAGTTCAGAAGACAGAAGCTTCTGGACCTAGATGTGACTGCCCAAGTCTGAGCTCATGCCCAAAGGCCAGACCTGCTACACTGTCCTTCTCCCAACACACCTAAAGCTCTTGGGTCATGCAAAATTCATGTGTTCACATTCCACACTGCAGAAAAAACAGAGAAAATGATCTTTCTTACCTCTTGTATTTGCTGTCAGTTCACAAACACAATAGCAGGGACAGGGAGGGACTTCTTTTATGGGTAGGGACTGGTAGCCTTTGGAGGCAAGTCCAGAGCTACCTGTGTGGGTGATAACTACCATCAGCTGCCCTTTGAAGGAGATTCTCTCTCTTCTTTCCTGACCAGTGAAGAAGCTGAGCCTCTCATTTAAGCAACTGCTGATACCAATACACATCCAGAGTGACATGATTAACCCAAATCACAGAATCATAGAATTTTAGGGATTGGAAGGGACCTTGAAAGGTCACCCAGTCCAGTCCCCCTACCACAGCAGGATCCCCTAGATCCAGTCACACAGGAACATGGCCAGGAGGGTTTTAAACATCTCCAGAGAAGGAGGCTCCACAAATCCCACCTGGGCAGCCCCTTCTGCTGCTCTGTCACCCTCATCAGGAAAAAATTCCTTCGCATTGGTGTGGAACCTCCTATGTTCCAGATGACATCCGTTACCCCTCGTCCTATCATTGGGTGCCCCTGAGCAGAGCCTGGCTCCATCCTCCTGACACCCACCCCTTCCATATTTATCAACATTCACGGGGTCACACTTCAGTCTCCTTTTTTCCAAGCTCGAGACCCATCTCCCTCAGCCTTTCCTCATCAAGGAGATGTTCCCCTCCCATCATCATCTTTGTGGCTTTGTGGTCTTTCTCAAGCATTTCTGTGTCCTTCTGGAAGTGAAGGGCCCAAAACTGGACACAATTCTGCTTTAACACCAGTCTGAGCTGTGCCTTCATGTGCTATGGAGCTGTGACAATGCTCACTAAAGAAATGTTAGAAATACTAAAAGTTTATCTCACAGACAGAGCTGGAAGACAGAGACATCGTCACAAGCTCTGGATCGCTCTTCTGTGTGACTCTGGTCATCGAACACTCAGTACTGGCTGTGCCAGGTCTGTACCTGCAGTGGTAATCTAGCACAGTTTCCTAAAGACATCTGTCTCAATTTAGAGACCTCCAGTGATGAAGGATTCACTGCACTCCTACGTAAGTTTTTTCAGGGTTTTATTACCATCACGCTTAAAAATGTCCCTAACCTGATTTAGTATAAATTCAACGTCCAGATTGTATTTTATTTTATTGTAATTTTTTATTATTTCATTGTTTTATTCTAACATTTTCTTTAAAAAATTTTAATAATAAATTTATTCATGTATTTCATTTGTTTAACTTAATTTTATTTTATTTTATCTCTGTCATTGTTATGATTGCATTTTTATCAATTTTGGCTTTTTATTATTATATTTTAATATTGTTTTTAAATTTTGTAATGTAATTTCATTATTTTGTTGCACTTTTTTTTTTACATTATTATTTTAAAATTATAACTAAAATATTTTGTTTATTAATTTAAGTTTTTTTATTTTATCCAAAGAAGTTCCTCTCCTCCATGGCCTTAAACACCATAGTTTCGTCACCCGTTACCCTTTTTTCACATAAATAAAACAGATGACATTTCCTTAATCTCTCATTCAGTTACTTCTTCTGAGTCTTTCATCACTCATTTAAATACCTTTTAAAGTAGAGACACAGCAACAGGGCATAGGGGAGAGTTGTTCAGACTTTAGCACTTATTTACACTTCAGAACCATTTGAGCTTCATGTGTCAGTAGTACAAACACAAAGTACCTGTCCAAGCAAGAACCTAGGGATTTTCATTTGTAAATGAATTTTTTAAAACTACATTTGACTCTTCCAAAAGATTTGGCCAGGCTGGAGAGCTGGGCTGAGAGGAATTCAGTGAGTTTTAACAAAAACAAACATAGAGCCCTTCACTTGGGAAGAAATAAAAGGAGCATCGATATAGGTTGGGTTGTGTCCAGCATCCCTGGGGAAAGGGATCTGGGAGTTGTTGTGGATAACAGACTATAAATGGATCAGCAATAGGCCCTTGTGGTCAAGAAGGCCAAGAGAGTATTGGGATGGACCAAGAGGAGGGTGTCTAGTAGATTAAGGGAGGTTCTACCTCTTTATTCTGCTTTAGAGAGGCTGCACCTGGAATCGTGTGTCCAGTTCTGGTCTCCCCCACTCAAGAGAGAATTAATGGAGATTGTTCAATGCAGAGCTGCAAGGATGATTGGGGTCTGGAACAACTGCCTTGTGATGAGACATTGAGAACGTTGGGACTCTAGTTTGGACAAAAGAAGGCTACAAGGGGGTTTAATCCCTGTCTATAATTCCATGAAGGCTGGGTGTCAGGCAGAAAGGAGTCCTCTCTTTTCAATGGCGTCAGACAGGACAAGGGGTGACAGATGCCAGCTTGGACACAGGAAGTTTCATCCGAGTCTGAGGAAAAACCTCTTTACAGTCAGGGTTATGAAATATTGGAAGGGGTTGTCCAGGGAGGGTGTGGAGTCCCCTTCTCTGGAGATGTTTCAGATGCGGTTGGATGCTCTTTTCTGGAGCTGATTGAGGCTTTCCAGGGGTTTCTGCTTTTCAGTGATTTGTATCCTGCTTGAGCAAGAGGATTGGACCTGATGGCCTTTGTAGGCCCCTTCCGGCTGTATTAACAAACTGTGTAAACTGTGTGTAATTACAACATACTTTCCAATCAACAATCAATATTCTAAAAATCACTTCTCACATCTTTGTCAAAAACAAATTTGATCTTTGATTTTTTTTTTTATTCATCCTTTTCTTTCTTAAAGCAATAAGAAGCTTGTTGTGATTTGCTTCCTTTGATTTATGTGCCAAAACTGGAAGAAAAAACTTCCAACACTTTGAAAATTCCTGCAATAAGCACAGCATACTTCATCCCCAACCTTCTCATGGCAAAAGTCACTCTCATCTAATTTACTAGAGGTCCTAAAAATAAAGGATTTCCTTTCTAATGGTAAGAAATAATCAGTCATTAGTTGCAGTTTCTGCCATAAGCCCGGGCAGCAATGTCATGAAATAGTAATTTTTCATACTGGCAATTATTACTTGGGCTTTAACAAGAAGGTCCTAGGAAAGATTCTGCCTGCTGAGACACCAAGTTATCATCTTTCAAACGAAGCCAAGCTAATAACTATTCCCAGTGCAAGACAAATCTGCAGGCACTAACTAGGTTAGTGGCTATTACACTGCATTTAATTCTGAATGTGATAGATAGGCAGGTGGGAGGGGGTCTGAGGAGATGAGTTCAGCAGTCCTTCCTCTAAGATGGTGGCAAACCTGTGATGGCAGCTTCAACATCTTGGTTCCCATTCAAACCAAAGTGAGTTGACCTAATTTACCCCACAGGAGGAGCCATGGAGATAGAACTTACTCCTCTCACACACAGCAAGTGCCAGTTTGTGCCCAATGTTAGCAGATTGCCATCCCTCCACATGCTGGTAGCCAATGTTCATGAGGTGCCCACCCAAGAGAGAGCCATCATGGATGATGAAAGTGCCAGGAGAACAGCTTCCCAAGTCATCTACATGGCTCACAGACCAACATCTCACCACCAACAGAAACATGCCACAGCATTAATCTTTAGCTGTGGGTGGTACAGAACCCACAGTAGCATCACTGTGCCACCGACTTTCCTTCCAGACCTCTGTCATCTCTACAGTGGTTGTAAACCAGTGAGCCTCAAGCCTATGCTCAACAAAAGGGGCTTGGGTGGTGCTGACTGAAGCACGTTCCCAGCTCCTCATGGTTTTCCTGTGAGTCTAGTAGCTATTTTTGCTCCAATTTGAAGACACTGGAGATTGATGGCTTTTGGCACCTCAGTCCATATTGAAGACAGGGTATCTAGGATGGCTTCACGGAATTCAGGAGCCATGGGTGTCTGCCATGGAGCCACACCAGTCCCAAAACTGTTTATGTACACAGCTAAGGAAATAGGATCTCAAATACAGAGGACACAGTCACAGAATCACAGAACATTAGGCATTGGAAGGGACCTCGAAAGATCATCTAGTCAAATCCCCCTGCCAAAACAAGTTCTCCTTGATCAAGTCGCACAGAAACATGTCCAGGCAAGGTTATAAATATCTCCAGAGAAGGAGACTTCACATCCCAACCTGGGCAGCCCCTTCCACTGCTCTGTCACCCTCATCAGCAAGAAGTTCCTTCTCGTCTTGATGTGGAACCTCCTCTGTTCCAGCTCACACCCACTGCCCCATGTCTTATCATTGGGTGCCCCTGAGCAGAGCCTGGCTCCATCATCCTGACACCCACCCTTTCCATATTTATCAACATCCATGGCATCACCCCTGAGTGTCCTTTTTTCTCAGCTGAAGAGACCCATCTCCCTCAGCCTTTCCTCATCAAGGAGATGCTCCACTCCATCATCTATGTGGCTCTGTGCTGGACTCTCTCAAGCAGCAATGTTTTCTTCTGGAACTGAGGGGCCCAGAACTGGACACTGACCTGATTTGGTCTCAGCAGGGCAGAATAGAAGGGGAGGAGAACCTCTCCTATCTGCTAACCACCCCCTTTCTAATCCACCCTAGGATGCCATTGGCCTTCTTGGTCACAAGGGCCCATTACTGACTCATGGCCATCTTGCTGGCCACCAGGATCCCCAGGGTCCCTTTCTGCTCTACTATTCTCCAACAGGTCAGTCCCCAGCCTATACTGGTCCCTGGGCTAGTTCTTGCCCAGATGCCAGACTCTACACTGCCCACTGCCCTTGCTGTAGTTCATTCAGTGTCTCCCCTCTCAACTCTCCAGCCTGTCTAGGTCGTGTTCAACACTTCCAATGAGCAGTGGAGATGTCTGAGCAGTGAAGAAGGTGCTGCAGTGGTACATTCAGTGGCACCTTCCTTTCCATGCTTTTCTGCTTTTATTTGTTTGTCTGGGTAAATAGCTGAAGAATTTTATGCTTTTAAATGAATTATTTAAGCGTCAAATATAAAATGTGCCTTATTTTAAACCATGGTTGTGTTTCTACCAGCTCCTTGACATTAAAAAGCCAAAATCCGTGGATTTTTTTGTCTCGCAACCTGCTTGGAGCAAAACAAAAAGCGAAGTTACAACTCCTTGTGAACAATGAAGGCAATAAATAGAGTAAATTACAGTTTTATGTGAGACAATATACGAATGTTAACCGAAGCAATAGAATTAGAAAACAAACTCCCTCTGGGAACAATTCTCACACCCCTGTTTTAGAAGGAAGCAGAGTTTACTCGTAAATAATTTAATGCATTTACTCCTGCTAGACTGGACTGGCAGGTCCTCCACATGCTGCAGCTCTGCTTCTCTGATAGCTGCGAACTTTTTTGAGTTAAAAAAGCTGTCAGCCGAAGGGTCTGCGCTGTCACTATAGGACTATCAGGAACATAGAGATGAGCTACTTAATGTGGTATCATTGAATTTTGCTGTCATGCAGGTCGTTATTTAATTATTAATAATAATAATCCTTCAGACCTCCTTCTGCCTCAGCGAATGTAAATGATCTCCTGTTCAAAGTCATATAACAATCCCCTAGCAATTTTAACAGTTGCTGACATGAGAAGTAATATAAAGGAAAAGACACATCATGATCATCTAAGGAGTATCTAGCAGATCAAGGGAGGTTCTTCTACCCCTTTATTCTGCTTTAGTGAGGCTGCACCTGGAATCCTGTGTCTAGTTCTGGTCTCTCTAATTTAAGAGGGACAGAGAATTAATTTGGAGAGTTCAGTGAAGAGCCATGAGGATGATTTGGAACAACTGGAACAACTACAGTGTTGATGCATCTCCTCTCAACTTACAGAAAGGGGTTGGATTCAAAATTTGTCAAACCTTGTATGTTTGGTTCTTGGCATACAGAGCTATCATCATCAATGTCTTGGACATCAGGAAAAAGTTCTTGAAAGTTCTGGAACAGGCTGCCCAGAGAGGTGGTGGAGGCACCATCCCTAGAGCCATTCAAGGTCAGGCTGGATGGGGCTCTGGGCAATCTGTTAGAGATGTCCCTGCTGGTTTTAGGGGAATTGGATTAGATGACCTTTGGAGGTCCCTTCCAACCCTATGATTCTATGATTCTGTGATTCTTCTACTTTTCTTGTGGCTTAATCTTTCTCTATTGACCACTCAGACACATCTTCATCTGCGTGCTCTGTACCTTCTAACTTCCACCTCCATTGTGACTTCCTTCTAACAGATGACTCTCAGACATCAGGGCTGTCTGGAAACTTCCTAAGATTAAGGAAAGAAATGAACTTTGGTTGCTTGAGAGAGAGATGAGGAGTAGGAATTTTGTCACTGAGTTTCCTGAGATTAATATTTGCAATTGCTTGTTCCCTAAAGGGTCGGGGCTAATCTTGGAGACTATAGGCACAGATCTGTCAGCATTTCTGACCCTCCTCTGATCTAATTTGTAGCTGTGCAAGACTGCTGTGGAGACTGGATACTCAATAGATGCAAGCCCTGCTCCAACCTCAGGAAATGAGACCATGAGGACCCTTGTGAAATAGCTGAGTAACCGTAGCACAGGGGGAGGTCAGCGCTCCTAAAACAGCTCTGACAGTCATCCTTCCTGTGGAGCTCCTCAAACCACTCCCACTGGGGCAGGAGTTACCACTCTTCCTGGAGGAAGATCTGATGCTTCTGCCATTACTGCTGCAAGCCTCCCACGAATTCAGCAGGGAAAGACAGTGAAAATTATCTGGGAATGAGCTGAATCATCTTCTTTTGTGTCAATGTCTTGGCCACACCTGCTGTGTGGCCAGTTCCACCCAGCATTCATCAGCTTCTGAGTAGGAATTGGAAAAGGCTTCTGTGTTCATGGACTTCCCTCCATGCTGGGAGGGTGATAACCCTGGTTTAGGAGTGAAAGGGCTATATTAGGGTCTCTGTTCCTTTATAGGCAAAGCGTGGACCTTACAGCCTCCATGGGATATTTGAATGGGTTTGTAAAGGTCTTCAGCCGAGATGAACTTCTGAGATGTTGGTTCTGCTGGGTGCAGGATTTTCAGGATACTGGCCAATGGCTGTTGGCAAATGAGGGGCCAGACTTGCAAATTCCTTGGTCAATGGTCACAGGCAACTTTCTTCCGAGGACTGGGAGAAAAGTACAAACTTCAACAGTGTCATCTCAGGAACTGCCTTTGCGAAGAAAACCATCAGAATCACAGACTAATCCTGGTTGGAAAGGACCTCCTAGATCACAGAGTCCAACCAAACACACAACAACAAAAAATCTAAACACCTGATTGATCGACAAACACAAACTAACCCCCTCCACGCCTGCCACTATAGCAGGTCCTGAAGCACCTTGGCTAGATGTTTCTTAAACACATCCAGGGAAGGTGACTCAACCCCCTCCCTGGGAAGGCCGTTCCAGTGTCCAACCACTCCTTCTGTAAAGAATCTTTTCCTAATATTCAACGCAAACCTCCCCTGCCTCAACTTCAGACCATTTCTCCTGGTTTGGTCATTAGTTACTAAGAAGAAGAGGCCAACACCCACCTCTCTACAACCTCCTTTCAGGTAGTTGTAGGGGGCAATGATGTCCCCCCTTAGCCTCCTCTTATGCAAGCTAAACCTGCCCAGCTCCCTCAGCCTCTCCCCATATGACTTGTTCTCTAGACCACTCACAAGCAGCTCAGCAGCTGGTGGCCGGTACCTTTTACACTTCAGGATTAGTAATGCTGGAACGTTCTCCAGGACCATTTTACAAGCACAGTCCTAAAAGATCTGGAGCACACATCCCTCTGCCCCCCGTTTAATCCCAGCATCATAAAACATTTTAAAGTATAGAAGAGGAAAGGGTTGATAAGTGGCTTTTGGACACTCATCTCAGTGTGTGATGCCAGCTCAGCAGCTATCACCGTTTTCAGGCTGCAATAGCTTTATCACCAGTGCCCCACCCCAACAGGATTTGCAGTGTCTTTCAGAGAGGAGGAACAGATCTCTGCACTGAGTGCTCAGGGTAGGAAGTGCCATGCAGCATCCATCGTCAAGTAAAACAGCAACAGCGTGTGGAATAACTGGTTTGTTGTGTGCTTCACATGGGGTAATTTCAGTGGAGCATCACCCTGCTGTCGTGCTCCTGTTTCCTAGAAGTGTCCTGGAATGGGCCCATTTATGGGCTCTTGCTGATACGAACCTTCCTGCGTTTGTCCAGTGCAGCACACTGGTGCTGCTAACGTTTGAGCTCAGCATGTTCTTTAACTCAAGAGTCAAACTTGAGTAGGGAATTGGTTAGACATACTCTTCATTTTTCTTATTTTGAATCTTTAAGGGTTTGGGTTTTTTATATAAACTACAAGTTATAAGGACTTGCTATAGACACCAGAATGACACCTCAGTACAGGAGGGGTGTTGAGGTGCTGGAGTAGGTGCAGAGGAGAGCAGCCAGGCTGGTGAAAGGCCTGGAGAACCAGCCTTACAAAGAGCTGCTGAGGGAACTGAGGCTCTTTAGTCTGAAGAAGAGGAGACTGAGGGGAGACCTTACTGCTCTCTACAACTATCTGAAAGGGCATTGAAGAGACTTAAGGGCTAGCCTCCTGTCACAAGTAAACAATGACAGGACTAGAGGGAACAGCCTAAAGTTCAAGAGAAGGTTAGGTTGGCCATTAGGAAAAGTTTTTCTCCAAGAAGGTTGTAAAGCCCTGGAACGGGCTGCCCAGGGAGGGCCTCGAGTCACCATCCCCTGCAGTATTTAATAGTTATATAGATGAGATGTTTAGATATCTGTTTTGGGGGTGATAAAGGTAAGAGTAGGGTTAAAGGTTGGACTTGGTGATCTTTTTAGGTCTTTTCAAACTGAAATGTTTTTGTGGTTGTGTGGTTTATTTATCTCATAAAGGTAGCTGGTCAGGGTGTCACAGAGGAGCACTGTGATGTACCTGTCTGTGACCCCGTGTCAGGCTTTGGAAAGGGTTCTTGCTCCTGTTTACTGGGTATCAAATTAAGTGCATATGCTTATTAAGAGAATAACATGTGAGTTTGCCTATAATCATTGTAGCTAATATTATTATACCTCAAAGAGCAAATGTAAACATTTCTCAATAAATTTCAATGTGTTTACTTCAATGTGTATGTGAGTGTGCTTCCTGTATAATTATGGACATTTTCACCCTTGGAGTACACACGAGCTTGAATTTACAGATAAGCTTAGTCTTGGCTCTTTTAGTGAATCATAGAATCATTGAATGGCCAAGGTTGGAAGGAACCTTAAAGATCATCCAGTTCCAACACCCCTGCAGAGGCAGGGACACCTTCACTAGATCAGGTTACTCAGGGACCCAGCCAACTTGGCCTTCAACACTTCCAGCGCTGGGGCAGCCACAACTTCCTTGGGCAACCTGGAACTACTGGAAATTCAGCCCAGTGCAATTTTTTTTTCATATATGGGGAAGAAAAATATTCAAATGTGAAAAACCAATCATGAGAAGTAGCAGTCAGGACCTGAAAATCAGAAACTCTAGAGGGAAACACATAACTTTGAAAAAAAGGCTTGACTTGATTTCAAACTTTTAGCTCTACCCAGGCTCCTGAGGACTGGGAAAGTCATTCTGATGGGCCTGAATCATGCCTGAGTGCTTTAATTATTGCATCTTAGAGTTGTCACAGGAATACAAATATCCTCTGTCGCTGCTTTCTGGAGTCAGACACGACAGCAGAAATCACCTCTAGTTGTTAAACCTGGAAATATTCAAATTTCTGCATCTAAGGAGAAATACTGATAGAATTTAAGAAGGGCATTAAAGAAGTGATTATCTAATACACAGTGGCAACATGGGCTTAAGTATTTTTTCTGATTTCATTCCTGCTTCATCTCCAACAGCTGTGGTTTAGTAAAGTATCCAACCCTGATAAAAATAATTCCTGTGATAGAAGCTGTACCACAACACTTGGCACGTTGTTCTAATGCTGAAAACATGTTCCATATTTCTCATGGAATTTGTTTAGCCTTTCCTTCCAGCTATTAGAGTGTGTTGTGTCTACTAGACTGAGAAACCCTTTATTATCAAATTTTCTTCTCATCTGTATATTTATATTTCTATCAGATAAGACCTTTTATGTTCTCCCATATCTTAATACCCTGAGAACCCCAAACTCTTTTTCTCTTCACTACAGCGTGAGCAGCAGAACTAGTCATAGTAGTAATTTAACCTGGGCAAATGAAGGTTTCCAAAATGGCTTTTAGACTATAACATTGCTTTCCCAACTCACATTAAGCTGACTACCCAGCTCAACCATCTAAGACTTTTTTAGACCATGACCTCAATTCTTTGTGGATTACTTTCCTTGTTCTTGTGTTCACAACATTGCATGTTCCCATCCTGAAGCATTTTGGTTCACCACAACTGGCTTACTGGGTCACTCTGTAGCAATGGCTTCTCTTCTTTTCTCTGCTATTCATCTTCCTACCAACAGTTGCACTATCTAAAACATCTACCTCTTACATCCCACCCAAGAAATGGCTAAAAACATTCCAAGAAGCAATCCAAGATAGCTGATGGCTGCAGGAAAATCAGAGTTGCTTGATTTGTTAGCACAGTGTCAGCTTTGTTTTAGTCTTCTCTTTTTTCTTGGTGTTTCAACTCTTTAAATAGTGTTTTTTGGGCTTGCTGATGTTACAATTAAATTGTGGATACTCTTTTTATCATCATTAGCCCTCACTCATAAAGTGAAATTATTCCATATATATATAATATTAATATATACACACAGATATACAGATCATTAGGGGTTGGAAGGGACCTCAAGGGATCATCAAGCCCAACCTCCCTGCTAGAGCAGGGTCATAGAACCTAAGACAGGTCACAAAGAAACACATCCAGACAAGACTTAAAAGTCTCCAGAGAAGGAGACTCCACCTGGGAGTTCCAAGTGCTCAGTACCCTTACAGTACGGAAGTTTTTCTGCATATTGAGATGGAACTTCTTGTGCTCCAGCTGACACCCATTGCCCCTTGTCCTGTCACAGGGCGCAAATGAAAAGAGACTGTCTCTTTCTTCTTGACGCCCAGCCCTCATGGCTGTATAGATAGTGATTAAGTCTCCTCACAACGTTCTCCTCTCCAATCTGAAAATCTCAGATCTCATAGTATTAATATACAATATTAATATATAATATTGATATTAATATATACTATTATAGCATACATAACATTCTCATGTATTTTTCCTTGAAGCATAGACTACCTACACTTATTCAGCTCCTTTGCTCTTTCCTCAGCAGTCAACTTCTGTTAGTGATCAATCAGCACTGTCACTTTGATTCCATTTACCCTCAATACTCCTCACACATTCTTTTTATAACCTTTTAAATGCACTGACCCAGTTTATTCCCGAGTTCCTTTTGCTCTCCTTTCAAATCTGTGTACACCCCACTCATTTATTGTTGCTGCTATCATCTTTCTGCTTCTTTCCATCAGCAGATGGGCAGCTTCAGCTACAAACACGCTGGAAACAAATTGAGGAGTGTTGGATATTTTTATAATCTTTACAGGAGATTAACTTTTCGTTTAAGCCAGGCTGTGTTTCTAATCCCCTAGACTTCCTTTTTGACTTGCAGAGTGGTGGAACCACTAGTAGATTCAACCAGCAGAGCAGCTTCTGCAATAATAGATCAACGGCTTCTACTGCTTCTCCTCGAATTAGTGTTTGTATTCTTCTGTTTACTTCCACCCCCATCCCAACTTCACACACAGATGATTGTTTTCCAGGGACAAACCTCGGGAAGTACTAATGAAACAGAAGAATGATAGAGAACATGTAATTAGGAGTGAATTTGTAGTGCAGGATGGCAGCAAAGTAGTGCAACTGACGGAAGTATCAACTATGCAGGGGGACACGCGGAGTAAGATCACCTCCCTACAGCTCTGCTCTGACCACGGACAAATTATTGTCTTCAGTCTTGGGCACCTTCTTAGTAATTTAGAAGGAATTCCGAGAAGAGTGGCAAAAGTGCTGATCAAATAAGACTGAGGCTACAGACACGTGAAAAGAGCTGAAGGCTGGAGCCTGGAGCGAGCCGTACCCTGGCATACAAAGAAGCCCAGTGTGATTATATGTATACACCATGCTCTAAATGCATAACTCTGGACTCTATATCTGCAGAGAGTGACATTTAAAAACTGATGTTAAAGGAATGCTCGGGTTGCAAAATCAAACGCTGGAGTAGTAGGAAATGCCTGTGCAGTTTTAATTTGCTCCCTTTGTGAATATTCATGATGATACAGCCTGTAGCTGTGTGATCTGTCAACAGTGAGTTTTTCCATACTCACATCCGGGATCACGTTTACCTCCTCTGGTCTCATCCCAGTTGTAGTCTCCATAGCTTGTGCCTCTCTTATCTCTTGTCCTCTGCCTCGAACTTCTGTTTGCCCATAATCCTTGCCCTTAAGCCTGTCTTTTTGCTCATATCTCTTCCTTCTTTTAGTCTTCTCTTGGGTCTTCCCACCTTCTTCATCTCTCCAAATAAGACAGATAATTCTTATTTACCTCCTACAAACATCTTAGCAAAGGGAGTGCTGAGCACACAGAAAAGCCCAGTTTCCATCTCTCTTACAGGATATTTAGGCTCACAAGGGCAGGAACAGCTGGGGCAAAGATCATAAAGACTTTTCCTAGCCTTGCAGCCTTCTTAAAATAAGCTCAGTTGCTCAGTGGGAGGCACAGTAGTGTCAGAGCTCTGCTGATGTCCAGCTTGTTGAATTAAGGTGGAAATTTTGAAGAATTTAATCAGCATGACAAGGGGGCTGTTAAACCTGAGTGAGTAATGGATGTTTTCACTTGGAATTTCGTAGCTGGACAGGGATTTCACAGGATGACAAGAAAGCAAAAGTCCAGTGCTAGGGGTTATCCTGCCCATAACCCTAAAGTCACAGCGTCTCAGAATCACAGAACATTAGGGATTGGAAAGGACCTTGAAAGATAATCCAGTACAATTCCCTTGCCACAGCAGGATTCCCTAGATCCAGTCTCATAGGAACATGGGCAGGAGGGTTTTAAACATCTCCAGAGGAGACTCCACAACCCTCCCGGTCAGCCCATTCCAGTGCTCTGTCATCCTCACTGGGAAGAAGTTCCTTCTCAGACTGATGTGGAACCTCCTCTGTTCCACCTCATATCTGTTGCCCATTGTTCTATCATTAGGTGCCCCTGAGCAGAGCCTGGCTCCATCCTCCTGACACCCGCCCTTTTCATATTTATTGACATTAATAGAGTCACCCCTCAGTCTCCTTTTTTCCAAGCTCAAGAGACCCATCTCCCTCAGTCTTTCCTCATCACGGAGATGCTCTATTCCCTTCATCATCTTTGTGGCTCTGCACTGGACTCTCTCCAGCAGTTCTGTGTTCTTCTTGACCTGTCAAGTGTGTGCTACCAGGCGTGTGTCTGTTACAGCTCCTCAGGAGAAAAGAATGTAGTTGTTTCTCGCTTGTGTTAGATTTTCTGCCCCCAATCCCAGCCCTAGAGAAGTCTGACTCGTGCTGTACAGTACTCTCCGAAGAAATAAGCTCAAGACATTCATGTAGAGAGTTAAAATTCAGTCCAAGTGATCAAAGTTTGACTTAGCTGCGTGAAACAAGGCTTTGTAACAAGAAGTGATAGGTAGCCATAACCGTAGATCGGTCTAACAGCCCTACCTATACCACTGAGAGAAGAACTGGCGACACAGTGGCTTAGGGGAAAACATAACACCCTACAAATATCTGGCAGGTAAAATGGAAAGGATGGACAAGAATTATTTAGTATTCCCCAAGCGGAAGTTACAGCATGAAACAGCGCTATGAAATCAGCTCATATGGGAATGAATGCAGACCCTTTACATTTTTTTCTGAGCAAAAATATGAAGTGTAGTACAGGGAATCATCTTGCACTGAGAAGGAGTTGGCCTGGATGATCTATTACAACTTTTCCATCTCTTTCTTCTGTAATTAATGTTAGAGGAAGAAAAAAAATAAGAGAGGTTCCCTCACCCAGTCCATCCAGTTGCTCTGTGTCTCATTAGGTGGAGACTCTGCTCTCCTTATGCATCACGGAAGACAGTGTTTTGAGAAGATGAAGAAACATCTTCATATGATAAAAAAAAGATTGCAGACCCTAATGGTGTAGCTGGCAGCAAAAGGCAGCCAAGCTCCTTCCTGTAACTAAAGAAGGAACATTTAATGGAAATTCACATACGATAAGATTAAAAAAATCCCCACGACAATAACTTCACTGCTGTGTAGTTCATGCAGCCACTTGAGAAGGGAAAAAAGGACTGCAACTGTATTAAAAATGACCAGGTACCAGTATAGGTTGGGGACTGACCTGTTGCAGAGCAGCAGAGCAGAAAGGAACCTGGGGGTACTGGTGGCCGGCAGGATGGCCAGGACCAAGCAATGGGCCCTTGTGGCCAAAAAGGTTAATGGCACCCTGGGGTGGACCAGAATGAGGGTAGTTAGTAGATTGAGAGAGGTTCCTCTTCTGCTCTGCCCTGGAGAGACCACATCTGGAACATTGTGTCCAGTTTTTGGCCCCTCAGTTCCAGAAGGACACAGAGCTTCTTGAGAGAGTCCAGTACAGAGCCACAAAGATGATGAAGGGAGTGGAGCATCTCCCTGATGAGGAAAGGCTGAAGGAACTGGGTCTCTTGAGCTTGGAAAAAAGGAGAATGAGAGGTGACCCCATGAATGTTGATGAATATGGAAAGGATGGATGTCAGGAGGATGGAGCCAGGCTCTGCTCAGTGGCACACAGTGATAGGACAAAGGACAATGGGTGTGAGCTGGAACAGATTAGATTCTGGATCAATCTGAGAAGGAGCGTCTTCCCAGTGAGGGTGACAGAGCCCTGGAACGGGCTGCACAGGGTTGTGGGGTCTCCTTCTCTGGAGACATTTAAAACCCTCCTGGCCATGTTCCGGTGCGACTGGATCTAGTGGATCCTGCTGTGGCAGGGGGATTGGACCAGATGATCTTTCGAGGACCTTTTCGACTCCTATCATTCTTCGATTCTGTGGTTCTCTTATGTATCCTGACCATTTTCGTTTGTCCCCATGCTCCTCCCTCCTTCCCATTACTTCTGGTTTTATATTTTCATGAATAAAAACCCACCTGGACACATTCCTGTGTAACTTGATCTAGGGGATCCTGCTGTAGCGAGGGAATGGAACTCTTTCAAGGTTCCTTCCAATCCCTAATGTTCTATGATTCTGTAATTTTTTCAACTAGATTTTAAGGATCTAACTTCTAATCTAATCTTCTAGGTGAAAGAACCCTTAGTTCTCCACACCTACATTTTTTGAGATGGGTGAGGACAGCATTAAATGGTTCTCCTCACAATTAGTACCATGCAGTCTGCTGTATTTTTCTGTCTCACTCTTTCCTCTCTCCCCAGTTCTCTGAGACACCCCTACTTTGTGGCATTAAATAACCTTAGAATTACATGCTCTGAAATGTAATCTGTTCCTGGTAGCAGGTTCTTCAATAGCAGCTGCTTCAGGTTGAGACAAATTTCTTTTGGGATTAAATAATCACAGACTCATTGAATCATCCTGGCTGGAAAGGACCTCCAGGATCATCAAGTCCAGCCCTCGTCCCAATATCTCCCTAACCTCTAGACCATGGCCTCAAGTGCTCTAAATAACACCTGACCTAACTCTTACAAAGCCTACACTCAATCATACATGGCCAGCCTTCCTGATCGAGTAAGATACAGGATAAAACGTCTTATGACCCAGAGCCACTATCACTTAAAGCCTTTGTCAGAGACCTGGCAGCTGGGAAGAATCTGAGAATAGTTGTGGATGTGAGATGACAACTGTTTCCCAAGTGGCCCAGGACTGGAGTAGATGGATCCAATACAGTTTTCATGGGTGATTATCTACTGTCAGTCACAGCTCATTCCCTCCCAGATTACTCAGGAGGTCCTGTGCTACTGAAGCTTCTAAGAAAAAAGTCAAAAAATCCCTCCATGGAGTCACCTCAAACGTGTGAGAGCTGCAGCAGAAGGTGCTGATCTCCTCCCTCTCATGACCAGTGATAGGCAGGTGGAAATGGAGTGAAGCTGCATGAAGGCAAGTTCAGATTGGACATTAGGGAAAGGTTGTCTGAGAGCATGTTGATCACTGAAACAAGCTTCCTAGGGAGAATATCTGGGCACTAAGCCTTAGAGTTCAAAGAGAGTCTGACTTTAGGTACCCCTGAGAGGATCAAGTAGTTGAACTCCATCCTTACAGGTCCCTTCCAACTTGAGATAATTTATGATCCTATATTGAGCATTCCAGGTCAAGTAAGGAGTAGGGAGGTGATGGTGCCCCTGCATTCTGCTCTTGTGAAACCCCACCTTGAGTACTGCGTCCAGTTTTGGGCACCACAGTGTAAGAAGGGAATTGAGGGCCTGGAGCAGGGCCAGAGAAGGACAATGAGTCTGGGGAGAGGGCTGGAGAACAGGGCCTATGAAGAGTGGCTGAGGGAACTGGGATTATTTAGTCTAGAGAAGAGGAGGCTGAGAGGAGACCTTCTTGCTCTCTACAGCTACCCCAAAGGAGGTTGTAGCGAGGCTGGTGCTGGTTTCTTCTCCCAAATTCCTAATGATAGGAGGAGGGGCAATGACCTCAAGTTGCATCAATGAAAGTTGAGATTGGATCTTAAGAAGAAGTTCTTTGCTGAGAGAGTGTTTGGACTGCCCAGGGAGGTGGTGGAGTCACCATCCCTGGAGGTGTTTGAAAAGCGAGCAGCTAGAGCACTTGAGGCCATGGTCTAGGGGTGAGGGAGGTGTTGGGCTGAGGGTTGATGATCCTGGCAGTCCTTTCCAGCCAGGATGATTCTGTGATTCTGTCCACAAGACCATAGCAATAATCTGCAGGTAGAAAAGAGGATTTATGTTTACAAATCTTGTTGTTTAAGAAACTTAAAACTAACACAGACAGAAAAATAGTAATTATGAAAAATAAGCCTGTTCTGACACAAAGACGGGCAGAATAGCTCTAGGGGTTCACAGACTTTTCCCCCCAATTCCCAGCCCCTTTCAGCCTCAGTTGTGGTGAAGCCTAATGGCTTTTCTCAGTTTTGTGTTACGCAACACCCCGCTTTGGATCGGCCTGTGCATCACCAGTGGCAAGTGTGGCATAGGATTGCTCCTGCTTGAGTTCAGAGCACAGAACCAGAGAATCGTAGAATCATTTAGGCTGGAAAAGACCTTTAAGATCATCAAGCCTAATCACACTCCCTAGTCTATTAGATCCACCACTAACTCATGCTCCCTAACACCACGCGTGTCCAGATTTACCACTAAACTCTTGAGAACTTTGGCTTGAAAGGCTTTACTCTCTCAAATTCCATGTTCTCCTGTTTTCTCTGTCTCATGAGCTTCCCTTTAGTATTTAAACCTACAGTTATACAAAATCAAACTTTTCAGTATGTATTTTATTCATAACTCCTTCCCTGTTTGCCAGAAGTATTTCTGAAGTCCACCTTCTTCTACAAAGTCTCTCATGTCTGATCTCTATAAAAAGTGCACATCGTGCTAATTCAGATTTATTAAAACAACAAACCCAGCAATGCCATCCAGATGATCCTGTGGTCCCTCCCAACCCTGACTGATTCTATGACTTGGTCTAGGTGATCCTGCTGTGGCAGGGGTATTGGACTAGATGATCTTTGAAGGTCCCTTCCAATCTCTAATGACTCTATGATTCTATGAAACCTGCTCGGCTCCGAGATGAACACGTATTCCCATCCCCATAAGCGTACTCTGTGTTTAAAGTCTATCGCAGATGTGGCATGTTCAGACACTGTGTTCCTGTTACCTTCCACACAGAGCTAAATAAATGTGATCCTGAAATAATTGTAGTGTTAAAACCCTGAATCCAGCAGCTCACGCAGTACCTTCATTGAGGCAAAGCAGATGATATAAAGGAGTTTCAAAAAAATAAAGTCGAATATTGGCTAGAAAATGTGATCTTTATATTTGATGCCTCTGTGAATTCAGGAGACATAAGTGGAAAATCCTGGGGGCCAGTTGGAAGGAGAGAATTGTTTCTCCTGGTTGGAGCAAAGTCCTTCTCATGAAGGAGCAGTGTTGTCTCATGTGTGAGTGGCAAAAAGCCTGTGGCTCCTTATTCCGTATCTCCTTTAATGCTGTGGGTGCCTGGAGTTCCCTGTTCCCAGGTGGTTGGTGTTCCCCATTCCTGCTTTCTATAGGGGCTGATGGATGCTCTTCCTGTCCATATGTGTTGATAAGACACCATGGATGTGCAGAGACAGAATCAAGGTGCTTTGGCAGGGCCAAATTCCCAAAAAATCATCATAGATAAGGGGTTTGGGAATGGAGAGCTGAGGTGTTTCTGGTTCCAGTCAGTGCTGCTGTAGGAGTAAGCAATAAATCTCTTGGCAGTCCCCCTATTTCTTAAAAGTAATCCTAACCAAAACTAAAGTCTTTGCAAGGTTTTATGACTGGTACCAACATGTCAAGAGGTGGACAGGATACTGGTCAGGGCTCTGCTGTTGGCTGTTTGGGGCAGGATTTCTCAGTATGTGTTCTGATAGGAGTAGCTCATTAGTAGATGGAGATGAAAAGCCAAGCACTACCTAGTGCAATCCTTTTACACGAAGACATAAATCACACTAGAAAGACAGCGAGCCCCAGAGCTCTTTTCTTCAGGTGTTGTACGTTGTTTTTTCTATAAACCAAAAAAAAAAAAACAGAAAAGAAAAGAAGTAACTTATCTCAGGTAGGCTCTGTTTAAAGAAAACGTTCTTGGAAGACAGCTCAGCAAGCATATTAAACATTAATGCGATTGGGAAGAATAATTTATGTACATTAGGATAAAAAAAAAAGGAAGCCCTGCAAAAAAAAAAAAATCATAAGAACTGAACATCAGCCAATTCAAAATTATTTAGGATGTTGTACAAGTTACAACAGTACATTCCGTGACTTGCAGCCTAATATCAAATATCAGGAGGAGTCTTGATGAAATTAAAGACCAGACACTGCTCAGCATGTTAGATTTGTGATGAATATGAATCAGTTCCCCTCTCTCTCCAGCCCTGACCACCGTTCCCATGCCAGCTGACTGAAGTTAAGCTACACAAATTAAATGCAAGATGAGAATACTGTCTGCAGTCTGTGTCTGAAAGTGTAACTTCAGAGGTGAAGACACGATCCCTTCTCTCCTCATCAGAGTCTCTCACCTACTTCTACTCTGCCAGGTATCATGTCGTGCTGTATCTTTTCTCAGGGCATAAGGCAGCAGACTTTGACTGCTGGGTTTATCACCAGAGATAGGCACATCCATAGGTTAAAATCCACAACGGGGCTACATTTAGATTCCAGTTCTATGGCAGAGTGGCACCTTCCTCAGTAAATAGTGCACTTTGTGCTAAGACAGCTTCCACACAATTTTTTTTCCCTTGGAGAAAGGGGCTGTTTCCAGGTACATTAGAGCATTAGGCTCTGGTCTTAGACTAACAAATAAAAGAATGCTGAAACCTGCTGAGTTTGAAATGACTCATTTATAACAGTGGGGAGTAATCACAGAATCACACAGAATCACAGAAAATTGGGGATTGGAAGGGACCTCAAAAGATCATCCAGTCCAATCCCCCTGCCAGAGCAGGACCCCCTAGATCAAATTGCACTGCAACATGTTGATGCAGATTTTAAACATCTCCAGAAATCATCCTGTGAATCAAATTTCCATGGGACATGGTAAATTTTCTGTAATTATGGATCTTTAAGTCAGGACTGGATATCTAAGTAAGAGGCATATTCCAATTCTACCATAAATCCTAAAGCCTAATGAAGAAATAAGCTGACTAGAGCTAACTTGTGCAGGTATCACAGTGATCGTACTCAACCTCTATGAAATAATAGCAGTGGTAAACCTAAATCACAGCTATTGGAGTCAGACACTCGAGTCTAGAGTTAGGCTGTTCTGCAAGCATTTCTTTTCCAAGGATAATATTGATGGACTCTGTGGACAACATCCTATAACACACAGAAATGTCACAAGGCAGTTATGCTACATCGATCTTCACAAAATCCAATGATAAAATAAATCACACCAAACTGATGGGCACACAAGGGAATCCCGAGCTCCAAATGCTCAGGAAGCAAAGGAAACAAAAAATCAGCTTCGATTTCAGGGAGGTAGTGGGGTCCTATTTTTTAACTACAGTTTAGTTTTTCTTCAGAGATTGAAACTCCCTTGAAAACCAACTTCTTATTCATCACTGCCATTTATAAAACAATGTTTTCTTAATGAAGAAGTTCTACTAGGAGAGGAAGGCAGGAAAAGTTTTAGAGCAAACTCTTTTAGACTAAGAAGCAGCAGTCCATGGAGACCTAGGTAGGGATATTTGGGGCTGAAATTTCAGAGGCAGTTGTTGGCCTCACGTTGTTCTCTTAGAAAGCTCTGGAATGCTATGGTTTTCTTTTAAAACAATGTTCTTTAATGGGAGCAGAAGTCGGCTGGGGAGAAGTGTTTATGATAATTAAACCTTTTGTGTCAACTACCTGTAAACATTTCCAGTTTAATGGTGCAAGAGTAGATGACTATCATCATTCCCAGAGCTTTTCTTTGTGATAATTATTATAAATGCCTACCCTTCTCTTCAGTGAGGAGACGTTTTCTTCCTCTGTAGCTGGTAGGTTCACTTGGAATCAGGAAAATAACCTTTGCCAGATAGTTGAGAGAAGCATCAGGGATCAGATCCCCCATTCATTTAGCAGCAGAGAAAATATCTTAAGCTGAATACAGAAAATGAGCACAACACACAGTCCAACATCTATTACCCTTTTCATCATCCTTTATAACTTCAGAGAAAGACACTGTTGCTTGAACCCCCTCAGAAATTAATTTCCATTGCGATACTTGCTGCTTAATCCCCTAACTGAAGTCGACCTGCCATAGCACTGAGCCTCATAGCTACAGCCAAGGGAAGCATCCCGCACACAACAGCGACAGGGGCTGCTTCAGCTACTCAGGCGCCCTGCACAGCTCCTCTTTGCTCCTCTCCAGTCTTGCAATAGCAGCACATGAGAAAAGCAGGCACAAGGATGAACATCCTGCTCTTAGCCCTCCTTACAAGCAGAGAGAGATGATAATAATTTGCAGAAGTGCTTATAACTATTATTATTTATTATTTGCACTGTGATAGTATCTCTGAACAGAGTCTGTGGCAGAGCTGGAAACAGAATCTAGCTCTTGTGAGCACCAGTAAAGTGCCAAAACCACAAGTCCTTCCTTCCTCCCACACTGCATGTATTTGTAAAGAATTATGCTGGGTTTTTTTCTCTTGACTTTGTAACTGCTACAGCACTGTTAAACCCCCACCCCCACCATCTTCTGGTCTGTATTTGGGTTAGGAAATTACATTTTTTAAGGATACTTCAACAGAATCACATAACATAAGGGATTGGAAGAGAACTGGGAAGATCATCCAATCCAATCCCCCCGCCATAGCAGGATCCCTTAGATCGAGTTGCACTGGAACACACCAGACTCCACGTTGTGGGTTTTTTTCCTCTAGATCCTCTTAATGTTTTCTCCTTTGAGGAAAGAAGAATTGGCAGATTGCACTGGTATGTTCTCAGCAAGCTCTTTATGCACTCATGCACACATCCACATCTACACAGGCACCAAACTCAGTGCGTAGAGCACATCGATTTCCAGGGCGCTCTTCCACTCTGATCAAACACAGAACCCATTTCACCTCTCTCAGACGCTACAAACACGAGTAAGAGGAAGTGAGGGAAAAAAAAGGAACCAGCAAAGTTTCAAACAATGGAGTTAAAGAAAAAAAGTCCATACAGGGTTTTTTCACCACCACAACCAAGTGGGTGTGTTTTAATCGCCTGTAGGAAGCACCGATCACTGTGGAGCCTGCTTGCAGTGAGGGAAAAAGGGCTGGAAAAGGGTTAAGCCAGCCAGAATAGGAGGAGCCCTTCAGAGTCTGTTAAAAGATGTAAATAACTTCAGTGCTGAATGTGGCTCTGATTAAACAATGCCATTATTATTAGCTTCTTGAAACAGTCTGAAATACACTCAGCCACTTGCCAAGGAACAATGCCATGTCACTTGTTTCCTATTCTCCTCTCTTGCATCCCAGTTTTCATCCTCTTCACTGTCCCTGTTATCATCACTCTTTCAGAGATTCACAGAATTGTTTAGATTGGAAAAAAGTTTTCAGCTCATCAAGTGAAACCATGAGTACTGGGTCCAGTTTTGTGCACCTCAGTAAAAGGGAGACATCAAGGTGCTGGAGTGAGTACAGAGGAGGGGGACACCTGGCTGGCTCAGTTGGTAGAGCATGGGACTCTGAATTCCTAGGGTCATGGTTTGAGCCCCTTGTAGGAGATCTTGAGACAGTGCTGTAGTCTTACCCTGCTCCAGCAGCAGGGGGTTGGACTTAGATGATCTTTCGAGGTCCCTTCCAACCTCTAACATTCTGTGATCAAAGCTGGTGAAGGGCCTGGAGAATAAATCTCATAAGGAGACATTGAGACAGTCAGAGATGTTTAGTTTGAGGAAGGGGAGGCTAAGGGGAGACCTCATCACTCTCTACAACTATCTGAAAGGACATTGTCGAGATGTTGGTGCTGGTCTCTTCTCACAGGTAATTAGCAACAGAAGCAGAGGGAAGGGCTTCAAGCTTCAACAGGGGAGGTTCAGACTGGACATCAGGAAGAAATTCTTCATTCAGAGAGTGATCAGGCACTGCGATGGGCTGCCCAGGGTGGTGGTTGAGTCCCCACTCCTGGATGTGTTTAAAAGTCACTTAGATGTAGTGTTGGGGGATTTGGTTTAGGGGTGCCCTTGTAGAGTAGGGTTGCTGGTTGGACTCAATGTTCCCAAGGGTCTTTTCCAACCTGAATGTTTCTATGATTCTATGAAGCCAACTGTCTCAGCCACCGCTAAAGCTCTACAACATATCTTTCTTAACTTTGGGCCCCATTAATCGACCCAGTGGAGCCCAGGTCCATGACTTGACTTCTAGAGGCCACTGCAGCATGAAGAGTGTGTAACTAGTGATAATAATAGTCTCCAGCCACTTGCCACTGAGCATGGTGCTTATTACCATGAGTAGTCCTCTTGAAGTCAATGACTCTGCTTTCTTCCAGGAGTAGTTACAGTGCAGTTAATGGCTCTCTTGGCAGCGTAAACATCACACCCTATGAAAGTGTTTAAAATATCAGGACCTTATAAGCTCTTCTGGCCAGGTAACCTGCCTGTATTTGTCTTGCTGAGCATCCCACGTGGTTGTGACCTGATGGGTTACAAATTAGAGACAACACTGTAGGGTTGTTTATAGGCACTTGGCAGTTAGGTTAGAGCTAGGATTCTAAATCTTTTCTTCTCTAATATGTCTGTGTGACCCTAAACTTTAGGCACACTTGCCAATAAAGCCATAACAAGACTAGTGGATGCAGTTAGTGCTTGGAACTTAGTGCCACTTGAGTCAAAATTGCTAAAGCTTTACATTTGAGTCTTCAAGGGGGAACAAAATAACTGTGAATCATTCTTTTTTTTTTTTTAAAGAAATGATAATTTGAAAAAGAAATAATTTTCAACATTTCAAATGAAAAAATAAATTCAAATAAAGAAAGAAACCCTCTCAGCAGCTTGGGAATTTTTCACGCATATAGACACAGAGGTCATGCTGGAGCTACAATTATGCCCTAAGTGACACCAGTCACTCAGCGTGTTCCTCAAGCAGTAATGGTTCCCTATATCTTTTTCAAGGAAGAAAGAGTTCTGCTTCAGTTGAGCTGATGGCCAAGCACCATGTTTTTGGGGGAAGGATTATCTTGCATAGGTATGAGTTATCTCCATTAGGTGGGGTGGTCAAAGTTATTAATGAAGAAACAAGCAGCACTGTTCATCCTCTAGCTGATTTCAATGACAATGGAACTACCCTGTGTACTGGAAGAACGGGTAGGAAAGGAGGATGTGGCATAGAATTTGCCTTATGAGAGAGCCACTAACATGCTTCTTCCTATTGTAGAATCACAGAATCATCATGGCTGGAAAGGACCTCCAGGTCCAGCCCTCATCCCAACAGCTCCCTAACCCCTAGACTATGGCCTCAAGTGCTCTAGATACTAATTTTTTAAACAACTTCAGGGATGGTGGCTCCATCGCCTCCCTGGGCAGCCTGTGCCAGTGCCCAACCACTCTCTCAGGAAAGAACTTCTTCCTAGGATCTAACCTAAATCTCCCCTGATGCAACTTAAGGCCATTTCCCCTCGTCCTATCATCAGTAATTTGGGAGAAGATAGCCAGGCTCTCCCCACACCAGTCCCTGGGGGTAATTAACTCATTTTCTTTGGACTGGTGAGGTGCTCGAGCTCACTATTAAAGGAATTGAAATTCCAAAGAGATGAAGAACATTGTGTATCCTGATGGAAAGATTTCTCTTTCATTAAATAACCAAAACCCAACAAAAAGTAACAACAACAACAAAAACTCAACAAAAATTCACCCCAAGCAGATTCAGTTAGAAAAACAAAGCAAAATGAAATACCCCCCCATCTTTGCTAAAACTGGTTTAGGTTTCCTTTGAAGCATTTTGTGCCCTTCCTGAAGAGCAAATTGTGAAGAGCAGGGAGTGCATGAGCAGATCTCTGTTTAATTTTGTGAAATCAGGGGGAATTCAAGGTTTAATTTCCCTCCATCTGCCCTACAATCAAACCCTTACTCAGCTCCATAGCATGAGCATCACATCATCAATTATTGTTTTTTTAAAAATGCTTTTTTATGGTGCCTCCATCCCTCTGCTGATGACTCAACCTAACACTTCTCTTTCGCTTACCAGCCTGCAAACCCACAGACCACACACATCTCCAACTAGCTGCTGACATCCCAGTGCCCCACCACTGATGTAACACACACCTGACGGTGCAGAAATGAGCTCTGTAGGTTTTTTCCCAGGTGCATCAGTACCTTTGCCCTTTGATGGTCACTCACAGGGACTCGCACTCACCCCCTCCAGAGAGAAATAACCACTCCCCAGTTGTCTCTTACAGCAGTCGCCATCACTGGTCCATCATATCCTTCTTCTGTCTGTGCACCAGGCTCATAGAAAAGCCCCTGGGGAATCCCCAGCAGCTATATGCAACTTCCAGAGGGCACAATTAGGCTGCAGAACCCTGTCATTTAACTCTTTGCTTCTCAGTTTGGCCAAAATACGAGTTTTGCTGTGTCCTCGTTGCAGAGCGACACGAAGCGTTTTCTTAACTAATAAAGCACTGATCATCTCTTGGTAGAAATACATTGGATACTCCAATACTCCTTTATAGATGACCTGTATAGATCACAGTTATAGGTCTAGGGGATCCTGCTCTGGCAGGGGGATTGGACTGGAGGATCTTCTGAGGTCCCTTCCAATCCCTAATGTTCTGTGATTCTGTGACATTTCAGGTCATCACTGCAGAAAGGCAAACTCCCCTTTCAAACCTGTGAGTATTGACCCCATGAGACTGATCACAAGTGTTGTGGTAATTTCATTACTGTGTATTTTCACTGGTAACTTGGTGCTTCTCCTAAAAGTACTCTCAGCTACTCAGAGTTGGAGTGGTAAATATCTGTAAAGGAAAGCATCTACCCTTCTCCAGGAATAATGAGGTGTCAAATGAACCCAAGTAAACAGGAGTGAGATATTGATGGTGGGGAGCTGGGGCTCACCCTGTCTCACAGCAAAATCACAGAACACTAGGGATTGGAAGAGACCCTGAAATATCATCCAGTCCAATCCCTCACCACAGCAGGATCACCTAGATCAAACCACACAGGAATATGGCCAGGTGGGTTGTAAACATCTTCAGAGAAGGAGGCTCCACAAACCCCTCTGGGCAGCCCTTTCCAGTGCTCTGTCACCCTGAATGGGAAGAAATTCCTTCTCCCATTGACGTGGAACCTCCTCTTTTCCAGCTCACACCCAATACCCCTTGTCCTATCATTAGATGACACTGTGACAACAAAGGTTAATGTGAAGCATAAAACCATTAAGGCCCTGATCTATCACGTTTCACAGCCAGTGTAAGGTGCCTATCAAGTTTTCTGTCACCCTTCGCAGAGCTGTAATGGCACATCTCGCATGCTTGGAGATCAGTTAATAGTTGGATGAAAGGGCCAAGAATCCACTGGTCTTGCTGCCCAGAGGCTTTGAGTTCAGCAGAGAAACGCAGACCCTAGTGTTCATAAACTTCTCAGGCAGGGCTTTGCAGCTGGCAGGCTGTGCAGGGCTTGGTTCAAATGCTGCGTCTCAAGGTGTGCTCTCCAGCTCCCAGTGAGGACCAGGTTCAAGTTCAGACATGCTGTCAACAGGCAAACGACTGGGCCTGCTCCTGAGGATGCCCAGGAGCTTCTCTTGGCACATTTGAATGCTAAGGAACATAAAAGTTAGGAGGCATGTCTAGCCTTTGAGCCAGCTGGAATATGCACTTGTCTCAGCAGCACATTACCTCCACAACCCACAGATGCGCCCTTTCCAAATCACTAACACAATAAATTCTTTTCCATCTCTTGTGGCAACACTTTGTGAGCCATTTTACTCTGCAAAATCACCCAGATGGTGCATTTCAAACCTGCTGAGAGACAAGCCTGCCCTGACTTGTGACAGGTGACAGGCTGGTGTGTGTACAAGGAACTTGTGGTGTCAGAAAGCAGATCTTGAATAAAATTATCCTACTGGTGTCTGCTTTTGAGAGCAGTGGGCAGTGGAAAGCTGCTCTGTGGCAAGGCAGCCTCAGAGATGATTCCTACTACAGGTAGTAAAACACTCTTCAGCTGTGTAGCACTAATGGGAACATGTGAGCACTCACAGCAAAGTCCAAAATCTCAGCTCTTAGTCAATTTTCCCCTAGGAGCCTTGTTTTTCCTTTGGCTTATTTTATTTTTTAAATTTTGTTTCATTTTTCTTGATTTTATTTTTATCGTACTGTATTTTTGTTTTATTACATATTTGTTTTTATTTAATTTTAATTTTACTTAATTTTAATTCAAGAAATTTTATTTATTTTATTTTGATTTAATTTAATTTTATTTAATTTTGTTTTATTTCATTTAATTTTATTTAATTTCATTTCAATTTGAAAGCCAAAGTTTATCTCTGCTGTTAATCCCAGGCACTTAGATACTGCCATGAGATTGCAGCTATTGGAATTCACAGCCACAGCGAACGCACTTCATGTGGGACACACCTACGTTTCGAGAGAAAATGCAGAAACAAATCCCCTGGCAGTTATTTTTCTAAGCTCATGACCCTCCTCCGCACGTAGAAGGGTTGAACTAGACCTCCGGGGAAAAGGCAGCCTAATCTGATGGACAGTGGACGGCGGGAGGTTGCATTTGCATTCTAGAGAGTGCTCCCCTTTTCCAGGCTGTTTTGTCCTTCCGGACGAGGTGCCAGAACTGATAGGTACAAATGGTGGTTTAAACAAAGCTCGGCTTAAATTCAGATGCTAATTGTGCCACTCGGTGCTTATGGGTGGAGGCACAGGGTTCTCTCCAGTCCCTGCGTTTGAACTCAATGG
Organism: Rhinopomastus cyanomelas; assembly: GCA_013400115.1. Taxonomy (NCBI): domain Eukaryota; kingdom Metazoa; phylum Chordata; class Aves; order Bucerotiformes; family Rhinopomastidae; genus Rhinopomastus; species Rhinopomastus cyanomelas. The sequence goes on along the minus strand of VXBP01004081.1, from coordinate 916 downwards.
AAAAATCCATCCTTGCTTAAAGTTTACATGAAGGAGACACTAATCTCTGTGACTACCTAATTAAGACCTTGTGCATCTCTCATAAAGTCTTTGCTTTCAGCTTTAAAAGGAAAGAATTAAAGAGCCCTGGCCAACAGAAAGCTTTTTTAAAAAATTAATATGACCCTTTGTCTCAGGTGAGTATTTCATCAGGGAGCACAGTGAGATACTTGTTGCTTCATTTGAGAAGGAAAAAAGGTCTTAAATTTCATAGCAAGGGAAAATATTAATAACTGCATAGGGAGTAGTCTCTTAAACGAACTGCTGGGGGTAAAAATAGCAGCACCCAAGGATAGTGTGGAACATCCCAGGTGGATAGTATTATCCACCCAGGCGGATCTTAATTTTTCATGCTAACGTAGTTATTGTCATTAAAAAAAGTATCTGCTTTCTTAAAAGAAGGGTGTCCTTACTGCTTCTGCAGGTTTTTTTCCAGCTCCAAAGCAATAAGGAAACTACCTACCTGGTATTTCATTAATTTATGTATCCTGATTGGGAAACATCCCTTTTCTAAAGTCAGATGGATGGTTTAAAAACCACACATGTCATAAAACGCAACACTAAGCACACATAACTCATGGATAGTGAAAAGAAAATGCGAGTGTTAATGCAGACCAGTTCCCCGCTGCAACCATGTTTTGAGGGAGCAGAGTCAGAAGGAAGCATTTGATAGTCAGTCAATGCTTCTGCCTAACTTGCCTCAGAGCACAGATTTTCTCAAATAGAAATTGTAGCCGTGCCACCTTGGGATCTCCAGGGATCACGTTCCCCTTCTGGAAAACATTGCGGGGTTTGGGAAAAAAGGGAGGGAAGGGAAGGGAGAGGAGGGGATGGGGAAGGGGATGGGGATGGGGATGGGGAAGGGGAAGGGCATGGG
>VXBP01004079.1:39776-50819 GCA_013400115.1 Rhinopomastus cyanomelas | reverse complement strand
TTTTATGAGGGCATACCCAGGTGGACAGATGATGGTAAAGTGGTGGATGTGGTCTGGCTTGACTTGAGTAGGGCAACCCCTAACATCCTATGATCCTATGATTTGACACAGTCTCACACAGCATCCTCGCAGCCTAACTGTGGCAGTGTGGACTGGATGATTGGATAGTGAGGTCAATGGTGAACTGGTTGCAGCATAGAAGCCAGAGAATGGTGGTCAATGGGACAGAGTCTAGTTGGAGGCCTATATCTAATGGGGTCCCCCAGGGGTCAGTACTGGAACCAGTCCTGTTCAATCTATTCATTAATTACTTGGATGAGGGATTGTGGTGCAGTGTCAGCAAGTTTGCTGATGACAAAAGCTGGGAGGAGTGGCCGACACTCCAGCAAGACTGTGCTGCCATCCAGCAGGACCTGGACAGGCTGGAGAGCTGGGCATGGAGAAATTAAATGAACTATAACAAGGGCAATTGAAGAGTCTTGCATCTGGGCAAGAACAACCCCAAGTACCAGTATAAGCTGGGGACTGACCTGTTGGATTGCTGTGTAGGAGAAAGGGACCTGGGGTCCTCGTGGAGTCCTCCCCAGCCTGCTCCCATGCCTTTAAGACTTCCCTCTTTAAGTATGTCCAGCCTTCTTGGACTCCTATATCTTTCATGGCAGCCTCCCAAGGGACTTTGTCAATCAGTGTCCTCAACAGGCCAAAGTTCACCCTCCAGAAGTCTAAGGTAGCAGTTCTACTAAACACTCTCCTTGCTTCTCCAAGGAATCAAAACTCAATCATCTCATGATCGCTGTGCCCTAGATGACCTCCAACCTTCACGTCTTCCATAAGATCTTCCCTGTTCACAAGAAGCAGGTCTAAGAGGGCACCTTCCCTGGTTGGCTCTCTCACTACTCGTGTCAGGAAATGATCTTCCACACACTCCAGGAACCTCCAGGGCTATTCCCTCTCTGCTGTCTTGTATTTCCACCAGGCATCAGGAAAATGGAAGCCTCCCATGATCATAAGGGGAAGCAATTTTGAAACTACTCTCAATCCCTTATAAAAATTTAATCTGCTTCTTTATCCTGGTTGGGTGATGCATAAGAGATTTCCATCACAAAATCACTCTTGCTGGCCTTACTCATATAGCTCTGAGAACTATTGCAGTCTTTTACATAAGAACAACTGTTCCACAACATGTGAACTTTGTATGGCTTCTTCTCTACCAAAATACCAGTGACATATTTTCTAAAACACTGGTAAGTGATGGCTGCACCTCATAAACATTTTGCACTAGTTCTGTCATGGTCAATGCGTTTAAATGTTCTTCAAACCACATTTTGTTAATGGCATAGTGCTGCATGGTTTTAATTCATTTTTTCTTATTGGATTCACACTGCAGGCAGCACTGAATATATCAGTCTTTACTATTAAAGACAGGCTTTATAGTTAGTAAGGCCTTGAGACTTGTCAGTCATCTCTAAATGGTGGGGTTTTGCTCTTTTCCCTCTCCCCTACACTCTTCTGGAAAGAACTGCCTCTCCTGAAGAGACCCTCAAGACACAGGTATCAATGGGGTTATGTCTCCAGAAGTTTTAGCTGCCTGTAAGCAAGCAAGGCAAAATGTGACAACTAGTGATCCCACCTGCAGACAGTCTTAATTTTTTTCTGCTTCCACAGTTATTCCTAAGGATAGTCTCACTGGTGTTTACTTTTGTCTTCTTTTTTTATTGACAAAGAGGAATAAGCTGAAAATTTTATAATCTAGACAAAGCTATTTTATATATTGCCAAAGAGTATAAATAAATACTATAAATCAGTTCTCTCTCAACAAATAACTAACACACAGGTCTCACATTGATTATTTTTTAAATGCTCATCAAGGTCTGGAAGAAAGGTTCATATTTAGCCTTATCCTCTGACACATGGAAGATCATTGTTTAGTTGTCCTCTTTGTTCAGCTAGAGATCAGAATCACAGGACCGCCTAGCTTGAAAATCACCTTTAAGATCATGGAGTTAAAACATTAACCTACTGTGTCATTAAGGAAACTTTGCGAAACAGTATCTTCCACCATCGATTAATAAACTGTTTTGTAGTTTTCACAGCCTGTAACTACTGTTGCAAGAATTGTATTTTATTTTTATTGCTATCACCATGTTCATATTCTGCTTCCACTCTGGTCGTTTATTTTCCATGTGCAAAAAGCCAACACGCAGAGGCAACACACGCAGAGCCGCACGGTGGAATAAAGACGGTCAGTTACTACAAGTTGATCACGGAGCACACTCGCCGACCAGGCGCCCACCGCCTTTCCTGCGCCCTGCCCCGCCCTCCTCTCCTGCCTCTCTCTCCCGCCCATTACTCTCTCTCTCTTGCTCCATTACTCGCAGCGGGCGCTGTGGCAGTGGCGCCGCTGTCGCCTTACTGCATAGCGAGGTGAGCGGGGCAGCCGCGGCCGCGCCGGGGGCCGCTGCGGGAACCCGCTGTCCGCTCGTCTGCAGCGGCGCAGCAGCACGGACCCCGGGCCGCGGCCTGGCGCCGCTCGTCCCGTTCTGTCCCGCCAGGGGTCGGGGCTCGGGCCCGGGTGGTCCCGGGCGGCCAGGAGTTGCCGCTGGCGGCGGGTGGGGGTGACGGGGCAGACGCTGCAGGCTGACCTGACAGCGGGCGCGGTGCGTTACGTTACGTTACGTTACTTGGTCTTTTTCCTCTCGCCAGCCTCCCGTCTTCAGGGCTTTGACACTGGGGGAAGCGCGCTGAGCCGCAGGCAGCGCTGGGTGCCCGCGGCGCGGGTAGGAATGATGGGGTTAGGACTCTGAAAGGTCAGGAGATGGTCTCCTCCAGGGTCGAGTGTTTGATGACCCTGCCCATGGCGGGGTGATTGGAACTAGATCGTCTTTCAGTCGTTCCCAGCCTAAGCCGTTCAGTGACTCTGCGCTGGGTGCACAGTACACACTGGGGTTAATGTCTGCAGCCAGGGGAGGGAAATGACTGCCTTTGCTTTACTGCATTCCCTCGTCAGCTTGAAGGTGGCAGTTAGTTGATAAAGTTTTTTAATTAACCTTGCATTTGGGTTGGGGCTTTTTAAAAGGACCTTCATTTTAACAGCTCTTTGCTCATAAAGGACTACTTCCTGTATGAATTGCATGTATTTTTTCCTAGGGTGAGGTTTGTGTGTTTTACAGCAAATGTATGTGCAGTGATAGAGGGGTGGAGGAGTGCTGGAGCAATTTTGTGGTATTCTTGCTGCATGCCTAAGTTTAATATACTCCATTCCTTTATGTTCTTTTTTTAAGATGAAGTGAGTGAACTGTTAATGTGATCCTAACAAGACAGTTCATGTTGTACAGGCAAAAATACCAAACCAAAACATTTACCTGAAAGTGAATGAGGTCTGACCAACTGTTGAGGTAATTCTAGTGTCTAAGCAATTAGTGTGTTTGTTTTAATATACAGGATTCTCAGGAGGAAGTAGTATTGCCTATAAGTACACCGAGACACAAACTTTGTGAAGATTTTGTCAAGTTATCCCTGGTTGCCTAACTTCCTTCCTCAGAATAAATACCTGCCTTAAACCTGTACCATGTGTTTGGTTACACATCGGTTCGGGATTTCCCTTCAGTCTGTAAAATAGTAATTCAGAATAAGAGATATTTCCCCAGCTGAAATTCTGTTTGTGGATGAGTGGTAACATACACCCTCCCCCTGAACAGCTAGCTCGTTTTCAGTATTTTTATATCTTTTATCTATAGCTTGGAGTTTAAAGTGCATTAGAAAAAGAAGAACCAAGATCTGAACAGAGTATCGAACAATGGTTATACCTGAGGAGGATGAAGTTGCAGCTACTGAACATGTTCCCCTTCCTGTTCCTGTAAGAAGTGTTACTTGATGCTTTGGGCAAATAGTACAGTAAGGAACATTCCACAGTGTCTGTGTTTGAAATTTTTGTTCTTGGTGTGGTTGCCTCTTTGAAGTGAGCCAGTACAGAAGTTTGGAAAGTGGTTGTTGCTGAATGTTCTGTGAGGTTTTGGTAGAATTTTTTTTCTCTTTCAGCCTGAGGTCTGTGGTTTTGCGTGGAAGGCATTTAGAAAGTTTGTTGTCTGCGGTCTTGAGTTTGTTGTACAAACTTTGCTACTCTATTTGGAAAACATTTGTTTAACCTCTTGTGACTTGCAACCTGTGAAAAGTACAACCTTAAGGATTTAAGAGGATAGTACGAGATCTGTGTAATGTGTTTTGTGCATGAGCAGAAACTCGTAGGGGTGGCTGCTGCCTATAATTTGTTCCTGCCGTGTGACTGCAAGTGGTGATACTTGCGGGTTATGTCCATCTATGAGTGAGAACCCAGAACTGGATTTCTCTTTGAAGGGTGATCATTCCAGTAAGTGAATCATACATAAAACTAAAATTGAAGGGTTTTGACTCAATTTTAATACCACCAAACCATAACCTTTTTTTACCTTTTTTGTTTGGGGGGGGGGAGAAGACTGCGTTCAGAAATATTTAGTCTCTGATTCACTCTGTTAAGAATTACTTTTTAAAAAGCTTTCTTTATTTTTCAATAAACCCCAGCTTTTAGTGCCTTTTCAACTGATTCAGTCATATCTAGCTATAAAAGAGGTTTTCATAACCTTGCTTGGTTAAGCTGGGATGTTTTTATTCAAAGAGAGACATAGGAGTTTCATGGTAGTATCTGTAAAGCAGGTAATTTGTTCTGGAATCTCACTTGGAAGTTTGTGAGGAGTTCGCAAGAGGTAGGAGTAGCACCATTGTATGTCTATAGAGGTTTCTTGGTGGGAGGATGTTTCCCCAGGCTGGGCAGAGAACTTGCCTGTCAGCTGGTCTGGTGTGTGTGGGCTTGTATGTCCTCTCAGTGCCATAAGGTATCCCTCAGATTTTTGGGTTTTTTAACTCCTTTCTGTTTCTGGTTGTGGACCTGCCTTTCAAAGGGGTTTTTCTAAAGTTCTGTCCTTCCTTAGAGGTGCAGACCTCCAAGTAAGGTGCACCTTCACCTTTCAGTGGTTGCTCCAGTTGCACATGGTCTTCACATGCTGCTCTGACATCTGCTGGCTTTGTACTATGTGGTGGTTCAGCGGTGAAGGAGGTGGTTGGTAAGCAGGTAAGTAGTTAGAGGTGAAGGGACACCATTTGCTTCCACCCTAGCTGTGCACTGCTTTGTCTGAATTCTTCATCTGTTCTACTTATTCCTGTTCAGCAGGTCTCATGTAAATGCAGAAAGCTGGACCTTGTCAGTCAGAGAGACTTGGCTTCCCTTCTGTGAGTCTGAAATGCACAAATTGGTTTGCTTGGTCTTTGCCTCTAATGTCTTTGTCTTGTGCCTTAGTTGGTGCAGCTGTGAATTATCTGTTGTAGAAAATCATGGATACCAGCTATCTTGCTTGAGCTGAGTACAGTGAATGCAGGAATTGCTCAGATGGGTAGCATTTAATATGGGAAATGGAACTATACTCTGTTCATTTGCTTGAGTACCTCAGAGTCTGAAGTGTTGTCCTCTCAAAGCACTGCTAGATGAGCAAAACAGAAGGATGAAGTCTGCTGTTCAAAAGTCAAGGATTTTATACTCTAGCAAATATAGAGCATTATTTGTGTGATACAACATCTCATTGTCACCTCTGTGGTAAACTGCCATAAAATCAGAAACACAATTTATTTCGAGCTCACATAACTGTGCCACATCAGATGTTTCCTGGAAAACCACCTGTACAAATGCACTTCCATGTGAAGGTAAATCCGTGAGCTGATTTACCTATATCTCCCACAGAATGCTTAGGCATATGTACCTGTGATAGAAAGTTAAACAGTTTTCATTTTTAAACAGATGACAGAAGGAATATCAATATTGCTACTGAGGTAGTGTTTTGTGTCAGCACCACTTAGGTGGAAGATCATCCTTTGTGTTTTGCCTTCTGTTGAGTATAGATTTTTTCTATTCCCAGCTAACATAAATTATTTAGGGACAAAGAACACTGAGCCTTCTAGAGAGCAATGTATTGAATCAGGCATGCCTGAGTGAAATCAGCTCTTTCTTGCCTGCCTGCTTTTAATAGCTGAAAACATAGAAAGTTTTGCTGAGGCGGCTGGGTTTGCGAATATCACCATTGCTTTTAGTATGGTTTTGCACATGTGCTTGAAGTTGCAAGGTAAACTGACTAATTCTTCTTCCACTGAAGAATTCACACTTGCTTTGCCTGTGGCTAAACGTCTAGTCCCATGTATTTATCTAGTAGTTAAATTCTGGTGCAATTGTTGCTGCTGACAACGTGAACTAATTTCTCAGTTACTGTTACCAGTTATTTTATTTTTGTATCAGTTGCAATGATGCACAGTGACCTACAGTGCTAAGTTCAGGAATTTTTCCATTTTTTCAGCTGTGCTCTTATGAAGAACATGATAGGAACAGCTTCGTAACAGGTCCTGATACACTTCTTTGTTTTTTAAAGCGTATTTTATTCTATTAAGAAAAATTAAATTAACTGTCTTGTTCTTAGCTGATGTGGCAGTGCCGATCATCCCCATTTTCTACCTCTTGTTTTGCTGCTCGGGAGATCTGTATTTCTGGGTTTTCAGGGAATCCACATAAGATGAGGGGAGTCTGCATCTCAGACTGTCTTCCTAGGAGGACACAGCACGAGACTGCAAGATGTATGCGTTTCTGTGGTTTTAGCTGTGTGCTGTAAGCCTGTGCGTGTCTATGTGTGCGCTTTAGTTGACTGCATCTTGATATTTTTGCTTTACAGCAATAATGCCCGATTCCTTCACAGGCACTTGCTTTTTCTGTTGACTTTACCATGTCCTTTAAAGCTATGGTCGTGTGTTCCTGCGCAGCTGAGGGGTGTTTAAGGCCGGGCTGGATGAGGCTCTTGTCAGCCGGATCTAGGGTGGGGCGTCCCTACCCATGGTAGGGGAGTTGAAACTGGATGATCCTGTGGTCCCTTCTGACCTTAACTGACTGTATGACTTGGTCTAGGTGATCCTGCTGTGGCAGGGGGATTGGACTAGATGATCTTTCAAGCTCCCTTCCAATCCCTAATGATTCTATGATTTCCTTAGAGAAGAAACCTGTGGCTTGGGTAATGGACCTGTTCAGGTACTTTGCTGTTTGTTTTTGTTTTGCTGGTTGGAGGAGGTTTTTGTGTGACTGTGTATGTGCACAAAAAAGCGGTGTAGCGGTGTTTTCAGCAAGCCATGTTTACTGTCTGGCTTCCTGTATATCCCACCCCCAAACACAAACAAAACCACAAACTTTTCAAATCAACACATAGATTTGAAACCTTCACCAGTATTGATGACATTTGCACTCCCTGTTGAGAAGAGCAGAGGGTGGGTTGTGTCTTAGATTGAATGCAAAAAGGTTGTTATGTAGAGGGGGCACCTGCACACTTAAGTAGGTGGGCTGTTGAGGGACTCAAGTACTGGACCCACAGGAGAATCAGTATTTCTGGTACCTGCTGTCTGCTGGCGTCACCTTATTCGTCTGTGGTTATAGTGTATATCTGTGTGCACATCCTTTGACAGTTGTGACCAGTTATTAATTTTTAAGTAGATCATAACCTGTGGATTGCTTCTGTAGGGAAGCATTTGGTTTATTTAAGACCATACCACTTGACAGACTGTGCAATGTATTGAATGTCATAAAAATAATTTATTTAGATGGCAGACCAGAAAGACAGCTTGAGCTTAGTGCCTCCAGAGAGGGAACCCTGTCATTTGTTCACTTGTGCCTTTTATGGCTTCGTAGTCTATTCTGCAGACCCATTCATGCAACATACATGTACATCTGCTTCTCTGATCAGGCTCTGGTAGTTACCACTTCTTATTTATTGGCACTGTACTACTTCTCCATGAAGGTCTCTCTTTGTCTTCTGCTGTCCTTTGATAGGATGACTTCAAAGATTGGCTTGGTTTTGACTAGTTTTAGTGCCCTCTCATCATGGCTCAGCAGAAGTTCAGTGTAATTTTAGTTTCAGTTTCTGGTCTAAGGCCACAGTACTTCAGTCACTTAGGCTAAATAAAGTAGCTAATGTTAAGCTAAGCAAAAGGAGTTTCAATTTAGTCTAATTTTAAGCAAACACATCATTCTAACATGCTGTAAATACATATTTAATCCCCAATGTGTACATATTTAATATAGCATCTTACGATGCATCTGTGTTTGCTGTCTCATCTGTGCTCATTTTTTGCTGGTTTTTGTCTGCATGAGTGCAAAACTTAGGAAAATGTTTATCTCAGTTTAGAAGAGAGCAAGCTGTGCCCAAGGTGTTTGAGGACTCACTGACCCAGGTGCTATTGCACTCATTAAGATCAGAATTTTTTTCAGAATCACTGTGGTTGAAAAAGATGTCTGGGCTCATTGAGTCCAACCATCTGGGTACCTTAGAAGTTCATCCCTAAACCATAATCCTCAACACCTCATCCAAACGATCTTTGAACGTATCCAGGAATGGTGACTCAACCACCTACTTGAGAAGCCTGTTCCAGTGCCTGACTCCCTTCCTGTGAGAAAATTTTTCCTAGTATCAACTCTAAACCTACCCTGTTGTAACTTGAACACATTCCCTCTTGTTCTATCACTAGTTGCTTCTGAGCAGATACCAGCACCAACGTCTCCACAATGTCCTTTCAGGTAGTTGTAAAGAGTGAAATTTTATATCATTGGACAACTACGGCCTATTTCAAACATAATTACAACTACATTTTGTGCCTGCTTTTCTGTTATGATGAGCACAGAATCCACAGAAAAAAAACAAGTTTCAACAGCAAACAGTAGTACCCCTGGAACTGCTCGTTCATTAAAGTAAAGCTACTTGTTTTCTGTTAAAAGTGGAAAAAGTAGCTGAGAATCAAAACAAAAGTGACTTGGTGTAGTTTAACACCAATTACGTGTCTGCTGTTTTAATTTTTTTTAAGTTATCCTTAATTGATTTTTATTTGATTTAATTGCAAGCTCGGGTAAAGTTAAAATAGTACTATTGAAAGGAATAGGTTGAAATGACCCAAATTTGGGATGAAAAGTGCAAATTACTCCTGAACCAGCGAGATTAAGTTTATTTTCTGACTGATGAGGTAACAAGGAATCTATCCCATGTCTGTAGACCGCTGTTGTCTAAACAGCTGTTTGGGTGGAATACATGGGTGGTTGGTTCTGTTTATTGCAGTTTGCCATTGTATCCTTGGGAATGTTCAACACTTCTTCCTCAAGTCCATGTGACACTTAAGTACAAGACGATAGTATAAGATGGCACTTGTCTTTCAGTTGGATGTACCTAGACAATATGTTTTCCATGTTGGGTTTCATTCCTTTAGCTGCGAGTTGTTGTGTTGCTTCAGTAGAAACGTCACTGTATCTATAAAACAACCTTAGCAGAGGATGCAATATAACGTACGTATTTTAATTTGCAGGTTTCCATGCTGTGGTGATTCTTGGGGCTTGATATTCTCTTCAAATGGTAGGGCTGGGGAACAGCTGCCGAGGGATGAAGTCTCCACCTCTCCTTGTGGCGGCACTAATGGTGTGCATCGTTGTTTTGGGTTTCAATTACTGGATTGCAAGTTCCCGCAGTGTGGACCTGCAGGTAACGTTCCTATTACTCTGGGTACCCTCTTGTACGTGTGTGGTGAATAAACACAGTCCATAAGAAGGATGCATCTCCAGCAGAAGGTAGGCCAGGAATTGTAGGAGTTCCTTGGAGGAATTTTTATGAATAGTGAATTGAGAAGCATGTGAACAAAATTTCTCGTTTGTCAATTTTTGGAGGATGTAGAATCGTAGAATCACAAAATTGTTTTGGATTGAAGAGACTTTTAAGATCATTAAGCCCAGCCTTTAACCCAGCACTGCCAGGTCCACATACCATTTAAATTACCTCCAGGGATAGTGATTCCACCTGTTCCCTTGGCAGCTTGTTCCAGTACTTGACAACACTTTCAGGGAAGAATTTTCTCTTCATTTTTAAGGAAGCCAGTTTTCCTAATTTTTCCTTCTCTGCTGCAACTTCAGGCCAGTTCCTCCTGTTCTATTGCTTCTGTCCACCACTCTGTGCTGCTCCCGCCAGTCTTTTATCCAGTGAGGTGGATACCCATCCAAGCCATGAGCAGACTATATCTAGGAGATTGCTGTGGGAAATGATGTCAAAGGCTTTTCTATTGTCTAGATAGACAACTTCCACAGCCTTTTTGTCATCCACTAGATGGGTAAGCTTGCCGTAGAGGGAGCTCAGATTAGTCAAGCAGAACCTGCTTTTCATAAACCCATGCTACGTGGGCCTGATCACCTAGTTGTTTTATACATGCTGTGTGAAGTCACTCAGGATGATCTACTCCGTAACCTGCACCAAGATTACATCGACATGTGATACTCTTCTTCTGGTCCTTGTTGCTGATGGATGTCACATTTGCTAGCCTCAAGTCAACAGAGATGTCCCTAGTTAACCAGGACTATTGGTAAATGACAGAGTGACTGGGTGAGTACTTCTGCCAGCTCCTGTAGTATGATTGGATGAGTCACATCTGGCCTTACAGATTCATGCATGTGTAAGTGGTGTCACTGACATTCCCCCTTGGATTATGGGGACTGAATTCCACTCCCTGTTCCTGTTGTCCAGCTCCAGATCAGGGGGCTGGGCTCTCAGAGAACAGGTGGTCTTACTGCTGAAGATACGCATCTTTTTCCTCATCCTTGCTCACTGTGTTTCCTGCTGCATCCAGTAAAGGATGGAGATTCTCCTTGGTCTTCATGTTAATGTTAATGCATTTATATAAATATTTTTATTATCTTTTACAGTTCTAGTTCAGATTTTCTTCTTGCAGAGCTTTACAAAATCTTTGTAGTCTTGCTGAGTGGCACAACCCTACTTTCATAGAATCATAGAATCACTACGAATTGGAAGGGACCTCAAAAGATCATCTAATCCAATCCACCTGCAACAGCAGCATCACCTAAACCAAGTCACACAGAAAATCATCCAGGCGGGTCTTGAGTATCTCCAGTGAAGGATACTCCACAACCACCCTGAGCAACCTGTTCCAGTGCTCTGTCAC
>VXBP01004079.1:0-39332 GCA_013400115.1 Rhinopomastus cyanomelas | reverse complement strand
TTAAGTCAAGATAGATGACATCCACGGCTCTGCCCTCATCCATCCACCTGGTTACACCCTCATCAAAGGCTATCAGGTTGGTCAAGCATGACTTCCCTTTTGTGAAGCCATGCTGACTGTCCCTAATGACCCTCCTGTCCTTGATGTGCCCGGAAACAGCCTCTAAAACAAACTGTTCCATCACCTTTCCTGGGATGGAGGTGAGGCTGACCGGTCTATAGTTACCCGGGTCTTCCTTCTTTCCCTTTTTAAAGATTGGGATAACATTTGCTATCCTCCAGTCCCCGGGCACCTCTCCTGTTTCACAGGACCTAGCAAAGGTGATGGTTAGTGGCCCAGCAATGACTTCCGCCATCTCCCTTAGCACACGCGGGTGCATCCCATCTGGGCCCATGGATTTGTGCACATTCAGTTTGCTCAACTTATCCCTAACCCAGTCCTCATCAGCCAAGGCATAAGAAGACCTGGTACATTTCTTTGTTTTCTTGGAAGATGCAGGTTTTATTACAGCTTTTTTTAAATTCACCTCGAATCCACAAGTCTTTCTATGTGGGTAAATTCTGTTGATATTCACTTCCACTCCTGCCCCACTGTGTGTACTCTTCCTTGCTGTCGAAGCAATTTTATCCCAAAGTGTTTAGAAACAGTCTGTCTGTGTTTGAATGTGACAGTGTCATTGAATCTTCCTCTGTAACTGCTCTTTGAGCAATCTAGAAGAATGCTGATTTTCTTCTTATAAATGAATTTTTCTCGTGTGTGTCTGAGTAACAATCATATCTCAGTATTTTTTTCTGAGAGAGACAAGTTTTCACTGAGTTAGTTTAGGATCAGGGAGCAGTGATGTTAGAATTGTTTGAATTTAAAAATGTAGTTGACCTCATACTTGAGAAAGAGTGTAGATAGACAGCAGTAATTTTTTAATGCTTGTATTAGTTTCTTTACTGTGTGTTTTTTAGGTTATTTTTAAGCTCAAGTACTGAGGCAGGTTTGTATTTCTGTTATCTTGAACTGAAATTTTTATACGCTCTAAAGAGTGTGCTGCTAATTTGTGTAAAATTGATGAGTGTTTGGGTCTGTAAGTGGCAGGTATCCACAGCTGACACAAGGCTTTGTGTTTCCCTCCCTAACCCCAAGAAGGGGAAAACATTTCTGTTTGCTCTGGCTAATTTCATTTTCTTCAGAGTCGAATTATGGATTTGGAAGGTAAAGTCCACAGGGCAGCAGTGGAGAGGGGTGCTGTGGAGCTTAAGAAGAATGAATTCCAAGGGGAGCTAGAGAAGCAGCAACTGCAGATCGACAAAATCCAGTCCTTGCACAGCTTTCAGATGGAAAATGCCAACAGGGTACACCAGGAGGAGAAGGTAAGGCATTTATTACCCACAGTTTACTCTGAGACTGTGGTTTGCCAAGGCACTCTCTGCAACAGAATAAGGTTGCTCCAATGTTCCAGGTGATGTGTGTGTATTACATGTTGAAATGGCAGAACATTTAATTCATGTAGAATAGAAAGTGGACACTGATTGCATATTACAGCATCCGTGCATCATATCAGAAATATTGGACGTTGCAGGTAGCAGCATTTCTCAGTAAGTCCTCTGCTCAGTAAATCCGGGGCTTTTACTTTCAGCAGAGTGAACAGGTACAACTGATGATGGTAACAGGTGCTTTTCATGTAAGGAGTTCACCATTAAGTAGCCATTCACCACTCAAAACTTGCAGTCCATGAACAAAATTTCACTAGATAACCTGTGAAGGACTTCAAATAAAGGAAAATGGAATAAAAATGAAAGATTGAGTTGTTTCACTAGTGTGCTCATTAGTGCCTTGCTTTTTTAATTTAGTTTGAAATAATTTCAATACAAGGTTTAACCAAATAATAACATCTATGATAAACATATTTCTTTGATTTCTCTCTTCTCTTTGGGTTCAGTCTTTGTGTATACCTTCAGTACTTAGAGAGAGCCTACAAGAAAGATGGGTCAAACTTTTTAGCAGGGCCTATGACATAGGATAAGGGTTGATGTTTCAAACTACAATATGGTAGATTTAGATTAAACATTAGGAAGAAATTTTTTACAACACTGAAATTTTTTACAACAGTGAAACACTAGAATAGGTTCCCTAGGGGTTGGTGGAGGCCCCTGGGGACGTTTGAGGTCAGGCTGGAATTAATACACCAATAAGATACCATTCTTGATGTCAATGTGGTAACTGCTCTGCGTTAAATCTCACTGCTTTTTGTAGTACCAGCTGTCTCTCTCATCATACTTAAAGGACAAGGAGTAGAAGGTAATCAGAGCCTGAAATATCCTGTGGTCTTACTGTTCTCTTAAGCAGCATAATCATGTGAAATTGCTGTCATAGTTAGACCTAAGACAATAACTGTGTATAAAAGCTTCTGCCACAAGTTTGCTTTTAGAGAGTCTGCTTGAATTTCTAAGGATTAATGTAGCTTTAGAAAATGGTTTCTGGAAATCCATACAGAAATAGACTGAAGAGAGAAAGCAGACCTGAGCTCTAAGTAACAGCTGCATCAGGAATGGTGTGGCCAGCAGGAGCAGGGAGGTCATTCTGCCCCTGTACTCTGCACTGGTTAGGCCGCACCTTGAGTACTGTGTCCAGTTCTGGGCCCCTCAATTTAGGAAGGACATTGAGGTGCTTGAACATGCCCAGAGAAGGGCAACGAGGCTGGTGAGAGGCCTTGAGCACAAGCCCCGTGAGGAGAGGCTGAGGGAGCTGGGATTGTTTAGCCTGGAGAAGAGGAGGCTCAGGGGAGACCTTATTGCTGTCTACAACTACCTGAGGGGTGGTTGTGGCCAGGAGGAGGTTGCTCTCTTCTCTCAGGCAGCCAGCACCAGAACAAGAGGACACAGCCTCAAGCTGCGCCAGGGGAAATTTAGGCTTGAGGTGAGGAGAAAGTTCTTCACCGAGAGAGTCATTGGCCGCTGGAATGGCCTGCCCAGGGAGGTGGTGGAGTCGCCAACTCTGGAGCTGTTCAAGGCAGGATTGGACGTGGCACTTGGTGCCATGGTCTAGCCTTGAGCTCTGTGGTGACAGGTTGGACTTGATGATCTATGAGGTCTCTTCTGACCCAGGTAATACTGTGATACTGTGAAAAAGGCTGTTTTTAATCCATGAGCAGTTTTGTAAAGAGCCATATTTGTGGTTGTTATTCAGGACTTTTAGCTTCTGGTATGTATGCAGCCACAACAGTCTTTTTGAGGAGTGTAATGGGAGAGCAATACGTGTAATCTGCTTTGTTTTTAGCAAGTAGAATATGCTTTTGCAATTTGTCATGATTTTTAGCTTTAAACACTTCTTGTTTTACTGCAGAGAGAGGCCAAGCTTTGTATGCTGTATGTGAAGCACGTCCTTGTCCTGCTCTTTTAACACTGGCCACAGCTGCTCACACATGCCCTCCCTCTGGGAGAAATTTTAATTCCAAGCACAACATTTTGAGACAAAATGCCCATTGGTAGTCAGAGTCTGTTTCTCTCAAAAGGAATCACAGTGGCCGGGGCGCAGAGAGAAGACAACCTTCTGTGAAAAGGAAAAGGTGCCTGTGTGCATTGAAACCAAACAATGTTGCATCTTCTGTTTTTGAAGCGTATTTAGGGAAAATTAACCACTGGCACATGCTCTGATCTACTTGCCATAGCATGACGTTGCCTAGTCAGTGAGTAAGTCAGTCTGCTTGCTCATAACTGCTACAGCAGACATGTGAAAAACTATCTCTGTTTAAAATATCTTTTCACATGATGAAGAAGCAGTGGGAATGTGGAGCATGTGTAGCTTGAGAGTTAGCTACTGAAACATTTCATAGATTCACAGCAAAAATAAGTAGACAAAAAGGAAAGCAGAAGGGGCCATTTTACATACACCTCTACAGTTTTAATAGCATTCGCGCATCACGGGATTCTGTTCTGTTTACACCACCTCCTGTTTGTGTTTTGACTAAACACACAATGTCATTAAAGTCCTGTAGCTGTACAGAACTCATGTTCTCTGCTCTGTCAACAGTTCACTCACTGTTGACCTGCACTTGTAAAAATACTTTATTGTTAATAAGTGTCAGCTTCTGCTTTCTTCCACCAAGATTGCTAGAAATTGTTAACTTCACAATTCTAAGGGTTACTGCAGTTTTGAGGGCTGAACTGCACTGTGTCGCGGTGCACGTGTCTATCACATAAAAGAGACTGCTTTTAGCCGAGGAAGTGAAATGTGTTTGGGTTTTCATCTGTTTATGTTTTTTGGCAGTTGGAGCTCCTCCAGCGAGGGGTGTATAAATGTGGAGCACACAGACCAATATTTTCTTTGAGATCTTATTTACGAACTTTTTCCTCTGTTACTAATGTGTAGCTAACTATGAATTTTATGTCTTAGAGTGAAAAAGCTTTTTTGTGGATGCTGTAAATGGTTTCTTTAGTCATGAAGATTATGTCAAAGTAGTGAGGGAGAATAGCAGAAAGAATCGATAGTATGTGCTACTAGGAATGTGTGTGTATGTGAGGAGTTGTGTTTGCAAAAACAGGGAAGGGTGACAGAAATTTGCAGTGAACTGTAATAATCAAAATAGGGATACTGCTGCATTGCCTGTCTGGTAATGAGGAGCAGTAGGACTGTGCAAGATAAAGCTAACTGTTCCTTTTCTTTGTGTTAAAGGCTTACGATCATAGAATGACAGTATGGTTTAGGATGGAAGCGACCTCAGAGATCATCTAGTTCGAACCTCCCTGCCGTAGGAAGGGACATTTCCTGTAGACCATGTTGCCCAGAGCCCCATCCAACATGGCCTCAAGGGACACCTCCAGAGAGGGGGCATCCACTACTTGTCTGGGCACCTTGTTCCAGTGCCTCATCACCCTCATAGTGAGAAAATTCTTTCTAAAGTCTAGTTTAAATCTGCAGTTCTTACAGTTTTGAAACTATTACCCTGTCTCCTATCACAGAGTTATTTGTAAAAAGTCCCTGTCTTGTTGGGGGCCTTTCAGGTATTGAAAGGCTGCTGTAAGGTCCCCTCAGAGCAGGGTAACAATCCCTTCAGCCTGTCCTCCCTCATCAGAGAGGTGCCCCAGCTCTCTGATAGTCCTTGTGGCCCTCCTTAGACTTGCTCCAGCAGTTGCGTATCCTTCTTGTGTTGAGGACTCACACACTAGATGCAGTGCTCCGGGTGAGGTCTCACAGGAGCAGCGTATAGGGGCAGAATCATAGAATCTTTACGGATTGGAAGGGACCTTGGAAGATCATCCAGTCCAATCCGCCTGCAACAGCAGGATCACCTAAACCAAGTCACACAGGAACCTGTCCAGTCGGGTCTTGAATATCTCCAGTGAGGGAGACTCCACAACCCCCCTGGGCAGCCTGTTCCAGTGCTCCGTCACCTCCCTTGACCTGGTGATGATGGTCCATTTTATACAGCTCCGAATACAGTTGGCCTTTGGTTGGCCCAGACAGTTTGAATAAATCATGAAATAGGTGTGTTTCTTGTAAATTAATTATAAAGTATTGTTTTTGCTGTTTTCTGCAGGTTACCCTCCTAGCTTGTTCTGCTCCCACAGTTTTGGTCTTAGAAGCTGATTGCTGATCACGTGGGTCATATTTTTCTCCTCATGAGAGCTATAGTTGTGAATGCAAAGCCCCTTTATTCTTAGGTTGTATTTCTGAAAGCTGTGTTTACTCAAATCAAATTCTTGTTCCTTTTGATGGATGCGGTATATGTACCAGCTATGGTCAGTTCAGTGTACTTGGGTTAGCTTGATCTCTGGAAGTAGCAAATGCTGAAGGAGTTCCGGTAGTAACACCTCCAAGAAGCCTGTATGTTTGTGGAGCCTACTGTGTAAGGCATTAGCTGGATCAGATGCGTGCATGCAGTCCAGAGCATAGGTGGTTTTTTGTAGGCTGGATGATATTTAAAATGTGAGTTACTTCTGAGAACTGGGGTTTGGCATGTGTTTGCTTAGTGCTTCTCAGGTGTTTGCTTTCCTGACCGGTATAAAACAGTAAAACAAATTAATGTCTGCCTAGGTCACAACCATGAGGTGAAGATTAGTTAATATTTGGATGACAGGAGTGGGTACAGAAAACATGATGTAATTCCTACAGTCTGACGGGAAGCTGGCAGTTGGATCACACCCATGTGAATTATTAAACAGTATTTCCTGCTCCAGTTAAGCAACTGAGTAGATTTTTGTGATTTCTTTTTTTTTTCCCCCTGAACTCCTGCCCATAGACTCCGGGAGCTAGGTGTGGCAGTGGAAAAAAGAAGTTTCTAAAGTGATCTGGAGAGATAAATACATCCTGGTTCTTAACCGTGTTGTGGTTTGAGGAGCTGTTTTCTCATGGCCACTTCGACTTCCCATAGATACTATTGTCTTAATGTGGAAAACATTTAACATTTGTTTTAATGGCACATAAGTGATCCTAGATTTGGGAGTTTTATTTATTCCTTTTTTTTAAACCCCAAACCCCACAACAAACTGTAGGAGCATAAAATGTTGTATTGTACACAACAAGACATGGTTTTTCTAGTCCATTGACAGTTTCTGGTAACGACCAATGCTGGAAACTCTGAAGGTGACAATCGTGGAACAATCTTGATTGCATTGCTCATGCATTACCAAAATGTTTCATTTTCATCAAAACATTCACTTCCTACCACCAATGAACCTTTTTTTTAAACATGTTTTACAAGAGAGGAAAGAGTTTGAACAACCCTTTGTTATTATGCATGTTGTTATTCTTTTGCCCGTTTTAACAAAAGATCTAGGTATTTGCTCTTGAGGTTTTATAGCAGTGTTTATGGACTGGCTGTACACACAGAATGGTGTAGGAAACATGCTTTTACTGGGTTGAAAACAGCTACCACTTCATCAGCTCATGAATGATTGTCTCTTTTAACTATGACTCTTTAAAGGGCCAATGGAAGACAACACTGCCTCTCTGCTATGTTCTAACTCGCTCAGGTTGATTGAATGCTTTGCTTTTCCTTATCAAACCAGCACTTATTACCACAACCTTCATGAAAAAAAGCACTGCCAGTGTTGTCAGTGTTTCAGGGTAACTTTGGCAGACAGAATGCATGAAATTATTTCTTTGTGTTGAAGCTGTGTAGACACAGGTACATGTCAGTACTTGAACAGAAACTTCAGGAAAGTGGGGATTTGGTGCATCCTGATCTGAGACCCCTGCAGAACACTGTGCTGAAAGATTCCTGAAAGATGGGCTGAATAATTTCTGAAGGGTCAATGAATCTCATCTTCTTGTAGACTTCTGCACCACACTTCCTAAATGTTAAATACAAATCTGGCTTACAGGAATTAATTTCATTTAAAGATGTCTTAGTTCTGTCAGTATCAAGGTGTGTGGGGTATGTGTGCATATCACAGAGTCATTCTGGTCAGAAATGTCCACCAGGATCATAGAGTCCAACCCTCAACTCCACTCTACAGGTTCACCCCTAAACCATGTCCTCCAACACCACGTCTAAGCATTTTTTTAAATGCATTCAGAGATGGTGACTCAACCACCACCCTGGGCAGCCCAGTCGAGTGCCTGACCACTCTTTCCATGAAGAATTTTTTCCTGATGTCCAATCTAAACCTACCCTGTTGGAGCTTGAAATCATTCCCTCTGGTTGTGTCACTAGCTACCTGTGAGAAGAGACCAGCACCAACATCTCTACAATGTCCTTTCGGATAGTTGCAGAGAGCAATGAGGTCTCCCCTTAGCCACCTCTTCCTCAGACTATACAGCCCCAATGCTCTCAATCTGTCCTCATCAGATTTATTCTAGACCCCTCACCAGCTTCGTTGCCCTGCTCTGCACTTGCTGCAGCACCTCGATGCCTCCCTTATCCTGAGGTTCCTAAAACCAGACACAGTACTCAAAGTGCTGAGTTAAGGGGAACAGTCACCTCCCTACTCCTGCTGGACACATAGTTTCTAATACAAGCCAGGATGCCATTGGCCTTCTTGGCCACCTGGGCACACTCCTGGCTCATATTCAGCCTTCTCTCAGTTAGAACCCCCAGGTCCTGTTCTGTCAGACTGCTTTCCAGCCACACTTCCCCAAGCCTGTAGCATTGCATGAGATTGTTGTGACCAGAATGCAGGACCTGGCACTTGGCTCTATTGAAACCCACACAATGGTCCTCAGCCTATCGATGCAGTCTGTCCAGGTCCTTCTGTATAGCCTTATTCCCAACTTGCTCTGTGTCCTCTTCTGTCCCAAACTTCCTGTGGGTGCACTCAATCCCCTCACCAAGATCATTGATAAAGATGTTGAACAGGAGTGGGCCCAAAATGAGCCCTGGGGGACACCACTCATGACTAGCCTCCAGCCTGCTCCATTGACCACAACTCTTTGGGCCCAGCCATGCAGCCAGTGTTCCACCTAACACAGTACGTGCCTGTCCAAGCTTATTCATGAGGATGTTGCGAGGAACAGTATTGAAGGCTTTACTGAAGTTCAGATAGACTTTACTGAGGTCCAGATAGAGCAGGCTTTTCCTTCATCCACTAAGCAGGTCACCTTATCATAGAATGACAGGTTTGTCAAGCAGGACCTGCCTCTCATGAACTTGTGCTGACTGGGCCTGATCGTCTGGTTAACCTTTAATTGCTCCATGATGGCTCTATGGGTTGATAGACAGTGACTAGTGAAAAATGAACAAAACATTTGGACTGCCTCTGCAGAAGGAAAGAGAGAGCAAAGTGAAAGAATGGAAGAAAGTCACACCAGCACTTCCATGTCAGATTGAGTGATAAAATGTGAGGTCTTCACATAACTTTTGTGGAGTTCTATCACTATCTGTGACTAATGCTTTCATAGATCATCTCATCATGCCCAGTTGATTCTCTGGTAAGAAGGTAGTTGGCAGTGAGCTAGTCTATGTTGTGTTCTCCCTTAAAGGAATAAATACAGTAAATGTGGCTGTGGCTGACTGAGCAGCAAGCAGACTCTTTAAATTCCTTCTCTTTTTATTCAAGAGTGGTGTTGTCTTTCCTTTCGCCCTCCCCTGCTGTGTGCTGGTTAAAACGGCTGCTGTTTATTGTTTGTAGTACTAAATCTCTAGAGAAGCTGAAAGTTCCTATATTTGGCTTTAACCCAGCTATTTGCAAAGATAAAATTTTGTTATAAGTGCTTTGTGCAGTTTTGTTGATAACATTAATGACAACAGAGGTTCTTTGCAATTAAAACATTACTTTCTGTTTTCCTCCTCTCAGGCAATGTTTATAAACAACATCACAGTAAACGAACGATTGATCCAGACTCTACGAGGTATATTATAACACCCCTCTGCATCTCTCTCATGCTGGTTTTTAAGCCCCTTTTTTTAAGACTTGCATTTTGCTAGTGTCATCTGAAAATGAAGTCTTCAGATTATAGGGATGATGCAGGAGCTGCAGTGACCTAGATCCTGCATCTCCATAGTTCCAGCTCAGTGAAGTGTCAGTCTAATCTGCCTCAACTGTAGAGCATTTCACTAGCTTCCTTGTGGATTGTTAACATACATGTTCTTCATTCTACCTTTTGCAGTGTATTCTTGCATTTCTCCCTGAGGTGTTTTGGTTGTGCATTTAGCACTAGGGGAGTTCACAGACCCCTACAAGGAGTAAGAAGACCTGGTCTGTACACTGGTATATGTGTTGGTGCTTCAAAATCGCTATTAGCAATTTATTCCTTAAAAAGTCTGGGGAAAAAAGTGCTAAATTCTATAAACAGGTAGAAATGTTGTGGTGCTGCTTTCTGGTGCACTCACACAGAGTTTTCTGCCAAGAAGAAAACTCTAAATAATAGATGCCTCTGTTTTTGAGGGAAATGACTGCAAATTGCTTATTATGAGAGAAGCATTGTAAGCTTTTCTTTAGATAAGTAATAAACATTAACGCTATTTCTTACTTGTTTTGATTAGTAGATCATACACCTAAAGTTTTCCTAGACAGCAACCTAGCAGGGCAAATGTTTGCAAACAAATTAGAGATTTCCTTATGAAGGAAAAGAGATTAAAAAATCTATGTGATGTTATTTTTGTTAATATGTTAGTCTGAAATACACCAATCCAGTGCATTTCTGATGAACAGATTCAACAGTTGTCTATATCTTTGTGTACATAATGTAATGACCATGACAGGTGGATGGAATTATTGTGCTCACTATTGATTTGCTTTTTGATATTTGTATTGCAGTGTATGTGTGTGTATTTTTAACATGTGTTTTAATCCTATTCCGATCAGAACACTTGAAAGAGTTACAGACAGAATATGGAAAGCTACAGCTGGATATTTACTGGTTTCAGAAGAACCAGACTAACCTTCAGAAGAAGTTCTCATATGATCTGTAAGTATGTTCTTTCTAAAAAACATTTTTTTACCATATATTGAGTGTCCTTGGGGTAGCCATAGCACTGTTAGTAGGTGTACATTTTTAAGGAGAAAGTAAGGCTTGGTACATAAAATGGCTTACAGTCAATCTCGGAGAAGAACACAGTGTGTGGCATCTCAGTATCCACAGATCTCTTCCACATTTACTGATGATTCTTCTATTGCTGGAGGAGAAAGACAGCAATATTACCATTTACAGGTTGAGGGAAGAATTGGAACAGAAAGAGGCTAAACTCTGAAGAAGTTCAAGAACTAAAATATTATGTCCTGTGGAACTAAGGCTAGTTCTGGTCAACTGTCCTGGCAGTGCTCCTTCCCTACTTCTTGTGCACTTGCTCACTAACAGGTGAAAAATCCTTAACTCTGGATAAACACTACTTGGCAGCAAGTAAAACTTCAGCATGTTATCAACAGTTGGTCTCACACTGAATCCAAAGTGCGACACAGTAGCAGCTACTAGGAAGAAATAGGACAAGGTGACAATAACTGATGATACATGTTCCCAGAGAACGCAGGTGCTTTGTTCCTAACAGTGGGAGTAGGGGGCAGCAAATCCAGCAGCCAGGGAGGGGAAAGGCTGCACATAGGTTTCTGTGCATGCAGAGCACACTTGTATGTGGCCAAGTACTCATCTTAACGTGGGCTTATAAGGCACCCACGTGAGCAAAAGCAACACCAGTAACCTCATCCTGCTCTCCTGAGGGTGGAGGTCCATTAGTGCAAAACATGCTCATGTACATGTGTACCTGCTGGTGCCTGTCCCTGCACCACCTGCCCTGCTCTGACACCAGTTGCTGCTGTACTCACACCCCTCTACACACAATGAACAGAATGTCCTTCACCCAGGAAAGAGTTAAAAAGGTATTTAATAAGAAATGGGATGGACTGTGCTGATTAAGTGCAGGACAGACACAACAGACAGCGACATTGTTTACATAAAACCAATTCTGTGATAAAGAGCTCATTTGTGCAGACACTAAGAGGTCCAAATGAGCTCTTTATCACATAAACTATTTATTCTTGTGAGAGAAAATGTGCTGCAGAGACTGAATATAAGAGTACTGATTTTGCATATATGAAGTCTGTCATGTTGACAGGATAAGGTGGATAAACCAGTGCTATTGTTTTGCTTCAGAAGTTTTTTTACACAAGTATTAAAATCTACAGAAATCCTTTTTGCAAGAAGGGAATTCTTTCACAGAAAAAAAAAGGGGGATTCCCAAACATGCCTTCCTATTATCACACTAGAAATGCTTGAAGCATCAGAATGCACTTTAATTTAACTGAAATTGACTGGTTAGTGGAAGACAAGAAAATTTACTGTAGCTTGTTGAACTTTATTCCAGTTACTGGAATAACCGATGTATTCCAGTAGAACTTGGACCACCTACACTATGAGTTTGTCTTTAGGTTAACATGCCATTTTTTCCTACTGACTTCATGGGATCATAAAATAATAAAGTGGTAGTAGGTTGGAAGGGACATCTAGAGATCATCTAGAGGATGGCACTGGGCTGTTCTCGGTGTCATGTAGTGATAGGACGAGGGGCAATGGTTGTAAGCTGGAACACAGGAGGTTCCACATCAACCTGAGAAGGAACTTCTTCACGGTGACGGTGACGGAGCACTGGAACAGGCTGCCCAAGGGGGTTGTGGACTCTCCCTCACTGGAGATGTTCAAGACCCGACTGGATGTGTTCCTGTGTGACTTGGTTTAGGTGATCCTGCTGTTGCAGGCGGATTGGACTAGATGATCTTTGGAGGTCCCTTCCAATCCGTAATGATTCTATGATTCTATGATTCTATGATCTAGTGCAACTCCCCTGCAGAGCATGTTCTCCTCAAGTATATCACACAAGAAAAATTGAGGTGGGTTTTTACTCCACAACATCTCTGGACAGCCTTTTCTAAACCCTCACAGTATAAAAGTTTTTGTTTAGGTTCATGTTGAATCTCCTGTATTCTAGTTTAAACCCAGTGTCCATTGTCCACTGAGCAGAATCTGGTCCCATCCTCTTGACACTCACCCTTTAGATACACTTTTAATGAGATCTCTCTCAGTCTTCTCCAGACTGACCAGCCCCAGCTCTGTCAACCTCTTCTCATGAAAAAGATGTTCCAGGCCCCTAATCATCTTAGTGGCTCTGCAGTGGACTGTCTGGTAGCTCCCTGTCTTTCTGGAACTGGGGAGCCCAGAATGGCATGCAGTATTCCTGATGTGGCCTAACCAAGGCAGAGCAGAGGGTGACAAAAACCTCCCTCTACCTACAGGCCATGGTCTTCTTAATGCGCCCCAGGAGACCATTTGCCTTCTTGGCTGCAAGGACACACTGCTGGCTCATAGTCGGCCTGTGGTCCACCAGCACTTCCAGGTCCTTTTTCTCAGAGATACTCTCCAGCAGGTCAGTCCCAAACCAGTGCTGATGCATGGGGTAGTTCCTCCCCACACACAGCACTGTACACTTGCTCTTCAAGAACCTCATCAAGTTTCTTTCTGCCCAACTCTCCAGCCTATCCAGGTCACACTTCATGGCAGCACAGCCCTCTGTTGTTTCAGCCACTCCTCCCAGCTTTGCGTCATCAGCAAACCTGCTGAGGGTATGCTCTGTCCTCTCATCCAGGTCATTGACGAATATATTGAATAGGACTGGACTCAACACTGACCCCTGAGGCACACCACTAGACACATGCTTGCAGCTTGATCCTGCCCCACTGACCACAATTATCTCAGTTGTGTCCTTAAACAGTTCCCAGTCCATCCCACTATCAATCATCCAATCCATTCTTGTTAATTTTGGCTATGAGGATGTCATCAGAGGTGGTGTCAAAAGCCTTGCTGAAGTCAAGCTCGACCACATCTACTGTCCTCCCCTTATCTATGCAACAAGTTGTGTCTTCATGAAAGGTTATCAGGTTAGTCAAGGAGGACTTTACCCTTGGTGAATCTATTCCTGATAATCCTCCTTTCTTAGAGGCACTTTGAGATGGCTCTAAGAACATGGTGTTCCATCACCTTTCCAGGGAAGTGAGGCTGACTGGTCGTCAGTTACCTGGGTCCTCCTTCTTGCTCTTTTTCAAGACTGGAGTGACACTGGCTTTTCTCCAGTTGTCAGGCATCTCTTCTGTTCTCCAGGTTTTGTCAAAGATGATAGTCTTCTCAAATGCAAGCACAGATAATAGAACTAAGAATATGATTTTTTTAAAAAAGAAGTAGTAATTTTACAAAAGAATATTTCAGAACTGCTCACTTGTTCACGTTTTCTCCAGGTCACAGTGTATCAACCAGATGAAGGAAGTAAAAGAGCAATGTGAAGAAAGGATAGGTGAGCTTACAAAAAAAGGCAGTGAAGTACCACAAATCAAAGAAGACAAAGACTTCTCGGAAGACACTAAAAAAGATAACCAGGTATGTTTTGAGTCATTTCTTTTAAAATATTTTTCTGTGTAACTCTTACGGATTTTTTCTATCTTTTTGTTTCTCTAACACTCTCTCTCCCATCTCATTAAGTTTTGCACTGCTTTCTTTCATATTGTTAAGTGTTTCTGATCTAATGGAAATAGAGTGATTCCAAGGACAGAACAGAGATCCTGCAGGAGATTTCAGATCACTGTGTCTTTGAAGTGGGCAGAGTTTGAGAGGTGATGCTGGGAGCAGTGTAAAGCTCGTTAACAAATACTGCTGAGCTTTGGTTCGCAGCTTTTTTTAAAAACTTAGCTACCTTGTGTGTTGAAGGTGTGTAAAGATGAGGACAAACTGTGAATGACTTCAGAGAAGCAGCAAGCCTTGAGTATGATAGTATAGTCCAAGGATCTTTGAGGTCTCCAAATTTTCAGGTAAACCCTAATGTCAGCCCTTTACTGTGAAAATGAAGGGAAGATCAAGATCAAATGTCTTAGCTGTCTGCTGTTCAAAGAACCTGTGTTAGGTTGACATTATTTTGATGTATTTCCCTCCCACTTTCCCTCTTGTTTTCACCCGGAGTGGTTTGGCAGCAACACCAGTGGGGAAGTGGAGAGGTTGCTGGGGGGGAAAGATTTAAGGGAACACTTGTGCTGTGTGAGAGGCAGGAGTGCGAAGGGGCTTCTGGGGAGAAAAAGAGTGAAGAGAAAGATGCCCAGACACCATTTCTGACATGGTCTGCGTGTTTCTATTTCGGCTCTGTGTTTCACCCACACAGCCTTGGTTGCCTGAGTGCCTTGCTTCTGTGTTGTCTTTGTTTTACCTCTGAGCTATGATCTGGGACTGCAGCCTTCCTGCTGGCCCTGGTTGCTCTGGGGCTGTGCCCCTTGGCACCCACTGCCCTGGTTCTATCCTTCCCCACCCTGGCACTTTTCCACCACTGCTGGCCTGGCAGTCTCCAGACTGTGCATGGTTGTATTGTTTCTTTGTATATTAGTCTTTTCTCCTCTTGTGCCCTCTTTCTTCTTATTATCTCTCTTATTTTCCAGTCGCCCGGTGTCTCTTATTCTAAAATTCTCCTGTTAAAAAGGATCTGCCCTGTGGGGACAGAACCACAAAAAGTCTTGCTGTACATGATGTGGGAAGGCTGAGGAGGAGAGGGCAAGCTTGCCACATAGCGTGGCTGCTTTCCAGCTGACTTTCTTTCTGATATACAGAGGGCAGGAGAGAATCCCGAGAAAACAGTCATAATATGGAGACAATACATGTGCTTGTCAAACAAATATATCTTGTTTAATGTCAAGATGTAAAATAATAACTGGTGAGTTAATGTGGGGNTGCTCCACTTCCTTCATCATCTTTGTTGCTCTACGCTGGATACCCTCCAGCAGCTCCGTGTCCTTCTTAAATTGAGGGGCCCACAGTTGGACACGATACTCCAGATGTGGTCTCACCAGTGCAGCGTGGAGGGGGAGAAGGATGTCTCTGGATCTGCTACCCACCCCCGTTCTGGTCCACCCCAGGATGCTGTTGGCCACAAGAGCACATTGCTGGCTCATAGTCATCCTGCTGTCCACTAGGATCCCCAGGTCCCTTTCTCCTACACTGCTCTCCAACAAGTCATTCCCCAACCTATACTGCTACACAGAGACATGGTCAGCTTAATTTCTGTTGTGGATTTTTAGCTCGTTTTCATTACAATGATTTGCACCAGTGTCTACATGTAAAATTAAGAGGTGGTTTCTTGCTATTTAGTTCAGGCTAAGTATTTTTACAGAAGAATTCAGCCCAACATTAAGTGAAAAATGGTGTTCTGTTCAGTGTCTGATGATTTTTACTGAGTAACCTCAAGAGGCTGAGTTATTTGTAAGACAGAAGCATTTTTAGATACAATATTTCTATTTCAACGATAGAAAGTAGATTGAGGAATATATTCTGAATATCCTTACAGTAATAACCAAGTATTCTGTGGTAATACTTCTCAGGGTTGTGTGAGAATTAACGCTAGATTATCCGTTCACATTGGACTTCATGTGTGGAACAAACAAGATCGTTAGTTCCACTTGGCTTTCACTGAGCGTAAATATTTCAAAACAGCCAAGTAATCCTACTCTCTAAAGTGGCTACAGCTTTAGCTTCAGTTACTTAACCACTTCATGTCTGCATTTTTTGTCCAATTCACTGTAAACAGTTGACAACTGGTTTTTTTTTTATTCACCTGCTTGGAATAATGGGTGGCTGCAGTCTTATCAACAACCTTAGCAGAGAACTTGCTGTTGACTTTGAATTTCTGTACCATGTTTTCTATTCACTTTTATAGTACCAGTTATAAAAAAGGCTTAGGCCTCTAAATTATAGAATCATAGGATGATAGGAGTTGGAAGGGACCTCTGGAGATAACCTAGTCTAACTTCCCTGTTAGAGCAGGATCATCATAGAAGTATAGAATGGCTAGGGTTGGAAGGGGTGCCTCTTAGTTAGGCCAGGTGGCTCAAAGCCTCATCCAAAATGGTCTTAAACATCTCCAGGGACGGGACATTAACATACTCTCTGGGTAACCTATTACATTACGCCACCCTCATTCTGAAGAATTTCTTCCCAAGTTCAAATCTAAACCTATTCTCCTTCAGTTTATAGCCATTTGCCCTTGTCCCTGTAAAAAGTCCCTCTCCAGCCTTCCTGTAGCTTCCCTTCAAATACTGGAAGGCCAGTATAAGGTCACCATGAAGCCTTCGCTTCTCTAGGCTGAACAATCCCAATTCCCTCAGCTTGTTGTCATACCAGAGGTGCTCTAGCCCCTTGATCATCCTCATGGAGTTCCTCTGAACTCATTCTAACTGATCTATGTCCCTCTTATGGTGGGGACACCAGAACTGGATGCGGTACTCAAGGTTGAGGTCTCACAAGGGCAGAGTAGAGGGGAAGAATCACCTCTCTTTGCGGGCCACATTCCTCTTGATGCATCCCAGGATATGGCTGGCATTCTGGGCTGCCTGAGCACACTGTTGGCTCATGAGCTTTTCATCGATTAACACCCCCAAGTCCTTCTCTTCAGGGCTACCCTCAAGCCACTCTGTACCTAGTCTGTGTTTGTGCCTTGTTCCAACCAAGGTGCAGGACCTTGTGCTTTGACTCGCTGAACCTCATGCGGTTTGCACTGGTCCATTCCTCAAACCTGTCAAGATCCCTCAAGATGGACTCCCTTCCCTCAAGTGAGTCCACGGCATCACAGAGCTTGGTGTCATTCATGAACTTGCTGAAGGTGAGCTCAGTGCCGTTGTCCATGTTGCTGACAAATGTGTTGAACAGCACTGGGCCCAGAGCAGATCCCTGAGTAACTACACTTGTCACTGGTCTCCACACGAACATCGAGCCATTGATCACAACTCTCTGAGTGCGACCTTCTGGCCTGTTCCTTATCCATCCATCCAGTCCACGTCTTTCCACAGAAGAATCATAGAAGCATTCAGGTTGGAAAAGACCCTTGAGATCATTGAGTCCAACCATCAGTCCTACTCTACAAGGTCACCACTAAACCAGGTCACAGAATCACAGAAGGTTACAGGTTGGAAGGGACCTCGAAAGATCATCTAAGTCCAAACCCCTGTGTTGGAGCAGGGTAAGCCTACAGTACTGTCTCAAGATGTCCTACATGGGGCTCTAACCCATGACCCCAGGAATTCAGAGTCCCGTGCTCTACCCACTGAAACACCATGCACAAGTCCGGGAAGATGACATTGGTTGCTCTTCCCTTTTCAGCCAGAGCTGTAACTCTGTCACTGAAAGCCACCAAATCAGTCAGGCATGATTTGCCCATAGTGAAGCCGTCTTGGCTATCACCAACCTTGTTTTTTGTCTTCATGCGCCTTAGTCCAGATTCCAGGAGGATCTGCTCCATTATTTTACCTGGCACAGAGGTGAGGAGGTAGTTCCCTGTGTTTTCTTAGTTTCTCTTTTTAAAAATGGGAGTTAAGCAGGAATTTCACTGGACTGCCATGACTTCTCAAATATGATGGCTAGTGGCCTAAAGAAGATTCCGCAAGAACATGCCCAGGTGGGTTTTGAATGTCTCCAGAGGGGATGTCTCCAGAGGGGACTCCACAGCCTCTGTGGGTAGCCTGTTTCAATACTATGTCACCCTCACCTCTGATGTTGAGGCATGTTTCAGTTTGTACCCATTGTGATATCACAGGGCAACACTATGAAGAGACATTCCTGTTTTTCCCTCTTTAACAGGACTTTAAGCTAGATTTGAAGGGGCGGAAGATGTAACTGGGCTTGCCAGAGGGGTGCTTTGGGGTACTGGCTCAGCACTTCTGGGCAGAATCCTGGTGGTTTTGAGAGCTAGAGTGACAGTATTTTTGAAAGCCAGAAGTTGCATCACCCCTCAGGGATAGGAACTGTACACTCAGCTCTCCACCCGTACACCAATGCGCACAGCATGGGCAATAGTGAGGAAGAACTGGAGATCTATGTGCAGTTGCAGGGCCATGATCTCACTGCAGTCACTGAGACATGGTGTGTTGGAATGAACAGGTATCAGCTCTTTAGGCAGGGAAGATGAGGAGGAGGTGTTGCCCTCTATGTCAGTGACCATCCAGACTGCATGGAGCTCCACCAGGGAGCAGATGAGGCGAGCTTATGGGTCAAGGTAAAAGGGAGGGCAGCTGCCATTACGGTAGGAGTCTGCTGTAGGCCACCAAACCAGGAAGACCAAGTGGATGAGGCCCTTTATAGACATATAAGAGTGGCTTCACATTCACAAGCCCTGGTGCTCATGTGAGACTTTGAACACTGTGACATCTGTTGGAAAGGCAATACAGCGGGGTGTAAGCAATGTAGGAGATTCCTGGAGTGCACTGCCAGTAACTTTCTCCTCCAAATGGTAGAGGAGCCAATGAAGAGAGCTGCTGTGCTGGACTTTGTCCTTACCAGCAAGGAGGGGCTAGTGGGGGAAATGTGAAACACAGGGGTGGCCTTGGCTGCAGTGATTGAGATGGTCCAGCAAGGAGGGCACCTAGCAAGCTTGCTGTCCTGAATTTCAGGAGAGCAGACATTGGGATCTTCAAGGGTATGCTAGGTAGAGTGTAATGAGACAGAGTGCTGGAGGAACTGAGCGCCCAAGAAAGCTGGTTAACATTCAAAGACCACCTCCTCCAAGCTCAGGAGCACCGTATCCCTACTAAAAGAAAGTCAGGCAAAAACACCAAGAGGCCTGCATAGAAGAGCAAGGAGCTCTTGGAGAAACTTAGACACAAGAGTGAAGCCTACAGAGCAGGGAACCAAGGACAGCTGGCACGGGAGGAGTACAGAGGAATTGTTTGCACAGACAGGGTTCAGGTTAGAGAAGACAGAGCCCAAACAGAATTAAATCTGGTCAATGGTATTAAGGAAGCAGGAAGAGTTTTATAGGTAGATCAGTGAGAAAAAGCAAACGGAGGAAGCAGGTGAGCCTGGATATGGAGAAACCTGAAGTGCTTGATGAATTTTTTGCCCCAATTTTAGCTATGAAGAACTCAAACCATGTCACTTAAATCACAGAGGTTAAGAGCTGGGACTGGAAGAGAACCACCCATGGTAGGGCAGATCAGGTTTGTGACCTTATAAAGTTTACAAGCCTATTTGGTTACTGTGGCTTCTGAGGGACATAGTTGCTAGGCCCTTATCCATCGTATTTGATAAGTCATGGCAGTCCGGTGTAGTTTCTGACAATTGGGTAAGGAAAAACATAACCCCCCATTTTTGAAAGGTAAAAAAGATGACCCAGGGAACTGCAGGCCAGTCAGTGTTACTCCTGTGTCTGGCAAGATCAGGAAGCAGATCCTCCTCCTGGAAACTATGCTGAGGCACATGGAAAACAAGGATGTGACTGGAGACAGTCAACAGAGTTTCACTGAGGGCACATGATGCCTGACCTGGTGGTCCTTTATGACAGGGTTAAAGCATTGGTGGATAACAGTAGAGCAATTGATGTCATCTACCTGGTCTTGTGCAAAGCGTTTGACACTGTCCCACACAACATCCTTGTAGCTGAAAGAGAGGTAGATTTGAAAGGTGACTACTTGGATGGATAAGGAATTGGCTGGATGGTCACACACGAAGATTTGTGATCAACATCTCAATGTCCAAGTGGAAATCAATTAGGAGTGGTGTCCCACAAGGGTCTGTTTTGGGCCTAGTGCTGTTTGAGACCTTTGTAGGTGACATGGACAGTGGCAGTGAGTGCACCCTCAGTACATTTGCTGATGACACCAAGCTGTGTGGTGTGGTTGACAAGCTGGAGGGAAGGAAGGCCATCCAGAGGGATCTTGACAGGGTTGAGAACTGGGCCTGTGCAAACTGCATGAGGCTGAACAAGCCCAAGTGCAAGGTCCTACATCTGGGTCAGGGCAATTCCCAGCACAAATATGTGGTGGATGTTGAATGGATTGAGAGCATCCCTGAGGAGAAGAACTTGGAGATGTTGGTAGAAGAGAAGCTCAGCGTGAGCTGGCAATGTGTGAGTGCGGCCCAGAAGGCCAGCCATACCCTGGGCTGCATCAAAAGAAGTGTAATCAGCAGGTCAAGGAAGGTGATTGATTCTCCTCTCTTATTTTACTTTTGTGAGACCTCACCTGGAGCACTGCATCCTGTTCTGGACTCCCCAGTACAAGGACCTGAACTGTTGGAGTTAGTCTATACATAGGAGGGCCACAGGGATGATTCAAGGGCTGGAGCACCTCTCCTATGAAGGAGTACAGGGTGAGAGTATTTGAGGTGTACAGCTTCCCAGTAGCTGAAGGGGGCCTACAGAAAAGCTGGGGAGAGACCTTTTTACAAGGGACTCCAGTGATAGGACAAGGGGGAATAGTTTCAAGCTAAAAGATGGCAGATTTAGTTCAACTTTTAGTAAGAAATTAGTCACTATGAGGGTGGTGAGTCCCTGGAATAGGTTGCCCAGAGAAGTTCCCTCCCTAAAACTGTTTAAGGCCAGGTTGGATTGGCCCCTGGACAACCTGGTCTAGAGAGAGGTGACCCTGCTTAAGGCAGTGGGCTGAAACTAGATGATCTCTAAGGTCCTTTCCAACACAAGCCGTTCTATGATTTTATGATTCAGTGACACATACCCTTTACATAGCTGTAAATATTAAAAAGATCCCCTCTCAGTCGTCTCTTCACCAGACTTAACAGCTCCAGGTCTCTCATCTTTTTCTCATAGGAGAGGTGTTCAAGTCTCTTAATCATCCTTGTAGGCCTTGGTTGGACTCCAGCAATTCTCTGTCTGTCTTGAATTGGGAAGCCCAGAACTGGACACAGTACTCCAGGTGCAGCTGGTGCCAGGGCAGAACAGATTGACAGAAGAACCTCAGTTGGCTTTCTGGACATGCTTTTCTTGGTGCATCCCAGGATACCATTAGCATTCTTGGCCAGAAAGGCACATTGCTGTTCCATGGGTAACTTACTGTCTGCCAGGACTCCAAGGTCTTTTTTGATAGGGCTGCTTTCCAGTAGGACAACTCTAATCTGTACTGGTGTATGGAGCTTGTTCCTCCCCAAGTGTGGGTCTGTACACTAATACTTGATGAACTTAATATTAGGTTCCTCTTTGCCCAGTTCTCACTGAATGGCAGCAGAGCCTTCTGGTGAATCAGCTGCTCCTTCCAGTTTTGTATCATCAGCCAACGTACTCAGGGTACACTCTAACTTCTCATCCAGGTTGTCGATGAAGGTTCTTCCTTCTTGCCCTTTTTGAAGACTGGAGTGACACTGGCCTTCCAAGCCCTGTGTGGTTGTCCTTACTCTGTCTTTTGATTTTATTTTTTTTTTAACCAAAATGAAAACCTGGCCAAAAATCCCTATAGAACAAAGAGTGGATAGCAGTCTTGCTTTTTCTGTTGAAGCTGCTGTAGTGTGACACTGGCACCAGTAATGGTAATCTCATTCTTAGCTGCAATCAAGAGTTGAAGAGGTATGTTATAGTCTCTGATAGTCTTGTGCTGCTACATGAATATGCAGTCTCACTGCATATTCAGGACAGTATGATACATCCATCACCAAAAGAGCTTTTGAGAGTATTAGAATTTATTTCCCCTGTTGAACTCCCACCCAGCTTCCACTTCCTTCTCCAAGTCCAGGAGTAGTTACACAGGGCACTGCTTATCTCTGTGCATTCCCTTTATAGGTCAGCACTCAGTTGCCAACTGAGTTCAAGCAAACTAACTTGGAACAGCAGAAACCCAAAGAGGATGTACCTAAAGCAGTACCAACAGTAAACAAGATAGACCTGTTGCAGGCTAAAGGTGAGATGGAAGTAATTCTTATTAGCAAACAGTTAAAGAAACGTTTGCAATTCAGTTGAATATTCATAAAGCGTTTCTGTATGCAAGTTGAAGCTATAAAGTGGCACCAGCAGACTGAACTTTAATCCGTTTTCCATCTGTGGAGAGGTACAATATTTGACCAAGCATTTTCATTATTAACTTGTTGCAAATAAAGAAAAGTACAAGTATTTGCAACTCTGAAGTCATATTCCTCATTTAATACAGAGAAAGTACCCTTCTCTTGGAAACAGTGTTTTTCAAGCACATTTAAAATTTGCTGTCTTAGTAAGTTTGACAGGTCTAGGCTGCTACTCTTTGCTACAGAGTAGCTGAAAGTTAGGCTTTAAACAAACACACATCCATGCTTCCCATGCGTGGTCACTGAGTAAAATGCAAGCAAAGCAGATAAGGCGTAGGAGATCAGACCGCCTGACCTAATAGTTTTTTTTTGGCATTAAATTCTCAGAAACTGTTTGTGTGAATAGATGTGTCCTTGCGTGACACTCTCATGTGGTACTGCATGTGCTGGAAATTCAACTTCCTATTCAATTGTTCTTACAAGCTATCTGAATTACAATCTTGGGAGCACAAAACTCCTGTTTTAGACAGCAGGCAATTGAAGACAACATGTATATTGAGTTTGCTCAGGCAAATTTTATTGTGATTTTTTGGACAGGAAGGAAAACCATGGATTTCAGATTACATTAAAAAAGAGCCTAAGTAAGGTATTAACAATAAATCTGCCCGCACGACTGCTTTGTCCTGAACTGTTACTGGACACCAAATCAGCTTTATTGTTAGTAACGGAGTGCAACACACAGCAACCTGATGATTATACAGCACACAGCAATTTTTGTTTAAGCTGCTTTGTGCCACCTGCCTAATCCATAAGACTGCACATGCTAACATTTTGAGTAGATTCAACCCCTAAAGCTGTTGACAGTAAACAATGTCTCACCCTTTAGCTGTTCCCATTAGGAAAAAAATTAATTGTTTCTTGTTTTGTCTTTGGAACTCATGTAATTGAAAGATGCTCTTTCAGAAGAAAAGCAAGGAATGATTGAGAAAGATAAAGCAGTATTTATTCAAGATTTTAAACTTGCACCACCAGTGAAAGGTGTTAGGCTTTTTACTCATAAGAATCTCTACCGTTTACAGGAAGAATAAACAGCGTATCTGACACCAGAATAAAGCCCAAGACAGAAGAGGAGAAGCTTTCTAGTCAACTGAAAAATCCTGAGGATTCCCTTGAGGCTGCTGCACACCCTAAGGAGGTGCTGCCTGAGTCAGAAAAGAAGGCGAATCCATCTGAAGATGGAAGACTTGTAGCAGAGCAAGATGTGTTACCACCAGAAGCAGAGAAGGCTGCCAGGGAGGAAATTGAGAGGGATCAGCTCCTAAGTTACGACGCTAAGCAGGATGACTTGCCCCCTGGGAAGGCCGGTTGGTAGCACGCCATGTATTCCTCAGTGCAGTAAAGACATGAAAATGCAGTGTAGGGTGGTGACATGAAAGTGCACAGTGGTGACAGCTGACCAGACTTTGTGCAAGGTTTCATAAAGGTTAGTGTGAGATGCAAAAGGTTCATTGGTCCCCAGCAGTCTTGTACAGTCTGTGAATAAAGACGGAGGATTCTGTGCAACATGAAGGTGTCAGTCTGGGTTCTTCTGCAGCACCACAGCAGCTTGCCTGTCTCTCTCTTCACTGACTGTACAAAGAATTTGGGGAAATTAGCCCCAATACCTTTTGGCATTGAGGTTTTATAAAAATATGGTAAATTTGAAAAGGTTGAGACCGTCCAAAGTGTACTTGTCACTGTACTGACAAGTGCAGATGGTGTGTAAATACCCCTAATTCAGAGTAAGCTAGCATGAGTAAAGCTGATCCTAAAACTGATCCTGAAACTTCTGGTATCTAAAGTTTATTATTGTGACTCTGCAAAACTGCAGGTAGATGTTGCAATGCTGCCAGTTTCTGGCATCTACCACGTGTGACCTTGAAGTACATGTCTCCACAGCAACAGCGAACTGATACGGTTACACATTTAAAAGCAGCAGCAGAGTCAAGTTTTCAGTATTGGCTTCAGGATTTACCCTTACTGAGGCTGTTCTTTAATGTGTTCTGAAATTCATGGTTTTCCTTTCTGTGCATCCGAGTGCTGAATTCTCTGACGCTTTCTGGTTAATCCCAGAAGACTGTGTCTTTTGTCTACCTCTCTATATGAGGTTTAAAGCAAAAGCTGATCAGAAATTTAACCATTCAGAAGGAAAATAGTGTGAAAGCAGCAATTCATAGATTCAAAAATTGCTACACAGCAATACATTCTGCAGCAAGGGAAATTCTGTAGAAGACTGTAAACAGCAACTGTTTCTTGTGCAGATGGTCTTATGGTAAGCACAAAGCTAATTAATTTTAACATTTTTCCAGACAAACAGGAACACGAAGCGCTGAACCAGGACGTGAACATTGATTATGATTTAGATGAGAATGAAGCTGAATCAGAAACAGATAAGCAAGCAGCACTGGCAGGGGCTGAAAATGGTAAAAAGGAAAAGTTTTAACCTAAGAACCACCTGATTAAAATTTTAAGATGACATTTTGAGGACTATCCCGTACCAGATACAGCTGTCTATCTTCTGTTCATTCTTTGGGCTTTCCCCTCATGTTGACAGTGTGTCCTGTGCTGTCTTTGTCATCATTGAAACTACTATTTGACATGTGGGGTGGGACAGTATCTGTAGCCTTTAATGCATTATACAGTACTCAGTGGCCCTTTGAAAATTTTTCCTGCTGTGTTCCAGATTGTTTTCTATGTCAAGAACTATCACTTCTGCCTCTGAAAGAGATTTCTCTACCTCTTTCTTTTTTCGTAATTAGTTCAAAACCCTGAAGATATGAAGAACCACTTATCTGAGCACACTGAAGAATGACAGAAGTTGTGAACTAAGGTCATTCATGATGCAACTTCTTCATCTCTTCTTGTAAATGCAGCAATGATGAAAGCAAAGAGATCTGATAGTATTTTGATTATCTTCTCAAGGATTCAATAAGGCATGAAATCATGTATTATTATTTTCTGGTGAAGTTTCAGTACGTTTTCACTGACAGAAAAAACAAGCCTCTGAAGGCTTGCTTTACAGCAGCTTGAACGCCTCAGTGATTCTCTGCTTTCTACTGATTATAAAATTGAAACCAGATAGCAGTAATGTAATAACTTTGAGGCTGGCCAACTTGTGCAGTCGTAGTATGATAACAGTGTGCATGGATTGGTGGTAGATGAGAAAGAGTCCTCTGCCAGTGTGGGGATCTTCAGTCCCGAGCAATGCAGTAGGGATATCCTTAGCCTACTTGTAAGGGGAGTTAACTTGACAAAACACACAGAGGATTAAAAATGGCCCGTGCTGCAGTCTATGCTTGTGCCTATTCTGTTTTGCTGCAGGTAGATAGACTCAGAAAGCCTGACTGTAGTCCTTAGGTATTATACAGTATGATGCATTTTCCTGGCCTGAGAGGCCAGGAGATTGTTATCTTACAGTCAGCAGCCTGAAACACTGTCCTGGTTGTGTTTTTAGCTTCTAGGTTAAAAACAAATACATAAAAAAGACGTGACAAGAGCATCTTCTCAGTAAGAGATCAGCCAGGAAGATTTTTAACAAGAGCTTTGTTGGACTCCTGGTCACAAGATCAGTATTGTACTCCAGTTTGGTTACCACTAATGTGCACAAGTTTAGCGTGTAAAAAATTCAAAACCGAGGACTTTTTATGACAGAAACCATCTGAAATGGTCTGCTACAACTACCCTTTACTCCACCGAGCTATCTTCTGCTAAAAAGTAGAAAGGCAAACACTTGCCTTGCAGAATCACAGTCATCTCAGCAGTTCAAAGGGACGTGTCTTCCACACCTTTGAAGAAGGTAGAGCCATTATTCATTGAGTCCCACAGTGAAGCTCTAGTTGTTGGGAAGTCCTATGTAATACACAATGCATCATGTCAATGTTCTACCATATTTTTCTTTTACATAACTGCTTGAACGTAAACTAGGAACTAGTTTACTTGCAATAACCTAGAAATACTCTCTCATACTGCTAAGGCACACTTTAACAGCAGTCCACCTCGAACTGCAAGTAGCCAGATGTTCTGAATATTGTATTTGTGTCTCAAGACACACACCTATATTTTGAGCAGTCTTTGTGAGCATAAACAAACCTCTGTTGGGAGCAGGCAGACATGGATGGGTAACTCCCCATCCAGCAGTCCTGTTTAAATGCCCCTCAGTTCAAGAGGGATGTGGAGCTGCTAGAGGGAGTCCAGCGTACAGCTATGAAGATGATGAAGAAAGTGGAGAACTCGCTTATGAGGAGAGGTTGAGGGAGCTGGGTCTCTTTAGCTTGGAGGAGACTGAGGGGTGACCTCATTGATGTCTATAAATATTTGAAGACTGGGTGCCATGAGGATGGAGCCAGGCTCTTCTCAGTGTCATCTGGTGACAGGACATGGGGCAGTGGTTGTAAGCTGGAACATAGGAAGTTCCACATAAATATGAGAAGGAACTTCTTCACAGTGAGGGTGACGGAGCAGTGGAACAGGCTGCCCAGAGGAGTTGTGGTCTCCTTCACTGGAGATGTTTAAGACCTGCCTGGATGTGTTCCTGTGTGACTTGGTCTGGGTGATCCTGCTCGGGCAGGGGGATTGGACCAGATGATCTTTCGAGGTCCCTTCCAATCCGTAGTGAATCTGAGTGCCTTCCAATCCCTTATGGTTCTGTGAAGAAAATACAAATTTGACCTAGCTTTCTCTTAATGCCCTTCATTTTGTTAGTACTTTTGTGGTGAGTCACTGTTCAGTGCACTCACTTACAGCTCCTCTCCCTTAAGAGGTCTGAGTATGTGGGTGGAAAGTAGGTTCTTTTATGTATGACAGCATTAGCTTTCCTTGAGTGAAAATAAGAGCTCAAGTCAAATGGTGCCTCTTAGCTTAATGTATCTAAACAGTTCCACTGGTAGACACTTGCCTGCTGTCCCTTGAATTTTTCCCAGAAAGGCCTAACTTTAAACTACTGAGCTCTTGGTTACTGTTTTTCATCATTGAAGTCAGACTTACCTGGTCTGGGCTACTAGGATTAACACAGCAGGGAAAACAAATGCTTTTAGGCAGGAGAGAAAAGGAGTTAGTAATTTCTTCTAACTGCCAAGCACTGGGTAATTTGGGCTGTTAAGGGGATGGTTCTTTTTGCAAATAGTGGCATGTTTCAACATCACATTTACCCATATTCTGAATAAAAGGGTCATTTTCTTTGGACTTACACTGAATAGCTGTGACTGAGATGCAGTGCATAATCTGACAGTGTAAAATGTACTGTGAAATACTGTATTGAAGCTGAGTGAATGGCTTTAATCTGACACTGAAGAAATCCCAAAGGGATTCCCCTTAAGGGACTTAATACATTGATAGAGAATTCCTCTAGAACACCAGTTTCCAACTAGGCTTCTTGCCTGCCAGCTGGATGTTGCCTCTCCGAAGACCACCATTGTACAAAACACACTTGTTATGCCTTCTGACAGTAGAGGGTCTGAAACCCTGCATAAAAGCAGTGTTCAAAAGCATAATAAATATCATACTCTCAGCAGCTTCAAGGGCCACAGGAATCTAATCAAGGGTTGTATATTTCTAGTAGATGGGGCCTGTGTGTCTGCTATATAGAATGTTCCAATTAAAGGACTTTTAGTTGAACAAGACATTCATTCAGAGCTGTGATTCACGTAGTGTTGTCTATCACTAAAATTTGTAATTGTGTCAGGCAGAGAAAACTTAGTTTGCTTTAGTAATCTCGGGGTTAAATTTATACTTGTTCTTGATGGTCAGGGTTGGTTTGTTTTTTTAAAACAGTCTTACCCAGCATTTTAAAATAAAAGTTATTCTCTGCTGTATGTTTATCTTATCCTGTACAGCTCATCTGCTTCTGAAGTTAAGGATATGGGAAACATGATCGTTACTGTGTAGTTTGTTCTGCAAATGGTGTGCAACTTGGTTTCTCTTGTACTTGCTGCTTTCTTTGCAGAAATACCAAGGGCTGGCTGTCATGGGTTAATTTTTGGAGACTGAGCCCTGACATCAAATGACAGCTTAGGGAATCAGTAAGTACTCCTGCTTATTTCAGGAAGCTACAAATCATGGGCAGGCCTGTAGGTGACCCCTCAGAGCTTTTTCATTTTTCCAGCTGTAGCTCAACAGTGCTGCTCCTCAGGTGATGAAATGTTATAGTGAACACAACTGTGTGTTAAGGGAAACACATCTTGCATGGTCAAGTAGTTACAAGCTCATCACTATGGAAGAAGCTATTTTACACCAAAACAAAGAATTGTCCTGTTCAACAGTCAAACATGGAGGATTTTCCTTACTCTTCCAGGTAAGGTTTGGTGGTGCAGCTCACCGCAGAGAAAGCTTTTTAAACTTTGAGGGTTTTTTCTGTTCTTGTTGGTCAACACTGTACTTGTTATTTCACACCTGAAAGCACAGGAGGAAGAACTGTTCCAGGAAGGAAAGAACAGGTTTGGAGTTCCTCCTGTTTGGCACTTCTACCTATATCAACCGTATCTGAAGGTAGCAGGACACAGCAACAGCATTACAGTGGAAACAAGAGAAGGAAGGTCATGCAACTGCTGAGCACTAGAGCAAACTGGCAGTACCTCCTTGGCAACAGCAGGATTAAAAACAGGCTGCCGAGCAGTTAAAATACACTCGTAATCTCATGTTTCTTTAATGCTAGTGACCACGAGTAGTGGCTAAGCAGATTCTCCAGCACCAGGAAGAATAAAGACAAACAAAATGCAACTAGCATATACTTAGTCAATTTTACATGGGTTTGAGGACTTCTACATGTTGTACAAAATGCCTCTTAGATGATGTCAGTAAAAAAGATAACTCCTACTGGTAGTACTGAATTCAGTGGTGACAAGTTTTCACCCACTCTTAATTTCTATAAAGGTTGTTTTAGCTTGTAGGGTTTGGCAAGAACCCAGTCTTCCTACCCGCAGAGTCAGCAAATGTGATACACTTCAGGCAAAGAAAGGTAAACTGAGAATCTTGACACAGTAGTAAAAGTAACAGTTTTATTAGCATCAGAATCTCACTAGCACAGCTGTGCCTGTCAGACAGCCTCACAGCCATATCACATTTCTGTTCAATCCCTAATTCTGAGACATTCTTAATAAACATTAATTACAATTACAAACAGTAATCAAGTCAATCAGAACATTTGACTGAAATCAGCTTCACCTGTACAGCCTTATACAAACCACTTTAAAACAGCAGTTGCTCAGATCACATAAAGGTGGCAGACTACAGAAATTTAATGTAACAGTACTTTGATCTTGGAGATCAGCAGCACTAGATATTCCACTCTACAGCTGGTGTCCTACACAAATTATGCTTCAGGTATCCTATGAGTAGTTGCTTGTCCTTCAAACAAGTTTCACAATTGGAAAATACTTATGAGGGGAGAAGTCAAATTCTGGAGGAACCTAGAAAGAAGAGATTTCAAACATTACATGGAAGTACTACTGAATTTAGTACTCAAAAGGAAGGATACCCTGCAGACAGAATTAAAACCTTAAATGGCTAAAAACCAAAAACCCCCTGTCCTAGCACCTTGAATTAGTATCTGGAAAATACTCCAACCCCAGTTCTGGACATGCCTTTCATCCTCCTGTAATGATGGGTGCAAAACTGAAGTGCTGGCCTCTTCAGCATGCCCCTTCTTTGTTCAACGCCTAGCCTTTGGCAGGATGTCTGAAGGCCCCCTCCTCTTGAACCCCATGTGCCACCAGCTAATCCTGACAGGCAGCATTCTCCCCACTGTGTTCCCACAGGTAACTCTACTACCAATTACTACTTCTTGCTCTCAAAGAATACCTGTATTTATATGTCATCCCTCATGTACATCTAAATGAGAAGTTTTCCATGCCTAAGTAACTACAGAAAAACCTGAGTTACTTTCCCAGTTCTTTTAAGAGTTAGTGTAACCATGGCCCACATCTGCTCATTCAGCCTTAAGAGATCTGTGGTAGCATTGATGATAATATCACATCTCACACTCCAGTCAACATTTTCTTACCTTAGAGTCTTTTTTGTGGCCTCCTGCCAGCAGCTTCATGACCACAATATTTGGTTTAGCAACTTTTAAAATTCGACTGACCTAAACACAAGACAAGAAATTTTCAAGTGAAGGAAAACACTTCAACAGTAACACTCAAATGTTCACTCTCTTAACACCACCACAGTCCTCTCACAGTGTTGGTTTAGCAGAGATCAAGGCATTTTGGATTTGCTTTGAACTATTAAAAGCTGGATTAGTGAAGTTTAAAGAAGGAGGCTCTTACTTTAAGTCACCTTTCTATTGACCAGACCATAGAAATGCTTACATTCAAAAATTGTTAAACTACAGCAAGTTCTGATATACTTATCCAAATAAAAGTTTAGACAGCCTCTAGACATCTACTCCAAACACTGCAACACAATGACAAGAGGAAACATGTATCAAACTGTTGGGGTTTTGGATGAAATTCCTCTGGGCACACAGGAAATAACTCTTACGTACCCTGCTTAGTCTCAATCATATAGCTCACATGTGAGTACATCAGGATACAGAGAAGAGGTGTGGACTCGTAAATTCTCAGAAGAATCTAACCCCATATCTTTTCTCAACCTTAGTTTGAGCACTTAAGTTTTTAGGCTATGGACAAAGAGGTATAAAATGCTACCTAAGTTTGCAATCCAGTGGTGAGAAAACAGAGCTGCAGGAACAGATGTGACTCAATCCTCTCTTCAGCCTGATGACCAGCAAACCTGTTTTTCCCGTATCTCAGGAGAACATGTGAATTACCAGATTCCAGGTGAGGAAGGCATGTGTCACCTTCTTGTCAAAACTGATATGCTTTTAGACTGTTGCCAGAAGGCAACACAAGAAGGAATGAAGTTGCTATCTAACATCTAAGATATTCAGCAGGGACCAGTGAGCCCATCCCTGGTTATGTTACATAATGTACAGAAGCACTGTGTAAAATGCCATAATCCATCTCTGTCCACTCATCTATCAGAGTACTCAACTTTGTTCTGCATTTTTGTCAAAGCACACTTTGGATCTTAAACAGATCCAGCTGAAAATGAAAGCTTACCACACTGTAAGCAAATGCTCCTTTTCCAGTATTTCAGACTTACCTCATAGTCAGGGTTAGAAATATTCTCAAGAAACATTTTAGCTTGCTGGAAGTGTTTGCTAGCTGCCATGTAGAGATCTGATGACTGAGGAGGTGGGCTGTACTTATTTAAATCAGACATTTCCTAATGTGTTACAGAAATAGAGAAATACATATTAAAATCAGTTGCTAATAAACTGTACATTTATAATTTCAACTGAAAACAAATTACTATAGTCAAGTTATGCCAACTAAATATTTTAAAAGTAAATACTGAAAATGAAAATTGTTTATTTTAAATGAAAATACCAAACACCAACACTGTGCTTTGTGATTATTTTACAGAGCCACAAGATGCAACAAACTTTATGAACAATCTCTCTCCTGAACAACTTGTCATTTGTTTGCCTTAATAATGCCATGCTAGAGGGTGGTGAATTGCAGGAAATACAGCAAAAACGTATGCTATTGTTTACTCAAAATAAATTTAAAGCCAGTGAGACACTGAAACTGTTCAAAACTTCATTTCCTATATTTAAAAAAATAATGGAAGTAAATATATAATCAGAGATAAATCAAACCACTTTCATGGTTTCATAGAATCATTAGGGATTGGAAGGGACCTCTAAAGGTCATCTAGTCCAGTCCCTCTGCCACAGCAGGATCACCCAGACCAAGTCATAGAATCTGTCGGGGTTAGAAGGGACCACATGATCATCCAGTTCCTACTCCCCTGCACTCGGGTCACAAGAATGGGAATCTTGCATGATACCACAATACCACTGGTTCTAGGAATCTGACTCAGATGTCTCCTCCCTGCAAGACACCCTGTAGCTCCATGTGGGAGCAGCCGCAGGAGCAGCCGAAGCTGAATTTCTCCCTCTGGCAGCAGAAACTCATTTTTGATCCTACTGCTTCTTCATAGAATCATAAGGGATTGGAAGGGACCTCAAAAGATCATCCTAGTCCAATCCCCCTGCCACAGCAGGATCACCCAGACCACGTCATACAGTCAGTTAAGGTTAGAAAGGACCACAGGATTATCCAGTTCCTTCTCCCCTGCCATGGGCAGGGATACCCCACCCTAGATCGGGCTGGCCAGAACCTCATCCAGCCTGGCCTTAAACACCCCCAGGGACAGGACCTCCACCACCTTCCTGGGCAACCCATTCCAGGCTCTCACCACTCTCACAGTCAAGAACTTCCTCCTCACATCCACTCTAAATCTACCAT
Source organism: Rhinopomastus cyanomelas (assembly GCA_013400115.1). Taxonomy (NCBI): domain Eukaryota; kingdom Metazoa; phylum Chordata; class Aves; order Bucerotiformes; family Rhinopomastidae; genus Rhinopomastus; species Rhinopomastus cyanomelas. Next base: position 6,822 of record VXBP01004079.1, on the reverse strand, counting down.
CTCCAGCTTTGCTCCAATCCCCCTAGTCCTGTCACTAGCTGGCATCCTAAAAAGTCCCTCTGCAGCTTTTTTGTAGGCCCCCTACAGATACTAGAAAGCCACAATAAGGTCACCTCAGAGCCTCCTCCAGACTCAACAGCCCCAACTCTCTCAGTCTGGCCTCACAGGAGAGCTTCTCCAGCCCTCTCATCATCCTCATGGCCCTCCTCTGCTCTCGCTCCAGCATCTCCACATCCTTCTTGTAATAAGGGCTCCAGAACTGGACACAGTACTCTGCGTGGGGTCTCACCAGAGCAGAGCACAGGGGGAGAATCACCTCCCTCCACCTGCTGGCCACACTTCTCCTGATGCAGCCCAGGATCCAGTTTGCCTTCTGGGCTGCAAGTGCACACTGCCGGCTCATGTTGAGCCTTTCGTCCACAAGCACCCCTAAGTCCCTCTCCTCAGGGCTACTCTCCAGCCAGTCACTGCCCAGTCTGTATTTATGCCTAGGGTTGCCTCGACCCAGATTCAGGACCTTGCACTTGGTCTGGTTGAAACCCATGAGGTTGGCTTATGTCTACCTCTCCAGCCTGTCCAGATCCCTCTGGATGGCATCCCTGCCCTGTTTCTTCCTTGTCATTGAAGTCTTACTTTCCACTACAACTTTTCATGACACTAAATTAAAGAGAGTGACTGGCATACGAAATAGTACAGGTTTAGTTCAGATGAACCTTCGGAAACAGTTCAGCCACCAGAAATCTAAATTCAACAAATTTCCACACCTGAGGCAGTATTACCCCACAAAACAGCAGAGGCTAATAACACGTACGATGAGTAGCAGGATTAGTGTGAACATCAAGTCAACAAGGTACTCGTACTACAAATCAAACAAGACTCAGATGGGACTATACAAGCCAGGAGTGTGGCCACCAGATCAAGAAGGTTATCATCCTACACCCAGTATTTGTATTGTAACATGAAATACTGCATCTGGCATTGGATAAACTCAATTCGAGAAAGAAGCTGTTATGTGAAGATTGCTGGGGACTAAAGGATGACACCCAGAGAGAAGTCAATGGACCAGGACTTTTCAGTTAGATATGAAGGATGCTAATGAGTAATATTATTAACAGTCTACAACTACTTGAAAGGCATTTCCAAAGTTCGCAGAAGACAAATGCTCCTTGCTAATGGCAGAAAATGTAACATGGCAGTAAAACATAAAACATAGAATCATAGTATCATCAGGGATTGGAAGTGACCTCAAAAGATCATCTAGTCCAATCCCCCTGCNGTCCAACCCCCCTGCCACAGCAGGATCACCTCAGTGGAGAAGCCATGGAATCAGGATCACTCAGGGTTGGAGGGAAACCATCATCCAGTTCCAACCCCCCCAGCACAGGCAGGGACACCCCACCCTAGACAAGGCTGGCCAGAGCCCCATCCAGCCTGGCTTTAAAGACCTCCAGGGATGGGGCCCCAACCACCTCCCTAGGCAACCCACTGCAGGCTGTCACCACACTCATGGTGATGAACTTCCTCCTCACATCCAGTCTAAATCTACCCATCTCCAGCTTTGCTCCATCAGGACCACATCTACAGGTCTTTTAAATATCTCCAGGGATGGTTGGACTAGGCGATCTTCTGGGGTCCCTTCCAATCCCTGATGATTCTATGATTCTATGATGGTGACTCCAGCACTGCCCTGGGCAGTAGTGGCCACAAATTATGTCTTGGATAATACAAACTGGACATCAGAAAAAGAAAGTTGGAAAATAATAAGCTCTCAATCACATTATCAAAAGACTAAATAGATTGAAACAGTGAATAAAGTTAACCAAAGAGGTTGGAAAATCTCCATCCTTCGACAGACTTGTTGGTTAGACCAAGACACAGCTGATGTGATTACTTCAAGTAGAAGACTAGACAATACAAGCTTCTACTAGTCCCTTCTAACCAACACTTCTGTGATTTAACACTCTAAATAACCTGTTCAATTTTCCTCTTTCTTACTGCAGCAATAAAAACATGTTCTATATTAAAAAAAACTGTCAATAGACATTCAAGAGATTTTATTTGTATGCAAATCAACATAAGCTGCCAGATCAGACCTATTTTTAAATATCGTCTAGTTTTATAAGAATTTGAAGCAACATATTTTCCTTGCTCATAACTAAAGCTAGAACTCCTTGTCATTTTGACTTACGCTTCAGTGTGAACTTTCAGACATTAAAGACTCTTCTTATAATAACAGTATCTAAAGGTAAGCAATTATTTTAAAAAAACATGAGCGGCACCACGTTTTAAGTTTACTCACTTTGAACTGCAAGTAGTGTACTGGAGGTGGTGTGATAACACTGTTGAAGGGAGCAAATCGGTGCTCATATCGAACTTGTTCACTATCTAGCTCAAACTTAGGTTTCCTTACTTTGCCATCCATGTCAAATGCAATCATTGTCTAAAAAGGAAAGGATAAATACCACAAAAGAAGCTAGCTTTATGTAATATTTTGCTGTGAGCAAGATGAAAACTACCATTTAGCTATAACCAGGACAGCAAAACAGTACAAAGTTTACCACATCAAAGTATAAACCTGAGTTTACTTTCCATTCCCACTAAAAAGAAGGACAGCATGCTTTATTCCCGTTACAGAAAAATCAAGCCATTGTTCAGCAAACACAAATACATTACCTTGTACATCCCAGCACACATATTTTGGTACGCTTGGCTCATGGTGATCTCTCTGCTGAGGGGGCGAACTGCAAATTTCACATAAATTATTTTTTGTCAATTGAATTCAACAGAAGTACATATATTAATTTCAGAACAGTTCATTTTCAGTGATGTAATTCTCCATTTTATTATGAAAGAAAACTGAAGCATGAAAAGCATGGACGTGCATTTCTGCTTGCCTGACTCCCAACTACACAACATATCTCAAGACATACCTAAGACTCACACGAACACTACACAGCCACCAATGAAGTCGTCTAAACAGTCAACAGTATTAACATGTCACTACACAACACTGAACCATACTCTAGAATTTAAAGCTCTTAATTAAAGCCTGTATGCTTAATTAATGGATTTTTTCAAAACTTTCAATGCTATAGGTTAAACTTTTCTGAAATGTTTAAAACAGACTTTTATCCTGGTAATACTCCTTTAAGCTCCACTTTAGCCCCTAATGCCAAACTGATTCACATTTATACAAAGTATAAATGCAATAGTAACTTTCTGAATTTCTACAGACAAGAGAATTTAGTTGATAGAACCTTGAGCTGTTTGTAACTAATTGGTTTTTTCCCTTGAAAAGTAGGATAAATATACAAAAAATAAGGAATGAGAGTAAGAGCGAAGAAAGAGAGCAAGCATAGTGGTTTCTCTGCAATGTTAACACTAAGATAAATCTGACATACTATCTTCTTCGTAGCCACTTAGGCATGGCAAATCCGTAACAGATGCTATTTATACACTGGTTATAGATTCCTTTTCGGTTGCAGGCTATGACACAGGCAGGGGAATTCTCGTTTTCTCTCATGCATATACACCAGAGAAAGCATGAGTTTCTAGAAGGCATTTTGCACAACAGTACCACCAGTTAATTGTAACTGGGCAACTCACTACATGCTTGAATCCATTCAAGCACATAATTCTGCAAGAGCTACATATTGTAGAAAGCTATTATTTTTCAAAGGTAATAGGTCTGGACCTTTTAATTACGTCTCACATGATCTTACACATAAGATGACTAGTGAAGTTGTGAAAGTTTGGAGCCTAGTTTGCATTTTTCTGAAACACCTACTTAAAATAAATAAATGGGAAATTCTTACACACCAACTGACTTTTTTAAGTTTTATAAACTTAAAACACTTTTCTGACCCACGTAAGTGTTGTCTCTGAATTCTGAATTTTAATGCTACATGGCTGCGTGAAGGGGTTACAAACAGTCTAAGTTGAACTCTACACCTAAATACCTTTTTTCTTTTTCTTTGTTTTCTTACTGCTGCGGCCTTTCTGTTGTTCCTCCATTATTCTTTCCTCTGCCATTTGAGAGCTATCAGCACGGCTCAGTGTTGACATCAACCAAGCATAAAGAAACTCCGATAAATACCTGCAGTAAAAACTGTATGTAGCCATTACACACTACAATCCAAAGTAAAATATTTACAGCAATGAAAACTTTGTTTTGCTTTGCTAAAATCAACAAGATAAGCCTGCGGTCTAGTTTTGGGTTTGCTTGTTTTACAAACAAGACTGGACAGATTCAACCAAGCACAGCTCAAGCTATGCAAGTTTCTTATATGTTTACTAAGTGAAATACCATTTCTTATCATTTCAAAACGTACATGATGAAACATTTCTCTAGAATTCTTCCTTCTCCCAGAAAATGATTAATTTTAAAAAACCCAAAACATACTATGCTACTACCTCCTTTACTTTTGTTACAGATTACTTTTTAAGAAACAAGATTATTACTCATCAGTTTCAAGCATTAAAAACGCATGAATTATTAAACAAATGGGCAAGCACACATGCGATGCTTTTAAGTTTTGAGGAAAATTTTCAAGAGTTATCTTAGCACAACTTCTTAGTAAGTGGAAGCACAACCAGTAAACCACTTGACCGATTTAAAATCAAAAGGAATAGGGAGGAAAAAGAACAGAAATTACAGATCTGATAAAATTATGTAATTCAGAAGGAAAATATTTTGGAAATAACTGAGTTTCCTTTGCACATTTCCCCTCAAATTCCTCTCTTTTTTGTTCTTTCTTATAATAAGTCAAATAAATTGACAGGTCAATTCAAATTAAGAATGATTATATTAAGTTGGTGCAGGGATATACAGACAGAAATATATTCTTACATATAATATACATCTAGAGTATGTATAATATATATACTTAGAGAACAATTAAAAAATATTTATTTTATGAAGATATTGCTTATTAAAGAATACTGTCATATTCTGGTGCCTATGGAGTATTAATTTTCTCACTTAATGCTTGTCAGTATCATAGAATCATTCAGTTGGAAAAGACGTTAAAGATCAAGTCCAAACTCAACATAACTCTGCTAAACCACATCCCTAAGCTCCAGAAATCTAGATTACATTTAAACACACTCAGGAAAGACAATTTAACCACCTCCCTAGGCAGTCTGTTTCAGTGCCTGAGGACTCTGAGGTTCTGGCCAGCCTGGTCTAGAGTGGGGTGTCCCTGCCTGTGCTGGGGGGTTGGAACTGGATGATGGTTCCTTCCAACCCTGAGTGATTCTGATTCCATGGCTTCTCCACTGAGGTGAGACTGCTGTGGCAGGGGGATTGGACTAGATGATCTTTTGGGGTCCCTTCTAATCCCTAATGATTCTATGACTCTTTCAAGTAAGAGGTCTTCCCTAATGTCTAAACTTCTCCTGGTGCAACTTGAGGCCTTGTCCTATCACTTGATACTCATGAGGAGAGACCAACATTCACTCTCTACAACCTCCTGTCAGGTAGTTACAGACAACAATAAAGTCTCATCCCCTCTATTGTGTTTTCCTCAGACTACATAGTCCCAGCTGCCACTGCCTCCCCATAAGGCTTGTTCATCATAGGATCATAGGATGTTAGGGGTTGGAAGTGACCCAAGAGATCATCAAGTCCACCCTCCCTGCCGCAGCAGGCCAAAACTATCTAACACAGATCACAGAGTTCTCTAGATCCTTCACTAACCTTGCTGCTCTTCTTCGGAGAGAATCACAGAATTATTGAGGCTGAAAAAGACCTCTAAGACCATCAAATCCAGCCTATGACCTAACATCACCACAATCAGACCACAGCACTAAGTATCACATCCAGTCTTTTCTTAAACACCTCCAGGGATGGGGACTCCACCACCTCTCCAGGCAGTCCATTCCAGTATTTGATCACCCCTTCAGTGAAGAAGTGCTTCCAAATATCCAGCCTAACCCTCCCCTGGTGCAGCCTCAGGTCATGCCCTCTCATCCTATCATTAGTTGCCTAGGACAGCAGCCTGACTCCCACTTGACTAAACCTCCTTTTAGGTAGTTGTAGAGAGACAGAAGGCCTCCCCACCCCCGAGTGCCCTCTTCTCCAGACTAAACATCACCAGCTCCCTCAGCCTCTCTCACAAGACTTCCCCTCTAGTCTCTTCACCAGCCTTGCTGCTCTCCTCTGGATCCACTCTTGCACCTGACTTTCTTGAAGTGAGTGGTCCAGAACTGCACACAGTACTTGAGGGGAGGCCTCATCAGTGCCCAGTACAGGGAGAGAATTACGTCCCTAGTCCTGCAGGACACACTATTCTTGATACATGCCAGGATGCCTTTCATGTCACCTGGGCACTCTGCTGACTCACATTCAACCGGCTGTCAACCAGTACTCCCAGGTGCCTCTCAGCCAGGCTGCTCTCCAGCAACTCATCCCCCAGTTTGTAGCTGGTGGGGGTTATTGTGGCCAAAATGCAGGACACTGCATTTGGCCTTATTAAATCTAATTCTGTTGGCCTCTGCCCATTGACGTAGCCTGTCCAGACTTCTCTCCAGCATCTTCCTCCCCTCCAGCAGATACAATCAAGCACATCCAGCAAATAATCAGCGTGAATGAAACTGGAAAAATAAAAAAGTATTTTGACCCCACTTTCATAATTTTCAGTCATTTTCACTCAAGGCAGACATCTCTTCAAGTATTTTTAGTCACAACTTTAAACACTGGAGATCTGTTTAAAAAGACTAGAGACCAAGAGCGCTATTGATCTTGGTACTACAAATTAGAAAATAAAGGAACTTGCTTTATTACTCCCTCCTGACTGCAGGGAATGCCTGAGTCTTATGCTG
>VXBP01004078.1:0-12161 GCA_013400115.1 Rhinopomastus cyanomelas | reverse complement strand
TATATTCTACCTTTATCCATTAAAGTTGTATCAAACCGTTGCTACGGCAATGTTTCCACATACTTAACTACAACATGTATTTGGCCAATTAGCGTGTCTCTTCCAAGTGACTGGTAATGTAATTTTTTTGTAATGAACTACAGCATATATACAAAAATTACCAGAAAAACCCACTCAGGATCAGATGAATTACAGAATTAACAGACTGGATCACACAAAAACCACAAACAGACATGCAACTAACACAAATTAAAGGGGAACAAAAACAAATCTAGCAAACCACATGAGTTTCAGATTCTTTATCCACATCATATAAACCACCAAGAGACACCATCACCAACTCAACTGCTACTGTAAGCAGCCAAAGCACTGCAAAAGTTCAAAAATAAACAAACACTTAACAGGGAAATTGATACGGAACTTACTAAACTTGCAATAGCCTCAGAAGAGCAGAGTGAAGAAAGGCTAAAACCCACAAGGAATCCAGCTAGGTGTTTCCCACAAGTTTACTCGTAAATGACGTTCTAGTCTAGTATGAGGAAACCTCTGTTTCTCTCAAACATATCCCACAGCTTCTCCATGACACTTGACAGCTTCCAAGCAAGAAATTCAAACCTGCTCTCCCATGGTGACAACATACCCCATAAAGGCGTTTTATAGTGTGTGTATAAGGAAAGAATTGTAACATAAATCCATTTTACAACACAGAAAAGCTGCCTACGACAGCAACTGTGTTATTTATGTAACACCAAGAGCAACAGCATGCTCCTTTGACACAAAACTTGGATGTCCTGTCACAAGCAGATGTTCTTGCATAATGTAAAAACGCTACTAGAATCTGAAAACAGGACTTAATGCCAAAATTTTCACCTCATGCCATCTTTAACAAAAGCTCCATTGGTAGCTTTTACACACTCAACCTCTTCCACCTCACAGGAACATACCCCAACACCTGTTTTAAGCAATCCTCACAAAGCTGAAGGGAACTGCCATTAAAATAACGTTTATCATTTTGAACAGCATTTTATAAACTGCAACCAAAATATCAAGGCAGAAACTAGTTAGATTAAAAAGAGAAACAGAAATGCAACTTCTGTTACTTGTGAGTATGGATGAATTATTCTCACTAACCTACCTCTTCACATTATCAGGTTATGAAAAGCATGCAGGAGCAAAACGTGCAGGACAAGTGCTCGCTAGGAAAATCCAAGTGGTTCACTTATAAACACACACAAAACAAATGTATTTCCAGAAACTTACTGGGATTCCAAACCTTGCTTCTCAAGGAACTGCATGGCACTTTTTGAGAAATTTGAGAATCCTGCAGAGACACAGATGTATTTTATCACAGTACAAATACAGAACTTTATTCTGTTTTGAAATAAAACACGAGGTAACAGATCATCTTTTAAACCAGTTTTTATAAGCTTTGTGCAGCTCATTTATGTGCTAATTAACACATCTTCTAATCAGCAATGCAATAAACCATCTCTGGTACTTGTTCGGTCCAGGAACATGAATAAAATCTGCATCTAAAAAATTGAAAATGTTCATTTGTGCCCATCTCCACCCCCCTGCAGCTCCCATGGGTGGCAGAGAAGGCACTACTGCTGCTACCACCTGGCCACCAGCCTCAGGCACCTTCAAGTAAAGGAGCTTTGCTTTACTCTAGAAGGCAAAATGGGTTAAATGTAAAGCTACAAGGAAAATGCAATGGGTACCAATCTAGGTAACCATTACACTATTTAAAAGCAAGTAATGCAAATATACAGGATACCTTTCAGATTCTGTATTCCAAAGTGAAATTTCCTGAATTATGTGACAGTTTATTTTAACACTGATAGTCTCAAAAGCACCTTAAATACTGGAAGTAAATTTTTCAGGTCATGTAATCCCTACAGAAAAAAAGACACTACTGAAAGCAGTAGTTGTAGGCACTACAGAAAGGAGTTACCTGATTCCAGCCCAAACTCTAGATAGTTTTCTGTCACAATGAGAATTGCCATCGCTTTCACAAAGAAGAAAAAGCCGAAAGTGACACAGACTGATCTTTCACCTCCATCCTCTACCTTGAAATAATGGGTAGTCAATGAAAACAGCACCTTACTACAGAAGAAAAAGGTCAAGGAAAATTAATTTTGTGAAATAGCTATATTTATGAATTAGTAAAATAACTGCACTTAAGAATTATAAAGTTGTATATTTCTGTCATCTACACCAGGATGATGCACAGTTAAAAAGTAATATTGGTTCAGACAATTTCAGGTTAAAATTACAGAACACTGTAAAGCACAACAACCACATAATCGGTAGCCACTCCTCTGCAGTAGTTTTGATTGCAATATTCACTATCAACACAGGATAATTAAACCACAGTTTATATGTAAATATTATATAATTCCATAAAAAAAAAAGACACTTCTATCTTTGAACTCAAATATCAAATCAATAGAAAAATATTCCATCAAATCATGCAACTCAAGATTTAACATGTCTTAATTTCCAAATCCAAAGTGTTACTTCCAAATGCAACAAATCAGATGTCATCAAAGTGAATAAACATTTTTCACTACAAAGAAGCTACATGTGTTGTTCCTGGATGCACAACCCTAAGACAAACAGCTGCAACAAGATTGTTAGAAATACCTTCGATAGTACGAAGCTCCATTCTACTGCACCGTTCGCTAGTTATAGAGTTCCCAATTTGCATATCTACCCCATCTCTGAGAAAGTTCATACATGTGCTATTAGTTTTATATAAACTCCTCCCAGACACAGCATGTAGATTAGAGTTAAAAGGGTCTTTGGAGGGGGGTTTTCTCCATGTTGAACTTTCCTTTTGTCATCTTTGCTGCTCGATTGTACAAGACTCTTGCTGTGCAAGCTTGTGGTTTTCTTCTTTCCAAGGCTGAGGAGTTCTCTACAAGCTCAGTCAGTCTAAACAAAGCTATACAGAAATTCTAAACACAATTCCAAAGCAGCTTACTGTTACCTGCTAAAGTTCATCCAACATCCTATTAATCTATTAACCTTTAGCAAAAATTCTCCCAACCCACTGTTAAATTCTGCCCTAGGGAATCCTACTCTGGCAGGGGAATCAGTCTAGATGATCTTTCGAGGTCCCTTCCAATCTCTAATGTTCTGTGGTTCTGTGATTCTACGAGGAGACATTCTACAGCATGTAGGGATTGGAAGGGACCTCCATTCTGTGATTCTATAAAGGTATAAATCAATCTTTGATCAATTTAAGAAAATGCTTTTCTTTGCTACAAATCCACATTTGTACTAACCTAATGATATCAGGTTGCCTAAAACCCTTTCAGGTAACAGACAGCTTGCCACCTGAAAAATACCTTATTTTTATACATCACATATATTTTTCCTTAATACCCTGCCTTTGTAACTGGAACAATTGTCTACAACACTGTTTAAAAGATGGTAGATGAAAAGCTAAGTATCCGGTGATGAATTTTAAACAGCTCTATGAGTACAGCAATGTGAGCACAACTACCATCAGTCTAATGCCAACACACTCTAGCACTGGAGCTCAAATAGGAAATTTATCATTTTTTTGAGATTAAATTTCTGTTAAAATACTGATGTATCACCTAGATTAGTTTATGTGATTTTTCTGAAGATCTACACTACAAAGAGCAAAACATTTGGACAGCAGGTTACTGCACTAAATCAAAACATCAATTACTGGAAGATATAACTGAAAAAAACCTTTCTTTCTAACGTCTCTAAACCTATTTTGGTTATTGTGTCAGCCAAACGCTCAGAACAAGTAACAATCTCTTAACATGCACAAGAAACACTTGTCAACAAAATACAAAATTATTCTAGAATTCTTGATATAGCATATTGCCTCCACACGCTCAGCTGAAAGTGGTCAGTCTTCTTCTAACACATTAGCACTGCCAGTCAGTCCAGGGAGGTGATTACCCTCTGCTCTGCCCTGGTGAGACCCCACCTGGAGTACTGGGTGCAGTTCTTGAGTCCTCAGCATAAGAATGACAGAGGGTGTCCAAAGGAGAGTAACTCAAATGATCAGAGGGCTGGACCAACTCCCTCATAAGGACAGGCTGAGCAAGTTGGGGTTGTTCAGCCTGGAGAAGGCTCCCAGGTGATCTTCTACTAGCTCTCCAGTCTCTGAAGGCAGCTACAAGAAAGCTGGGGGAGGTCTTTTTGCATGACTGCATAGTAAGAGACCAAGGAGAAAGGGTTCCAGACTTGAAGAAGGGAGATTGAGGTTGGACGTGATGAACAAATTCTTTGCTGTGAGGGTGCTGGGATGCTGGAACAGGTTGCCCAAAGCAGTTGTGGTTGTCCCATCCCTGGAAGTGTGGAAAACCAGGTTTGCTAGTGCCCTCAGTAAGTTGATCTAGTGAAGGTGTCCCTACCTGTGCAGGAGGGATTGGAACCAGACAATCTTTAAGATCCCTTCCAACTCTGGCCATTCTGTGATTATGAAGAATAATTTCTGGCCTTGATACTACATTAGTTAATAGTTACGTAAACTTGAACATGTCCTTAGCATCCCAGCAGCCTACTGTCACAACTCATGAATGAAATAGTCTTCCTCCAAAATGTCTTTTCCCCTGCCAAGGTTCCAGTCATTGAAAGGATTGTTATCAACACCTCTGCATCACTCTTTTTCACTGAAAAAGCTGTAAAGGCAAGAATGATTTATGTTAACATATTTATAGAGATGTTAACTCTGACAGAAGTTTAAATGATGCTTTCTAATACTGCAGCCTTCTGCATGGCAACCAACACCTCAGATTGCACAGGATTACACTATTTCATTCCATCAATCTAGGAACCAGAGGGTTTATTTCTGAAGTCCTGGTCCTACAAACCAGGCCATTCTTCTATAGGGTTTTCCAAATTTGTGTGAATTTTTAACTTCTCTCACCTCAACATATTCATCCATTCTGCCTATTAACAGAAACTAAAAACAGTATTGGTCCCTTCAACCACACAGATGTCGCGGTGCAAAAATGCTGAAGCATGCAAGTAACTGGTTATAGCCTCATAAGCAAAACTCAGCATTTAGAACCAGATCTTTTGATTTTAATACTATTCTATCTGATCTTTCATTCATTTAGGAAAATACAGCTACTGTGCTTCTAACATGCAGGAAATACTAGATGTGTTTCAGTCTTCTTCAGGTCCAAAGGTATAATTAGATCTCAAGTGAAGTAGTCATAGAATCACAGAGTATTGGGAATGGGAAAGTACCTCTAAAATATCATCTAGTCCAATCCCCATGCCATAGCAGGATCATCTAGATCAAGTTGCACAGGAACATATACAGGTGGGCTTTAAATGTCTCCAGAGAAGGAGACTGCACAACTGCCCCTAAGCAGCTCGCTCCAGTGTTCTGTCACCCTCACTGTGAAGAAGTTTCTTCTCATATTTACGTGGAACCTCTTCTATTCCAACTCATACCCATTGTCCCTTGCCCTATCATTAGATGATACTGAGCAGGGCCTGGCTCCATCATCCTGACACCCACCTTTCACGTATTTGTAAATACTAATGAGGTTATGCCTCACTCAATTTATATTAAACTGCATATAAAATCATAACTATTTGTATGGTCACTCTAGTGAGACAGAAAGTTTGTAGTGCTAGGCAACTTAAGTTTTTTTAATTACTGCATTTGATTTTGCCCTGAATTGATAAGCAGATGAAATTAGTGATTACACCTGTATTAAATGCCACTGTAAGATAATAGTTATTGCAGTGGATTTTGTAATTCACACATCTTTTACTCACAGCTGCAATCACCACTGCTATTATTTAAGCTGGCTACACCCAAGACTTGAAAGATTGTGCAAGTGGGGCATTGCCTCCAATAAATCCAAAAGTACATTGTGGTTTTAGTATCTGAAGCTTGTTTTTCCACTAGTTCTATTAGCTTCCCCCTCATCCTCAAAGAGGGAGTCAAAGGTGGTGGCTTTCATTTCTGATTTCTTCAGTAACAGCTGCTCTTTTTCCTTCCTTTTGCCAGCATTAAGCTAGAATTTGTGACTTCTCCCAAGCTGTGCAGCAACTGCCACATATTAACCAAAACATAGCTACAATATCATTACAAGGCACACAAGAGTCAGGCACCGACCTAGCAGAAAAGAAAAAGGTCTTTTAGATCTGTCCACTGACAAGTCAAAGGAGTAACACCTGGTCTGGAAAAAAGTCTTTTTTTGCTTAATTTGAATTGTCAACTCCCTCTTCTACCAAAATCTTGTCCATTACAAGGAAAATTATGGATATTCACTGAATTTCAGGCTACTTAGTAACAGAATTCCTGACCTTACCATAAAGACAGCACACCTAACCTATCACACACTGTAATAAGAATAGACAAGCATTAAGCATATCCACAGCTGTTAACAAATACAAGCAAACATTGAGTCACTGTCCCTGGAGGTGTTTAAGAAAGGTGTGGACATGGTGCTTCACACCCTGCTATAGTGGCAGGCATGTAGAGGGTTATTCTGTGTTTGTCAATCAGGTACTTAGGATTTTTGTTGTTGTGGGTATGGTTGGACTTGGTGGTCTAGATAGTCCTTTCTGACTGTGATTATTCTGTGATTAGTGTTCATGGGTTGTTTACACAACTCCATCAGCTATTGCTGACATGCAAGAAAAAAAAAAAACACCTCACCTCAAACCAGTTAAGAATCTCTATTGAAGAACAGCACTTACACAGAGGAATCTGGTTTGGATATTCAAGTGGTATATTGACCATAACAGCACCTTATCTGGTTGTCAGCTGCTGAGGGAGCAGAGGAGTGGCAGAAATTAATTTTCTAACTCACCTTTCCATAACCTGCACTTTTGCAAGCACTTAATTCAATTCCAATGCTTTATCACCTATCACATCCTTAAAAGACAACTTTCCTCCCTACAGACTACGTCTGTATTGGTATGTGGAAAGCAGTTAATTACTGTGCAAGCACCCATGTCTGACATTGCCTTCTCCATATGTAACAGCTGCTCCTTTTCGTAGCTCGATATCACAAATACCCCACTACTGTTTCCCTGTCTCAGATGGGTGTTTTCCTGTTTCAAAGGAGCTTTTCACAAGGCTCCTACAGCTGTCCACATATTTTATTTCCGATAAACTTTATAATAGTGTTCTAAATGTATTAATTCATGCAAGTATCTCCACAATAATTTAGTACAGACATTACTGTATTTGTTTGTTTAGAGAGCATCAGACTAAACACAACTGAAAGCAAAAAGTCATGAGTAAAATACACACTTCCCCAAAAGCTGTAAATACTTTCTCAACAGGCAGCTATTTTCGATTGCCAAACTAGGCAAAATCAAATTAGTTTAAAACCACTACCTACCACAGATTGGCACTAACAGTATGTTCACACACAAGCATTTTTTTCCGTAAATGGTTTAGTACTGATGTTAACAACCTACTGACATCACATCATACAGCACACACACTACCCAACAATGGCACCAGCTTACACGATGCTTTGTCCAAATGCTAAATATTTGTGTATTCTGCCAATCCACAGTACAGAGCCTTATAGGATGTTAGGGGTTGGAAGGGACCCAAGAGATCATCAAGTCCAACCCCCCTGCCGGACCAGGACAAAACTATCTAACACAGATCACAGAGGAACGCATCCAGGCGGGCCTTGAAAGTCCCCAGAGAAGGAGACTCCACGACCTCCCTGGGGAGTCTGTTCCAGTGCTCCGTGACCCTCACAGTAAAGAAGTTCCCCCTTGTGTTGAGGTGGAACCTCCTCTGCTGCAACTTACACCCATTGCTCCTTGTCCTATCACAGGGAGCAAGTGAAAAGAGCCTGTCCCCCCCCTCCTGGCCAGCCTTCAGATACTCATAAACATTTATCAAATCTCCCCTGAGTCTTCTCTTCTCCAGACTAAAAAGCCCCAAGTCCTTCAGCTTGCACGGTAATTAACTGCTTTCCACATACCAATACAGACATAGTCTGTAGGGAGGAAAGTTGTCTTTTAAGAATAGAATTATGCAAGCTATTTGAAATAGGTATCAAGAAACCAGAAAAGGATACACTGCAAAAGCCAAGACAAGCAGACACCACACAATGCTGATATTCATTTCTTGCGAGGGCTTGACAATGCTGTAATAGACTTCTGTCACCACATACACAACTGTTGCTGCAACAGTGAAATCCACCAACCACTGATATTCTGGGAAATAATGCAACGCTGAAAAATACAAGTTTGCAAATGTTAAAGGTATTTTAAGGCAGTTAGTTGCTGATATGAATATAGTGGAGTGACAATTGAAAACACTTTTCAATTAACTGAGGTCTAGGCTAACCCAGATCATCCCTAGTCAAGAGCAACCATTAGAAAAGCCACAATTTTTTCCTCTCAGTCTGAACTTCACTCTTCTGTTATCCAATACTCAAATTTAAGCTACAAGTTGAACATGTTAGATTGAAAAAACACATTTAATTTAGATCCCAGCATCATGACACCAAATGGTTCTCCCATTGAGCCTAGCTGAACTCCAGTAAGTTTTTTGACTTATTATTAAAGATGTGCCAGATCATCTCATTTAAACTGTATTTCCTGAGCTTAAAAGTTGGGGCTAGATGACTCTCAAGGTCCCTTCCAACCTAGTATACTCATGATAATGTGAATCATAGAATCCTAGAATCATTATGGATTGGAAGGGACCTCGAAAGATCATCTAGTCCAATCCCCCTGCAACAGCAGGATCACCTAGACCAAGTCACACAGAAACACTAATAATCACTTAAAATACTACATACAAACACTTCTTCTTTAAGCAAAATAAATTAAGCTACTGATTACTTGTCCTTTCAGTTTTTGTTAGTATCTCTTGTAAAGAATTAGATTATGGTGTAAATCCCACTGTAAAAACCCTGATGACCATACTGTGTTGTGCTCAGGATGGGTGATTACCAACAAAGAGGTCCCATAGAGGCTGGAAACTGCAAAAAACTATTTGTGACAACAAACCACAGTCTGTCCCCCTGCAAAACACCCTTCCTACAAGGTTAAAACATCACTGAGCATTTGTCTGTTGACTACAAGCTACCTGATGTAAAACAAGGATAGCTGATATTGGCCACTTTCATAAGTCCTATGTTTTTAGTAACTGTCTGATTAGATTGAACACAAGTTTGCATATCAACCCTAACGTATCACTTCAGCTGTTTGTCAGCCATTGAAAGAGCAGAGGCGTTGTGGAAATTAATTTTCTAACTCACCTTTCCATAACCTACACTCTTATGCTTTACTGTAGCAAAAAACTTCTAGGCTGTGACCCTACACTGTACAAGCATCTATGAACACTCTGGAAGAGAGAGTAAGATGCTGGACTTTCATGCAAGTAACAACTGAAACTCATGAATGCTTTGTTTATTAATGTGCCAATTTCAAAAGCTCTGCAGTTTTGTTAAAGGTATTGTCTACCCCATCTCACATCATTTTAAACTGAGAAATCTCCTGCATAGTGTGTTTCTGTTCTTTCTGTATCTATGCATGGAACACAAAACTGTAGACAGGAAGAAAACATCACACATATAGCCTAGCCACATTTGAGTTTTCTCTAACACAAAGGATGGTTAAGATTGAAGGAATCAAAAATTTCCATTTTAAAAAAACCCAAAAAAACTCCAAAACACTTAATGCTGTTTATTTTTATAATGTCACTGTTTCCAAGCATTTTTCCTCAGCATTTCAGACGTGTGGTTGAAAGGTCTACGTCTTCAATGCTACAGCAGGCTTCTTATTTTAGATGAGAAGCAAATACATGTTTTGGCATCTGTCAACTGCCATCTTCTTGCACAAAGCTCTGTTTCAAACAGACTATGATGTGACCCAGCTTTATGCTGGTTTTCACCTGCTTTTCCCTAACATTGTGTCATGGTTTAAAATCATGGGTTTCTGATTGTTTGTGCTTTTCTGCAGATAAATACTTTTTTTGGCCCCACCCACTCCCCCCCCTCAGCTTTGGCTTCAGCATCCTGTTGGTGGGGTAGAGTTGCAGCCATGGGTGGGGGAAACCCCCTTATTTAGCCAGGTGATGTAGCCAGGGGAGGCTTCCAGGAAATTCTTTCTTGATTCCAGGAAGTTCATTCCTGAGGGAGCTGCCACCTCCCTACCCAACCTGTTGCCAGGTGTGCGGGTGCCACCTGAGCCATGCTGCAGGAGCACTGAGCCATTCTAAGCCAGACTAAAGTGACAGTGAGGGGATCATTTTGCGGAAGATGCTATGTCACAGCTACAACTGAGGAAATGGGAAATGCTTGAGAAAGCAGCCCAATGGGCATTGATGCTTTACTTTGTTGCTTGGCTGGACTGGGTGTGCTGAAGAACCTCTGGCAAAATGCTGAGAGACTAGGGGTGAAGTGTACGCTATTGCATCCAAGTGCCCACCGCCGCCCAAAGGCCATGCTCATCTGACCCAGCCCATCTGCCAGCCATGCCATGTGATTCCCTGAAGCCTTCATCAAAGCAAGAAGAGAGTGAAAGATGCGGTTCAGAGTAGCTTCCACATTCAATAGAGAACCTGGGATGGTGTTTCTGCCCCAGTGGTGGTCTCAGTCGTTTGTTTGCTGCCATATACGCCCCTTCCCCCATGGGCTCTCGTCTTCTCAGAATGTGTGTAATGCTGTTGTGACAGTTTCTGTTTGTTTTTTCACCTGTTTGAGGTTTTTTCCCTTTTTTGTCTTGGGTGTGGGTCCAATAAAATCCTTCCTTTTCCCCGAAGTTGCTTCATTGCCCGGTAAATTCTACCCACGAGCCAGGTGCAGTTCTTAGAATGCAAGCAGCAAATGAAAGGACCAATTGAGGCTATTCAACCCATGACATGTTGCTACTATGGTATCACCCATGGAGAGTTCGCCCTAATTTCTATTCTGTGATGACTTCTGACTTTTTATTTAACATCATTATCAGTTGCACTTCATTCACTGTCAATAAAAAATAACACTGAGTGCAAATAACACTTGATAGCAGGAGCCAGGATACATTTGAAATAACATCATCATCTCAATCTGCTTTTCTTACCAATAGTGTCCCTTTCAGTCACAGATTTTGTTTCCAGATGAAGATCAATGTCTTTTGGAATGGTTAGGGGTTTATTTTCAATATGACCATTGTACTTTCTGTAAAAATAGATAAATAATGCACACATGAGTAAGACAAATTGCTCTTTTTAAACACATAATGCAGTTTTAAATTCCATGAAGTCCCTAACACCCACTTCGTCAAATGCAAACTTTATCTAGATAAAAGCACCAAGTCACATTGAACCCTTGATAAATAATCAGGAATATCAATTTCTCATAGCTTTATCTATTGACAATGCATTAGTGCAAAATTTGGTAGCCAGCATTTAACTTCATCCCTCTAATAGTCACTGTTTAGAGAGACACAAGCTACTCCAGTAAGTCTCTAAATACTAGCAATACATGTGCAGCTGAAAAAAAGAATATATACACTCTTCCAAATGAATACCCTGAAGAAAACTAACTTTTCAATTGAATTCAAGACCAGGATCCTGAAAGATAAAAGAGTGTTACAGTCTACGGGTTTAAAGTAAGAAATGAGAGAGTATTTGGCAGTGGTAACGTATTGAGCGTTCAACAGAAGTAACAATCAGCAATGACGCAATAATTGACCCTTGAAGACAGCTGACAAGGAAAAAAGGTGAAAAACAGATCTACCCAGACAGCATTAGGTTTTTTTCTCACAACCAGATGATTAGCAAGTACAACACAAGACAACCTCAAAAAGATCCATCCCACGAGTCATCAGGGTTCTGGGGCAGCAATTGGTAGGGTTCATTAAGAGAGCTTTAAACTAGATTCGATGGTGTGTGGGATAGTTGATGGGCGAGCAGCAGTGCGACAGAGCTGTGGTCTTAATGAAAACCAGGAGGCCTCTAGCTGTCATAAAATCATAGAATCATTACGGACTGGAAAGGACCTCGAAAGATCATCTAGTCCAATCCCCTTGACAGAGCAGGATCACCTAAACCAGGAACACATCCAAGCGGGTCTTCAACATCTCCACTGAGGGAGACTCCACAACCTCCCTGGGCAACCTGTTCCAGTACACTGTCACCCTCACTAAGAAGAAGTTCCTCCTCAGGTTGATGTGGAACTTTC
>VXBP01004076.1:0-12194 GCA_013400115.1 Rhinopomastus cyanomelas | reverse complement strand
GGTTTTTATAGGCTCCCCCAGCCCACCTTTCAGGGGCAGGGCACAGGACAGACTCTTCCAGGGGGGGCCGGGGCTGTCCTGTGACCTGTGCAACCAGGGACAGGTCTCCCAGAACACAATACAACTTTTCTTCCTCATGAAAGCACTTCTACAGGTTCTAGCAGTCTCAAACTGCAACAGCCTCACAGTAAACGAAAATACAAAATAGAATTGTATTAGTTGCAGAAGCAAATTACTGTCTGTATACATATACTTACAAATGGAAGGAGCTCAGAGTTAATACCCAGATTAATGTTAAGTGTCCTGTGCCACGATCTAAATGAGTAGGAAAAAGACAAGCGTGCAACAGAATAATCTGTAATGGATATTTTAAAAATGTTTTATAACCAGCTTTAGTTTTAGTACAAGATCAAGGTCAATGTTTTGAATAGACTGCTAAAGATTTACTGTTCTACGCAAAATGAATGACATCTTTACAAGACTGAAGTGGCAATCTCTACTCGTCTTGTTATATAATAGATGGAAATACCGCTCAGTTTAAGATTTTTTTTCACTTCTTTATATCTCAGGTACTTCTTTATTTCGGTCTAAGGAAGCAAATGCTTTGGTTTTTTTATATTTTCTTTCTTTTCCTTGTATTGTCTTCTTCACACATGCAGTGGTACTTCAATATGATTTTTTACAGTTTTCTACTGCATATATTCCACTATCTGTCAAAAATATTTATTGTAGATGCTTTCATCTGCATTATTTCTATTTTCCAAACTTTGAACATCTAGTCACTTTTCAGTTTCAGGAACTTAGAGCATTTTTTAAAAGAAATTCTTAAATTTTACAACATCACTGCACCTTCTTACAGTGATAATATGCAATATTTGTTCTCTTCCAAACAATTCTAATACAAATTAAAATCTGTAAAGTAGAAATGTTTTATTCCCCTTCATCTGCTTTGTACTTGGGATGTGTTGGCTGCAGGACAGAAGCTGAAGAGTGGTGGTCAATGGCACAGAATCTAGCTGGAGGCCTGTATCTAGTGGAGTCCCCCAAGGGTCAATACTGGGACCAGTCCTATTCCATCTGTTGATGACTTGGATGAGGGATTAGGGTGCACTGTCAGCAAGTTTGCTGATGACACAAAGCTAGTTGGTGTTGCCGACACCCCAGCAGACTATGCTGCCATTCAGCGAGATCTGGACAGGCTCAGCAGAGAGAAATGTAATGAAGTATAGCAAGGGTAAGTGTAGAGTCTTGGATCTGGGCAAGAACAACCCTAGGTACAAGTATAGGCTGGGGACTGACCTGCTAGAGAGCAGTGTAGGGGCAATGGGTGCAAGCTGAGACATAGGGAGTTCCATATAAATATCAGTGAGGTGAGGGTAATGGAGCATTAGAACAGGCTGTCCAGAAGAGTTGTGGAGTCTCCTTCTCTGGAGACATTTAACCTGCCTGGATATGTTCCTGTGTGACTTGGTCTAGGTGATCCTGCTGTGGTGGGAGGATTGGACTGGATGATCTTTCGAGATCCCTTCCAATCCCTAATGATTCTATGATTCTGTGTTATCAGAAATCTGAACTTACTGATATGCCTGACTCTGCTAGAGTCACAAACTCATCCACACACATAAAGAGGCTCCTATCTACAGAAGAAAAATATGTTTAGAGACATTGAACACAAAGACAGTATCCATGACTCATAACATACATGTGTGTGGATTTCTGGCAAATGCAAGTGTATACATGGGTGGGCTCAGAATTTGGCTATCCTGCTACTGTTCTCCATCTGCCATTGCCCAGTGCTGGAGACTGTGCTGGCAGAGTTAGACTTTTGGTCTGAAAAGCTGTAGGTCCTTCCGATCAGAGGAAGTTGTGAGATTGAGAGTAGGAATGGCAGATTAATAACTAATTTTTCCTTTTATCTCTGCTACAGACAAGTACATGGGTTCTATAATTCCTATTAGAAACAGATACTGAACCAATGTATTTGATCATGAATGTTTTTTGCTTATTAACAATCCCAGGCTAGAAAAATCATGTATATTCAGTCAAGCTTACAGATGAAATATTTAGTATTGTTTCAGATTTTATGACTCAGATAGTGTAGAAATTCCGCCTTTGTAGTTAGTATAACAAAATCTAAATATAAAAAATATAACACTGTGTGGCATATGCATCACTCTGCTCTCTTTTTATTTTTTACTCAAGAAAGCCACAGAATGCTAAGCATGGGAAGGAATGTCTCCCATTCTCCATGACTTTCCAAAAATGATGGAGACCAGCCTAGCAAGGACATCTACCGGCTTCCTCAGCACCCATGGGTATGTCCCATCAGTGTTCATGTGTTTGTGGGTGTCCAGCTTGCTTAATTGATTCCTAACCCACTTCTGATGAAACAAGGCAAACTTCTTTATCTTGACCTCCTCTGGGCCCTCAGGGGTCTGAGGCTCCAAAGGACAGTCTCTACCAGTATAGACAGAGGTAGAGAAGGTGCTTAGTAACTCTTATTTGGCCTTGTCTGTATCCTCTGTCACCAGGGCACTTGCCTGATTCAGCAGGCAGTCTATATTGCCTCTAGTGTTAGTTTTGTCTGCAATGTATATGAAGAAGCCCTTCCTGTTGTCCTTGACCACTCTTGCAAGATTTAATTCAAAGGAGGCTTTAGCCTCCCTAGTTGCATCCCTACATCCTCTGAAAACTGTCCATTACAGGGGTTTATTTACTGCAAGGTGAGAGGGTGCATGGCAGGGTTCATCTGTGGCTTCTGTCTGGTGCAAGACTGTGACGACACAGCAGAACTGCCACAGGAACCTGCAGTTGTGCTGGCCTCAGGCTGCAGGGATGGCTAGACTCCTGCCCTGGCTACACAAGGCAGCTCTGAGAGGTGCTGTGTGAGCTGTTGAAGAGTTTGAAGAGCTGAGAATTGTTAGGAAGGCTGAACAGGAGAGAGACTGATGGACACAGGCTCTGCCCTCCTTGAAGCAGAGATGGAAACACCCATCAGGGAGCATCCAGGTTCAAGAAACATCTTTGCTTTCTTGAAGCTTCATCAAGAAGCTTCTTTGACAGTCCAGCAGGAAAGTCATTGAGGAAAAGAGGCAAGTTCAAGGTAGGGTCAGCTGACAAAATCGTCTCTTGCTCATTTCTCTCCCCCACTTGCCGTGGAGAAACAGGTATGAGGTTCTGAATAAAAAAGGACAGTTTAACGACGATATGGACTATGGGCAAAATACACTGTCCAAGCCAGACCTCTCTACACAAAAAGGCCTACTGCCTATATTACCACTGTACACAAAAAGAAGTGTTGTTGTAGGTGACTCTATTCTGAGGGAGACAGAGAGTCCAATATGCCTTGTACATACACTTCTTATAGGGAAGTCTGTTGTATTGCTAGAGCCTGGGTCAAATACATCACTAGGAAGCTTCTTAGTTTATGGATTTCCACAGATTACTTCCTACTGATTTTTCATGTGGGTAGATAGGAGTCAGCTACTAGAAATCCAAGTGCGATTAAAAGACATTTCAGAGTGCTGGGGGGATGGTCAATAAGAGAATATGAAGTGTGGCATTTTTTTTCTTCCTTCTTCCAGTTGAAAGCAGTGAAGAAAGAAACTGGAGAATACAATCAGTCAGCACATGGCTCGGTGACTGGTGTCACTGTCACAATTGTGGGTTCTTTGATAGCAGGATTAAAAGATCACAGAACATTAGGGATTGGAAGGGACCTTGAAAGATGATCTAGTTTAACCCCCCTGCCACAGCAGGATCACCTAGAAAAAGTCACATGGGAACATGTCCAGGTGGGATTTAAATGTCCCCAGAGAAGGAGACTCCACAACCTCCCAGGGCAGCCCATTCCAGTACTCTGTCACCCTCGCTATGAAGAAGTTTCTTATCATATTTATGTGGAACCTCCTGTGATCCAGCTTATACCCATTGCTCCTTGTTCTATCATTAGATGACACCAAGAAGAGCCTGGCTCCATCCTCCTGACACCTACTCTTTACATATTTATAAACATTCATGAGATCACTCCTCAATCTCCTTTTTTCTAAGCCAAAGAGACCCAACTGCCTCAGCCTTTCCTCTTCAAGGAGAAGTTCCTCTTCCTTCATCATCTTTGTGGTTCTGCGCTGGGCTCTCTCCAGCAGTTCTATGTCCTCCTTAAATTGAGGAACTTAGAACTGGACACGATATTCCAAATGCAGTCTCACCAGGGCAGGGTAGACAGGAAGGATAACCACTCTTGATCTACTAACTAAATGCCCCCTGATCCAACCCAGGATAGCCTTCTTGGCTACAAGGGCACACTGCTGGCTCATGGCCATCCTACTGGCCACCAGGACTCCTAGGTCCCTTTCTCCTACAGTGCTGTCCAACAGGTCTCCAACCTATAGTGATACTTGGGGTTGTTCTCTACCCTTGCCCTTGCCATAGTTCACTAAATTTCTCTCTGCCCAGCTCTCTAGCATGCCCAGGTCCTGCTGAATGGCAGCACAGTCTGCTGAGGTGTCTGTCACTCCTCCCAGCTTTGTGTCATCAGCAAACTTGCTGACAGTGCACTCTAATCCCTCATCCAAATCATGAATGAGTAGATGGCTAGGGTTGTAAGGGACCTTAAAAGCATCCAGTTCCAATCCAAAACCCCTGCACAGGCAGAGATGCCTTCACTAGATCAGGTTACTCAGGGACCCATCCAACCTAGCCTTGAACACTTCCAGGGATGGGGCAGCCACAACTTCCTTGGGCAACCTGTTCTAGCATCTCACTAACCTCAAAGGAAATATTTTTTTCCTAATGTCCAAGCCAAATCTCCCCTCTTCAAGTTTATAATGGTTTCCCCTTGTCCACTCACTATGCCTCTGTGTAAAAAGCTCTACCCCACCTTTCTTGTAGACTTCATCCATATATTGGAAAGCTGCTACAAAGTCATCTCGGAATCTCCTCTTCTCCAGGCCTGTCCTCAGAGGGGAGATGCTCCAGCCTTCTGATAATTTGAGTTGCTCTCCTCTGGACATACTCCAGATGCTCTATGTCCTTCTTATGTGTAGGACTCCAGAACTGGACACAGTACTCCAGATGGGGTCTCACAGGTGCAGAGTAGAGGGGCAGAATCACCTCCCTCATCTGACTGTCACTGCTTCTTTTAATGTACCCTGGGACACAGTTGGCTTTCTGGGCATACTGATGGCTCTTATTAAACTTCTGGTCCACCACCACCTCAAAGTCCTTCTCCTCAGGGCTCAATCCTTTCTCCTCCCAACCTGTATTTGTTAATGAGATTGCCTCCTCTCAGTTCCATAACCTGGCACTTACCTTTGTTGAACTTCATGCAGTTTGCACGAGCCCACTTCTCGAGCCTTCTGAATGGTTTCCCTTCCTCCAGTGTTTTGACTTCACCACACAGTTTGATGTTGCCAGCAAACTTACTGAGGATGCGTTCAGTCCTACTGTCCCCAACAAAGATGTTAAACAGCACTGGTCTGACTACTAACCCTTGAGGAACACCACTTGTCACACATCTCCACTGGGACACTGTGCCACTGATCACAACTCTTTGAGTGTGACCAGTCAGCCATCTTCTTATCCAACGAATGGTCCATCCATCGAATCCATACCATTCCAGTTTAAAGATCAGAATGTTGTGTGGGACAGTGTTGAATGCTTTGCATAGATCCAGGTAGATAATTGCTGTTGTTCTGCCTTTGTCCACCGAGGCTGTGACCCCATCACAAAAGTCCATGAAATTGGTCAGGTAGGACTTGCCCTTGGTGAAGCCATGTTGGCTGTCACCAATCATCCCTTCATTATCTGCTTGCTTTGGCAGAGCCTTCAGGAGGATCTGCTCCATGATCTTGCCAGGCACAGACTGGTCTGTAGTTCCCTGTGTCTCCTTTTCTTCCATTTTTGAAAATGGGTGTTATGTATCCCCTTTTCCAGTCAATGGGAACTTCACCAGACTGCCATGACTATTTCAATGTGATGAGCAGTGGCTTTGGTCCACGTAAATGTCACAGTTTACTAAAATTATCAGATTCTGAACTCAGAAGGCACAGATATCACTAAAGCGACAAGATGCCCAACTCTAAGAGTAGAGGAGAGTAAAAGGGGAAAGGGAGAAAAAATAGTTAAGATATAGTTAAGATCACCACTCAGGACTGCAGGCTCTGGCTTCACCCCCACCTCGCTTCTTGGCTCTGCAGATCTCTGGAGAAACTTCTTGGTTTCTGTGACTGTCTTCTCACCCAGCTTCATGGACAGTGGGTGGTCACAGAGTCACAGGTTGGAATGGACCTTGAAAGATCATCTAAGTCCAACCCCCGCTGCTGTAGCAGGGTAAGCCTACAGTACTGTCTCAAGAAGTCTTACATGGGGCTTGAACCCATGACCCCAGGAGTTCAGAGTCACATGCTCTACCCACTGAGCCAACCAGGTGTGGTGATGGTGAGTGATTGGCCCCTCCTCAATTCCTCAGCTTTGCAGAATTCTGAATGTCTCTGGCAGTATCCTTCCCCCAACCCAGTCTGACCCTAAGCATGGCCACAGGCTGAGACTAGGTGAGGCTACTGGTGTTGTGCTCCTTGCACTGTTCGAATCCCTCCCTTTTATACTTACTACTGGATGATGTTTTTCTTCACCTCAAGAGTATGGGGGACCTTGCAGACAAAACATTGTTAAGCAAGTCCTTGAAGGAGGACTTCCCATGTTCCCAGGCTCTGCAAATTCTGTTTCCATACAGAACATCACCAGTTGCTGCAGGGTTCTTCCTGCTACCCTATTCCCAAGTTATCTTCAATTTACTTACAATTTTTTGAACCATCTCAGTTGTTAATCCAAATGTGACAGCATGGGGAAAAAAAGGATATGGGGTAATGGTTTTAAGCTAGAAAAGGGTAGATTTAGGCTGGACTTTAGGAAAATGTACTTTCATATGAGGGTGGTGGATCACTGGAACAGTTTGTGTAGAGGGGTGGTGGAGGCCACGTCCCTCAAGATATTCAAGGTTAGGCATGATGGGGCTCTGGGTAATCTGGTCTAGTTAGTGATGTCCCTGCTTGTTGCTAGGGAGTTGAACTAGATGAACTTTGGAGGTCCTTTCTAACCTTATGATTCTGTGATTCTAAGTGTAGAAAATATGTGATAAGAATCGGAAGTGAAGCTGATTAAATTATAAATTCATGTTATATATTATGACATTGATAAACACAGAATTATGTATAATTTTCTAAGATTTGGCTATATTTTACTTGGATTAGATAATCTTAAAATTTCAAAGTTCTAGTCAACTTTTTCCATTATTACTGTTTTCATATGTGTAGTGGGTTCAAGACCACAATTTAAGATAAAAGAAAGAAAGCAAAGCAGTGAGGTCTCGATGACATCTCAGATAAATTTGCCAGACAATGGATGTCTTAGGGAAACTGCAGAAAGGTTTATTAACTCTATAACTTTATACAGAATGAAAGAAAAGGTTACACAAGTCAGTGCACACAAATTAGAAACTGTGTCATAAATGCCATCACACAGTCTGAGAAAAATACAATGGGAGATCACTACAGTTTGGGCCAGGGTTCTCACCCCCCACTGCCCCAGGAATGGTTCTCACCCCCCCACTGCCCCTGACCTAGCCAGCCCTTCTGGGGCAGGTGCCAGGACAAACCCTTTCAGGGAAGGTTTCTGGGACAGTGTAACATTGGGGCAGGTCCCCCAGGACAGACCTTTCTGGGGAAGGTTCCAGGACAGTGTCACCTCCCCCAGGACAGGTAACTGAGGGAAAGTTTCCTCTTGAAAGTAACGCAACTTTTCATTCTTCATGAAAGCACAACCTCTGCACATCTGAAAATTCTGGTAATTTTCAAACTGCAACAATATGTCCATATTAATGATGAAAACAAAATCAGAAATGCTTAAAAACCTGTGAAACCACCAAACCATATTCAGCTCAGCTGTAATTAGAGAACTGAGAACTCAAATCCCTGGTGAGTTTGATTTGTGATAAAAGAGGAAGGGAGAAGATGTCTCTTCATGATCAACAGGATTAAGAAAAACCACCAAAATACTAGAAAAACATTGTATGGTTCAGATAGTTGAACTGCAGAAAGTTCATTGCTGCTGAAAACATCCTTCCCTGTGAGTATATTTTTCTGATTTTTTAAACTGTCATTTCTAGGAAAAGAGACAGAATGGTGGAAAGCATCTTGGTGGAAGAAAAAGAGTTCCAGCTTTGTCTACGCCAAAACATGTCAAACCCTGTTATTTCCAGATCATGAGGGTCCTTAACATCTTGACATTTTCGTTTAGGGCTTACCATCAAGCTGAAATGTTTTACTTTGTGAAAAAAAAAAATCAGAGAAATAGATGACAGAATGTTGAAACAGTTTGGATCAGTTCAGCACATACCTTTGCTGAAATAGAAATGCTCTTGACCATGTTTTATGGTTTGTCCATGCCTTGTTTGTCCTCCAGCCAGTCAACATCTGCCAGATCACACTCTGATGTTTTGCCCCAGATGAAGGTATCTGTACATCTACAGGCTTGTGGGATAAAATCTGGCACTTGTGGTTTAATAGTTAAACATGTGGCAACATCAGCGCTGAGGTATGTTTTACTTCCTGCTAGAATTGCTATTCAGTGGAGATTGTTCTTTAGCAATGCAGGCATCACATGCTGTAATTACCCATAGTGACTGCATAAAAAAGGAATCCCTACCTTTTCCTATAGTATGAGAATTGAATTTGGGACCTTTCACAGAAGATGCTATTAAATGTTAGGAACTTGGGGAGTAATGGTAATTTAGAGACACATAGGTACACATTAAGCAACAAACAAATGTGCAGTAGCAGTTGCTGGCTAAAAAGACTGGAGAAAATAAATGCTATCCTGGTTTCACAAGTGGGTCTGAAATGTACAGACTTGCCTAAGGTTATGCACTGATTCTGTGGTAAAGACAGCTCTTCCACTCTAAGTGCTTTAATTACAAGAAAAAAATCTTTATTTCATCAAATATGGATTCACCTGAATATCTTAGGAGAGAATCAAGGAATTGATGGAAATGTTAAGATGCATCAGCTTCCTGATATTGCCCTTCTTTGGTAGTGCTGTAATCTCTGAGGAACACGGTCAGATTGCAGTTAGGTTTTACCTAATGTATAAATGAAATTTAAAAACAAATTGTCCTTTGTCTTACTAAAGAGAAAAGTCCTGTGGCTGTTGTTTAGTGTAAACTAGTACTCAGGAAATGTTAAGGAATCACCAGCTGTAGTCAGTAACCAAGAGAAACATCTGTTGGTTTCATAAGCTGAAACTCATAAGACTAAAGCCCTACTTAGTGTTATGCAGTGAGCTTTTTAACTGAATGCATGTTATAAAATACTGGTCTCTCCTTTCCTAGTCTCCTGTAGCAGACAAAATATGTCTCTTTATATGTTTCTGATGGTTTTCTTTTTTATGACCTCACGTTACTTGAAACATTCAGCTATGACAGATGTGTAATATGGTTTTCTGAAGCTATTTTATAGCTGGGAGAATTAGAATCATTTGGACACTGAAACACCAATATTTTTCTTCAAACATTAGTATTTCAGTGGTGAATCAGCCCACACAGCATTTTGTAAGGATGCTCAGAAGCACTATTTCAGTCATCTAGCTGTTTATGTCTAAGGGGGATGATATCCTTTTGGAAGGGTTTGACATGCACAGAGTACCAGACTGAACAACTGCATTATTAAATCAAGTCAAGTCAAAATAAAGTAAATACAGGGAAGTAATTACTGTCTTGCAGTTAAAGCATAATATATTTTACTAGACAAGCATTTACTAAGCAATTAGAAAATGCAACTAAATACTATTAACTAGGAACATAAGTAGAGAAAATATTCCATAAACCAGATGGCATAATTTGCATCACTTGCGCATCATTGTGTGTGGTTATGCTTGAAGCACCAGTTGAATAGGGATTGTCTGTCACAGAATGTTATAGGTTTGAAGGGAACTTGACAGATCACCTAAGTCAAACCCCACTTGCTGGAGCAGGGTAAACCTACAGCTCTTGATGTTCCCATCCATGTACTTAATGGGGCCAACCTTGCTTAGGTTCATAAAATGAGGATCAGGCTTTTTTCCAGGGTGGCATGACCATAGGCATGCCATATATAGGTCTGTATGTAATAGTTTTAGACTGATATGTTACTATTTGAGACCCTTCTTTGAATACCCAGTATTAGATCTGCACTCTTTGTCAGAAGAAGACCTTCTTACAAGATTTTTTTTTCAAGCCACTGTTTATCACAAAGTTGAACAGATTAACAGTTTGCAAAACATGTTAGGGTAGCAAGAGATTTGGTAATTTTAAAGTCTTGATAAAAACCCTGTCTTAGAAGGGTACTGAGAATTTTCTGAAAGCATAATCGATCCTTTTTGTCCAAAATTTCTCATAAATGAATCTGGTTCTATAATTAGGTTTGTTTCTGTGAGTGGTTAGGGTGGAGGCAGAGCTTCTGGAGCAGTAATACAGATCTGGTCAAAAAAAACCAAACCTGTTTTTACTGTGTATATTTCTAATTAATCATTGGTTGTGTTCTCTCCATTCCAAGTTGTCAAGGGGAGGCCTTTAGTTAGTAAAAGGATTTACTACAGTGTTGATATTACTAGTAGGAAAGGTACAGATAAAATTATTTTGTTCTGATTAATTTTACTGACTAACCAATGCCACCATGAATGCTACAGTTGGAGTCCATTTTCCACCATTTCATGCTGTGAAAACAGTTCTTTGTCAAAGATTGTTGTGCTGATCTGTTTCTGACTGAAAAGATTTTCCATGTGAATGAGAAATTTGTAAGTATCTAATGAGGTTTCTTTCTGAGAGAAAGACTTGGAAACTAAAATGTGACTGTCATTCAGAAATAACAGTGGGTGTAAGCTCAAACATAGGAGGTGCCATATAAATATCAGAGGGAACTTCTTCACAGTGAGGGTGACGGAGCATTAGAACAGGCTGCCCAGGGGGGTTGTGGTGTCTCTCTCCCTGTAGACGTTTAAAGCCTGCCTGGATATGCTCCTGTGAAACTTGATTTAGGTGATCCTGCTGTGATGGGAGGATTGGATTGGATGATGTTTCGAGGTCCCTTCCAATCCCTAATGATTCTATGATTGTATGATAACAAGCAAAGCTGAGGATGTCTACATTCAGACTTGGTCTTTCCTATCTGAGGCTTTCGAGCAATTGAAGAGATAATGATACAAGACTCTTCAGAGCTGGTGAATGAAATGAAATGCAGGATCTTCATAGCAGCTAGTTATACAGTCACTAAATCATAATTAGGAAGACAATCCTAAGAATGCAAGAAAGAATAACAGGATTTTTTGTGCCCCAAGGGAGCATACTTGCTCTGTGCTGACAAGGCACTAGAGGAAAACCTCATCTTTGCTGGACACAGTGCATATAGAGAATTAGTTATCTGGAAGAGCTAACATATTTTTTCATTAGGTGTAATTTTTCCAGCTTTCACTTATTCTGTCACTTCCAGGATTCATTACTAGTTCGCTTTTAATAAAACTATTCCATTGCTGTTTCTGCTTCTGTGCTTGTCCTCTGCCTCCACTTCCAAGCTAGCTTGTACCAGACAGGATATGCATGGTGCTAGTGCATGATGCAAACTGTTCCGCAAAACACATTGGGGAAAAAAAAAATCAAATTTCAGTCACCGGTGTTTAGAGAAAACCACAAGTCTCACAGGGAGGGGTTCACTGCAGAGTATAGAATTGTTTCTGGACCTGGCTGTCAGGGCAAAGGCAACTGACCATATCGGACAGGAACTTGTAGTTAAGTTGACCACTGTGCACACTCAGGTGAACATACAAGCCTCTTGCTGCTTTCAGGCAATGCAGTGTGTTGTTTAAGAAGGCTTCAGCTGATCAGTGGATACTTTTTTCTGTTGTACTCTGTCAATTGCTGTGTCTCCTGAAGTTCCTTTTTGCATCACTTGCATATTAATAAATGAACGTATTCCTAGCTATGA
This sequence comes from Rhinopomastus cyanomelas, assembly GCA_013400115.1. Taxonomy (NCBI): domain Eukaryota; kingdom Metazoa; phylum Chordata; class Aves; order Bucerotiformes; family Rhinopomastidae; genus Rhinopomastus; species Rhinopomastus cyanomelas. Next base: position 183 of record VXBP01004076.1, on the reverse strand, counting down.
GAAGGGCAGAGAAAGAGCCATTAGATACTCTTAAGTTCTAATTTCACTTGTAGTTGAAAAATTAATGCAGTCAAAAGTTTGTTTGCTCTCCTAGAACTGACCATTGTAGAAGACAATCATATCTCCTACAAATGCAAAAGATTATGTACAAATCACAGAATCATAGAATCACTACGGATTGGA
>VXBP01004075.1:357924-368486 GCA_013400115.1 Rhinopomastus cyanomelas | reverse complement strand
CACTGTTAACTCCTTGCCCTCCGAAGCAGACTGGCCTCACAGTACCCTACCTATGGGAACAGTCTGACTTCACAAACTCCTATCCAGCACTCTGTAGAGCTCTGGGAGGATGCAAACAGGCTCAGACTGAGAAGCCAGGGACTGCTAGTATGTGTAGACTCATCCTCTGTGCCCATGCACTAGCAATATTTAATTTACTGGTGTGGACAGCCTAAGTCATCATAATGAAGGACCCCTGGTGCACACATAGCAAGTCCAAAGTTCATCAGAATTTTATGCGAGTTATGGATGGAGCTGTACAGACAGTTTGGGATTGGGAAGATTTATCTGCCCAGGAGGTGCTGTGCAATTTCCCAGTTTTGCTTTAGGCTATGTGCTAGATACAGTCAAGCGTGAGATGGGAGCTTCCAGAGGGCCACTTTGAAATAGTGAGGTTATCTAAGATATTTATCAAAGATAAGTGCAATGAAACATCCTAGACGTGCTCCTGTTTTACCTCAGACCACAGAGGAAAATACAGGACTAGCTGAGGCTACAGATTTTTATTTCCTGTTCTAGACATTGGCTGATGCCTGAAAACAGGGAAATCAATATGTAAAGATCTGTTCCAGGGAGCTGTTTACTGATTTTAACACCAAGCAGGTTCATTAGGCCTATAAAGCCTGAGAATGATGCTACATATTTAGCAAAGCCAGCTGAGCCACTCTTCATTCACTGCCTAGATGTCCAATCTCAATACTTCAGCATCCCAGCATCTTTTAATTATTAAGGTTCTGGTGGAGCGCGAGGCACCCAGAAGCATGTGGTGTGATACCTAACATTTAGTCCCTCAGGTTTCTAATGGAATCCAAAATAACCATCGTTCTGTTTCTTCATCTGTTGGTTGGGAAGAGGCAAAAATGGTTTCTGGTCCTTAAGTGCACACACTCTTGGAATCACAGAACATCAGGGATTGGAAAAATCATCCAGTCCAATCCCCTTGCTAGAGCAGGATCCCCTAGATCCAGTCACACAGGAACATGTCCAGGTGGGTTTTCAACATCTCCAAAGAAGGAGACTCCACAGCCCCCCTGGGCATCCCCTTCCAGTGCCCCATCACCCTCACTGAGGAGGGTTAAACTGGACACCAGGAAGAAATTCTTCATTGGAAGAGGGGTCAGGCACTGGAATCGGCTGCCCAGGGTGGTGGTTGAGTCTTCATCCCTGGATGTGTATAAAAGTTGTTTAGATGTAGTGTTGGGGGACCTGGTTTTGAGGTGAACTTGTAGAGCAGGGCTGATGGCTGGACTCGATGATCCAATCTGAACGATTCTATGGTTTTATGATTCTAAATCTCCACTCTTTCAGTGTCAGACCATTGCCCCTTGTCCTGTCACTACAGCCCCTTGCAAAAAACCCTTCTCCCTCATTTCTATAGCCCCCTTCATGGACACAGTCATCACAAAAGGTTGTATTTTCCCAGTAGTGAAGTTTTCATCTTTGTTTCTGTCTGTGTTGCAGACCTCTGGGCTTTCTCACAATAAATTCTCTGCCTCTAGAACGGCACGAAACCAAAATACTATGTTTGACAAGATCACCCATAGGCTTTGACTGGAATTACTGACAAGGCTTAGTGAATGATTTTAGTATAGATACAGCTTTTTTTTAAAATCAACCATTATCCAGCATGAGCTGATTTTTTAATTATGGGAAATCCAATCTAGTTTCACACGTATTATGTCAGAAATTCAGAGGCATCACACATCTCTCTACTATTAGGATAAATTCTAAGGTAATGAAGGGCTTTTGAAGAGCTATAACATGTCATACCTGCAGCAGAATCCAGACTCCACTACCTTGGGGTAAAAGGGGTTTCCTTTAGGAATAAGTCACCCTACAGGGGGTAGTGTGGGGTTATATGTTCCTCTTGCTCCCGATGTTACTTGTATGACATCAATAACTAAGACCAAGGTGCACAGAGTGGCCCAGGTCAGAGCGAGGTTTCCTCTTCCCTCTGGTTTCAATCACCGAGTTCACACTTCTCTTTGAAGTTTTCCAGCTGAGTCCCACTTTGCCAAGATCTGTAAGCATGTGTCCAACAGGATAGTCCCCATGACAGGATCAGAATTGCTGGGTTTGCTCAAACTCCAAAAGTCCACGCAAAGTGTAAAACAGGGGAAATCTTCAAAGGAGCTGCCGGTGAGGCTGGAAAATGCTGAGTTTTGCACAACTTGACAAGATGCACAAAAACCAGAGGCTCTTCTGCACCCTTGGTACAAGCATGTCTGTGCAGCTGCTCTCCGCAGTGTCCATCTGACCTAGATAGAGCAAACGCAGCGTTGCCTGAAGAATGATTTCCCATTTTGTCTGACTAGCGAAGACAATTCTGTAGACCCTTCTGTTCGCAGCAGCAACGATTGAGCACTGCCTGAGTCAGTCTGTTATTACACACACGTGCTTTATTTGAGATTTATCCCTTTTTAATACATTTTGGAGTCTCTTACTTCAGTTACTGTCAAACCCAGATCACGCAGAGTCTGGTATCTGGGTAAGAACAACCCCAGGTACCAAGTATAGGTTGGGGACTGGCCTGTTGGAGAGCAGTGGAGGAGAGAGGGATCTGGGGGTCCTGGTGGCCAGCAGGATGACCATGAGCCAGCAGTGTGCTCTTGTGGCCAAGAGGGCCAACAGCATCCTGGGGTGGATCAGAAAGGAAATGGTTAGCAGATTGAGGGAGGTTCTTCTCCCCCTCTACTCTGCCCTGGTAGAACACATCTGGAGTGTTGTGTCTAGTTCTGGGCTCCTCAGTTCAAAAAGGAGATGGAGCTGCTGAAGAGAGTCCAGTGTAGAGCAACAAGGACGATAAAGGAAGTCGAGCATTTCCCTGATAAGGAAAAGATAAGGGAACTGGGTCTTTTAAACTTGGAGGAGCGTGAGGGGTGACCTCATTAATGTCGATAAATATGTGAAGGGTGGGTGTCAGGAGGCTGGAGCCAGGCTCTGCTCAGTGGCATCTAGTCATAGGACAAGGGGAAATGGGTGCCAGCTGGAACAGAGGAGGTTCCATATAAATATGAGGAGGAACTTCTTCCCAGTGAGGGTGACAGAACACTGGAAGGGCTGCCCGGGGGAGTTGTGGAGTCTCCATCACTGGAGATGTTTAAAACCCACCTGGAGATGTTCCTGTGTGATTTGGTCTGGGTGATCCTGCTGTGTCAGGGGGATTGGACTGGATGATCTTTTGAGGTCCCTTCCAATCCCTGATGATTCTATGACTCTAATTTCCATTACTAAGAGCTGAGGTTTTTTTGTCCAGGTTCCTGAGTGTCTGTTGTCCTCTAAAGGCTGATCTGTGCAAATGCACTCCTGAGTCTACAAGAGTAGAGAGCAAATCCAGCCCGTGAGCACTTAGAACAGAACCCAAAAGCTTTTATGACTTTGGTTGCTTTCAAAATTGACTGGGAATCAGGAAAGGGACAGCACAAGAGACAAAGGAGGAAAAAAGAGTTAAAAAGAGAAAAAGAAAATATTTATATAAAACTTAGGTTGCTCTTTAAAATGCTCTCTGTTACCTGTAATTCAGAGGTCTTCTCCCCAGAACCCCGTACAATCACACAGGAGCTTTGTGTACATCTGCCTGTGTCTGTATTTGCAGGAAGGAAAAGCTGAAAATTTAATTTGTCTTGAAAATTAAACCATTTTCAACTCCTTCAGGTGTTAATAAAGCTGAGATATCTTCAATTATTTTTTTCAGGACAGGAAGGTTATACAAATCTCTCTTTAGGGTTGTAAGCCAGTTGGCTTTGAATTCAGGTCTGGTAAAAGATCTTACCTTCAAGCTTAGAGAAAGTGGTGGAAGCTCCCAGTTGTTATGGGATGAAAAAAGGAGGCTGGAATATTTAGGGAAAGGATGACAAAACATTATAGGGATTGGAAGGGACCTCAAAAGATCATCCCGTCCAATCTCCCTGACACAGCAGGATCACCTAGATCCAGTCACAAAGGAACATGTCCAGGCAGGTTTTAAACATCTCCAGAGAAGGAGACTCCACAACCACCCTGGGCAGCCTGTTCCAGTGCTCTGTCACCCTCACCAGTAAGAAGTTCCCTCTCATATTGATGTGGAACCTCCTATGTTCCAGCTCACACCCACTGCCCCTTGTCCTATTGTTACATGACATTGAGCAGAGCCTGGCTCCATCTTCCTGATACCCACCCTTTACGTGTTTATCAACATTCATGAGGTAACCTCTCAGTCTCCTTTTCTCCAAGCTGAAGACACCCAGCTCTCTCAGCCTTTCCTCAGCAGGGAGATGCTCCCCTCCCTCCATCATCTCTGTGGTTCTTCACTGGACTCTCTCCAGCAGCTCTGTGTCCTTCTGGAACTGAGGTGCCCAGAACTGGACTTCCAGACGTGGTCTCACCAGGGCAGAGCAGAGTGGGATGACAACCTCCCTCGATCTGCTAACCACCCCGCTTCTGATCCACCCCAGGATGCTGTTGGCCTTCTTGGCCACAGAAAAAGGATGGCTGTAAACAAAACCCATGCATGAGAACAATTAAGTAATAACCCACTTTAGAAAGGCCTGGAAATGGTGAACCAGGGCAACCAGATGAAGACAAACCTCCCTAACTTCTTGGTCTCACTTTTGTCCCCAGTAGAATTGGTTATAGACACATTTTCTACATCTGCTTCAGAGGCAGTTGTGTCTGGAAGAGTCTGTGGCTGTTGGGGAAGTTTGGATGCCCTACCTGATGGATGGCACTGGTAGGACAAGACAAGTGCCCACCCATTGCAGAAACTGAACGTGATCCTTTAACTTCAGGGTTACCAAACCACATGCAGACCACCTGTTTGTTTATCAAGGATGGAGACAGCAAGGCAGCAGGAGGAAAATGACTTTCTGGCAGGTGACACTTCTTCCTAAGGAGAAGCCTTCTAAGAACAGACAACGAATAAGGGGCTCAGAATACTAAAGCTGGATAACGAAAGCAATCAGCACCCTCACAAATTATTCTGTGCTTTGCCTCGTCACCCAGATGATGCAAACCCTCTCCCTAATAAACTGAGACAAGAGCTTTGTCACCTCGCTAGTCGCTGAGCCTGGAGCTGTCAGCCTCCTCCCAGTGCCTGGCATCACGTTGACACGGAAAACGACAGGCAAGAAACCAGAGGCTTAGTCTATGGGAGCAGCAAGACAGTCACTTCCTTCTTTCTGAAGGGTAAAAGGGAGCAAGGAAATGGGTTTTGAAGCCCAACATGTTGTTTCACATCACAACAAAGAGCCAAGCCCAAAGATTTACTGGTAGGTTGACTCTACAGACACGGTTAGCCCCCCTTATATATTGTTCCCTCCGTTTTTTTAATGCTTCTTTGCTGATCAGGAGGTGGAGCAGGTGCTGTCATGATTCCAGTCATCTTGATTAAGCAGCAGCAGCTTCTGTTTGGATGCACAGATTGGAAGAAACCTGGCACTCAATGAAGTTTGTGGTGAAACACCTCTGGTGCCATCTAGAGTTCCCTGATTTCCACCATCTCTCTCCATCTGGTTTTGGATTCATCTTGCTGAGAGGGACAACCCCAGTTCCCAGGGCTGAGGTTACAGCAATCAACAGACTGCCCTTTCTTTCCCCCCTTTCATTTCCTTGGCTCTTTACTACTGAAATAACTCGCTTCCTCCTCTGGGATATTTTCCTCCCTCCCTTTCCCAGGGATTTCCTTTTTGATCTTTCCATAGCAAGGGGTTAAATCAACTTCTCCTCCTCTGCTGATCACCAAAATCACAGAATCACAGAACATTAGGGATTGGAAGGGACCTTGAAAGATCAGCCAGTCCAATCCCCCTGACACAGCAGGATCACCCAGACCAAGTTGCACAGGAACACATCCAGACGGGTTTTAAACATCTCCAGAGAAGGAGACTCCACAACCACCCTGGGCAGCCCCTTCCAGTGCTCTGTCACCCTCACTGTAAAGAAGTTCCTTCTCACATTTATATGAATCCTCCTTTGTTCCAGCTGACACCCATTGCCCAGATCCTTTTGGAATTGTCCTGTCATTGGGCGCCCCTGAGCAGAGCCTGGCTCCATCCTCCTGACACCTGTCCTTTCCTTATTTATCAACATTATTTATCAACACTCTTCAGTCTCTTTTTTTCCAAGCTGAAGAGCCCCAGCTCCCTCAGCCTTTCCTCACCAAGGAGATGCTCCCCTCCCTCCATCATCTCTGTGGCTCTGTGCTTGACTCTCTCCAGCAGCTCTGTGTACTTCTGGAACTGAGAGGCCCAGAACTGGACACAAGATTCCAGATGTGGTCTCAGCAGGGCAGAGTAGATGGGGAGGACAAGCTCTCTCTCGTTACACTTGCCACACTTGTTTAATTCTGAACAGGGAACAAGCATGAGGCTCTCCATTCCAAGGCAGGTTTGTATGTGCTGCTTGCAAGTGTTGTTTCCTACTCTGGTCCTGTAGACTCTCTGCAGTGTGTACTGGTCGTGTTCCAATGTTTATCTCGACTGCCAGTCTACCTTGTATCATGATTTGGCCTAGTGACCTTCTGAAGTAAAGTTGTCTCAGTTGTCTCTAGGCAACCTTCACAGCACAGACCTTGAAATCAACAGAAAGTCATTACAGGTGTCTTGGTCTCAGGATGCTGCTGGTGTCAGTGAAGAGCTTCAAGTCTTTTTCCATTACTGCCGTTACAAGTGTCATCAGATCTTGTTTGTCATCTGCCACCTGTTGCTAAATTTGGACAACGTGAAGTGGTTTTCACATCCAAAATTCTGAGGATGTCACAGCATCACATTAGGGATTGGAAGGGACCTTGAAAGATCATCTTGTCCAATCCCCCTGCCGCAGCAGGATCCCCTAGATCCAGGTGCACAAGAACATGGCCAGGTGGGTTTTAAACATCTCCGGAGAAGATGACTCCACAACCTCCCTGGGCAGCATCTTCCAGTGCTCCATCACCCTCACTGTGAAGAAGTTCCTTCTTATGTTTATGTGGAACCCCCTCTGTTCCAGCTCACGCACATTGCTCCTTGTCCTATCATTAGGTGCCCCTGAGCAGAGCCTGGCTCCATCCTCTTGACACCCACCTTTTCCATATTTATCAACATTCATGGGGTCACCCCTCAGTCTCCTTTTCTCCAAGCTTAGGAGACCCAGCTCCCTCAGCCTTTCCTCAGCAGGGAGATGTTTCACCCCCTTCATCATCTCTGTGGCTCTGTGCTGGAGTCTTCCCAGCAGTTCTGTGTCCTTCTCAAACTGAGGGGCCCAACCAATAGGTTCAACCTTGCTTTTTCTTCCTTATTATTGTTTTAAACCAGTTATTTATTTTAAACAAGGGTGCAAACTTTCTGTGCAGATGGCCTCTCCCCCCCCCCCAGCCAAGAGGGAATCTGTTTCTTTTGCTGCATGTCAGAGCTTCACCAGCCTGGGGTGTGGAGGAGTCCTTGAGGTAGCTGCCAAACGAGAGTCCAAGCCTTCAGGCACCCTTGGATCTTTTCACTTTTAAGTGTGGCCATCATTAAAACATGAGCAGACATAATTGCATCGGAGCACTGGGCAGAATTGCAGGCAGGGCTGGATGGCCTTGAGCATCAGGATTCGTAACACGTTGGCCTGATATTCGCTGCCTTCCTTTTGTCGCTCTTCCGTGCACGGTACCAAAACCAGAGGGTTTTAGCCCTCACTTTCAGCACAGCAAAGCCAATCGTTTCCAGAAGTTGCAGCAAGATGCATCACAAAGCCAAGAACACCCAGAGGACAACATTATGAAGCCACCACTCTTCATTTTAGTCTTTTAAACCCAAACAAAAGGGTGACAATGAAAGTAGCTGGTTTCGTAGGTGTGGAGCATCCCAAAAATGGAACCAACTTCAGTGGGAGCTCAGCTTGAACCATCAGGCAACTCAGTTTGACTCTGAGGAAACCCATTGGAGTGCTCTGCCATTAGTCCTCTGTCTGTCAGGTCTGATTTAAATGTAAAATCAGGTTTTCCTCCCCAACTTGAAACTTATTTCCCTTTGCTGATGGAAGTCATTCGACTCTCTCAGATTATTTATGGTTTTTTTAGACTTTAACTTGAGGAGAAGTAAAATTCACTAAAATTAGAGCAAGGGGAATTACTGATAAAAATACAAGATAAAGTAGAAGAGACTATATCTTGGCTTTTTTCTTGCTCGTTGCATAAAGTGAAGCTAAAAATGAGCATCCTCACAGGAGCACGGCAGTGGATGTTGGTCAGAAGTGTTCTGTGCAATGGTTTCTCTCAGTGAGTTTCATGAGCAAATTAATAGGCTGCTCATATCCCCGTCTGTGGAGAAGAACATATTCGTGAAGAACTGAGAGTTGCCCTGAGAGCCTGCAATGCCAGCTCACTAAAAAGAGCTTGGATTTTTTATAAGAGGGATGTTGAGAGATGGTATCGATGGGTTGAGGGTAACTGTCAGCGTTTCAATAGAGCCAAGTGTCTGGCCCTGCATTTTGGTCACAGTGGTCCCATGTAGAGCTACAGGCTGGGGGCCAGGTGGCTGGAGAGCAGTCTGACAGAGAGGGACCTGGGGGTTCTAATTGACTGGTGGCTGAGTATGAGCCAGCAGGATGCCCAGGTGGCCGAAAAGGCCAGTGCATCCTGTCCTGCATTAGAAACTGTGTGTCCAGCAGGAGTAGGGAGGGGATTGTCCCCCTGGACTCAGCACTGGTAAGGCAGTGCCTAGAGTATTGGGTCCAGTTTTGAGCACCTCAGCACAAGGTGCTGGAGTGAGGGTAGAGGAGGGCAATGAAGCTGGGAAAGGGCTTGGAGAATAAATCTGATGAGAAGAGATGGAGGAGAGTTGGGGTTGTTTAGTTTGAGGAAGAGGAGGCTGAGGGAAGACCTCATTTCTGTCTATATCTGAAAGGATATTGTAGGGATGTTGGTGCTGGTCTCTTCTCACAGGTCATTCATGACAGAAGCAGAGGGAAGGGCTTCAAGCTTCAACAAGGAGGGTTAGATTGGACATCAGGAAGAACTTCTTCCCGAAGAGAGTGGTCAAGCACTGGAATGGGCTGCCCAGGGTGGTGGTTGAGTCCCCTTCTCTGGATGTATTTGAAATACACTTAGATGTAGTGTTGGAGGATGTGGTTTAGGGGTGAACTTGTCGAGTAGGGTTGATGGTTGGACTTGGTGATCCCAGGGGTCTTTTCGAACATGAATGATTCTACGACTCTATGAAATGCAGTGCTGTCTTGAAAAAACTGCCATATTTGATGATTAGTTGTATTAAAAAGCTAAACTGTAGGAGATAGATCTTCTAACTCACCCAAACACATCCTTTTCCGATGAACACTATCTTTCAGACAAGAAGTTCAAAATTCTGCTTAGGCTGAAATGTCCATATCTAGGTGTTTCAAGCTAGATGTGTAGTCAATGAACATCTAGGACAAGATACAACTGAGCAGCATGCAGCATCTTTTCAGGTGTTATTATACATGTCGTGGTCACAGAATCACAGAACATTAGGGATCGGAAGGGACCTCGAAAGACCATCTAGTCCAATCCCCCTGCCACAGCAGGATCCCCTAGATCGAGTCACACAGGAACATGTCCAGGTGGGTTTTAAATGTCTTCAGAGATGGAGACTCCACAACTCCCCACTGGGTCCATTGCTCTTTTACAGGGTGCTCTTGTCCTTTAAGAGCTTTGTGTTACCTGTTCACCTAACACAGATGTCTCGTTCCCATAGAGCTTCTTGACTAGCTTCAAACATTTTTATTCAGCCTGATGGAACCCTCAGTAGCCAGAAGCACAGTGCAGCTCGCCATAAAAAAGACACATCCGTTTCACGTGCTAAATCATTCTCCAAACTCCCCTGACTCTTCAGTGAAGTCACGGGGCTCAATTCAGTTGCCTAAATACTGGCATCACCATGTGAGATAAACAGGGGTCTCCTTCCTGGTGTCAAAACACCTAGAAGCGAAATGGACTTCAGTCCTGTGTCATATCTGATAAATCATAGGACACCTCAAATCACTGTAGACTCCTGTATGTGAGAAACTCCATTACCCCNNCCGGTGTTGAGAAACCCCCCTCCCCCCCCCCCCCCCACGAATGTAGGATTTTGCTCTAGCAGGAGGATTGGACTAGATGATCTTTTGAGGTCCCTTCCTATCCCTGATGTTCTGGGATTGTGTGACTTTAAAGTTGCCACCTTTGCTTAGGTACCTTGATATCAGATTTTTGTCAGAGTCTGGTATTTACTACAATTTTTTTCCAGCATTTGAGGCACTAAAATTCTCTATCCTTGCTCTTAGCCCTATTGCTAATCTTTGAGACCATCTCAGAAAGTCTTCCCTATAGTGTTCTCATTTTACCCTTCAGAGTGCATTGAGCTATCAGATGGACTCAGGACAGTTCCTTTAGCTCAGGAATCAAAAGTTCAAGGAGGCCAGGCTGGAAATTCATTATTAGTGAGATTACAATAATCTAATTATTATATTATATATAATATTTATTATACTGATTATTATACTAATATTATACTAATGAATTATTATACTAATGATTATATTATATATAATAGAATCATAGAATCATTACG
>VXBP01004075.1:327162-357875 GCA_013400115.1 Rhinopomastus cyanomelas | reverse complement strand
AAAGATCATCTAGTCCAATCCCCCTGCCACAGCAGGATTACCTAGACCAAGTCACATAGGAACACATTGAGGTGGGTCTTGAACATCTCCAGTGAAGGAGACTCCACAACCCCCCTGGGCAGCCCCTTCCAGTGCTCCATCACCCTCACTGGGAAGATGCTTATACTAATTCTTATACTAATATTATACTAATGAATTATTATATTATACTAATTATTATACTATTGTTACTATATTAATATTATACTAATTATTATACTAATGAATTATTCACCTAATAATTCATTATTAGTCAGATTGTCAACTTTAAAACTAGATAAACTAGTTTCACTTGCATACAGATCTGTAAACATTTATATGTATCTTTCACCATAATCAGTTCTCCCAATCAAGTCCCAGAAGATCTCACAAGCACTTGAAAACATTATTGATGAGATGGTGATTTGTATTTTCTTAATATGCCAATAAAATTAAAGGGAGGTGTGTTGATGTCTCTTTAACATCAAATTAAATATAATCTTAAATATCAAATTAAATCGAACCTTAAATATTACATTAAATAAAACCTTAAATATCAAATTAAATAAGACCTTGAATATCAAATTAAAAGCACCCAGATATCCCTACAAGTCCAAATTTTGAGACTCCAAACTTCAAGAGTTGTGGGGTATCATTAATTGATGTCTGCAAACTAGTCCTTGTGAATATTTAATTATCATTTTCCTCTCATTTACTAGCTGATGATAAACATAAATTCTTCCTTTGAAAAGTGCCTGGAGGCTGATGGATAAACATTCCCAAAGCGAGTTATTTGTTAATAGCCTTTGGGGACCCTTTTATAAAAGACTGGGTCACTCCCAGTGTCAAACGGAGATGTATTTCCAAATTGCAGTGATGTTTGGTTAGGACTCCCATGTAGAATCACCGAATCACTCAGGCTGGAAAAGAACTTGAAGGTCATCAAGTCCAACTGTTGACCTGACTCTTATTGCTAAACTCTGTTCCTGAGCTCCAGATGCTCACAACTGAGAAACGCGTCCGGGGATGGCAATTCAACCCCCTCCCTGGGCAGCTGAGGCCTGATGACCCTTCCAAGGAGGAATCTTTTCCTAAAACCCAACCCTTAGTGCAGCATCAGGCCATTTCCTCTTGTCCTGTCCTTTGTTTCTTGTGAGTAGAGGAATTTCCACCGCTCTGCACCCTCTTTTCAGGTAGCTGTAGACCACAAAAAGGTCTCCCCTCAGCCTCCTTTTCCTTGTATGTTCTTCATATGTTTCTTTATCTTCCTTAAGATACCAGCTTTCACAGAACATTAGGGATTGGAAGGGACCTCGAAAGATCATCCAGTCCAATCCCCCTGCCACAGCAGGATCACCCAGACCAAGTCACACAGGAACACATCCAGGCAGGTTTTAAACTTCTCCAGAGAAGGAGACTCCACAACCCCCCTGGGCAGCCCCTTCCAGTGCTCCATCACCCTCACTATGAAGAAGTTCCTTCTGATATTTATATAGAACCTCATTCTGTTCCAACTCACATCCTATCACTGGATGACAGCTTTCCTACCAAACAGGGTTCCCATGTCCAGCAGAGAGAAAGATCACCCTAAAACACCTCTGGGAGCTTTTCCCATGTTGTTTTGGGGAGTCTTGTAGTGTTTCCAGCATCCTGCCAATTACCCATTTTCTGTGTAACCTCTTTGCTCTTGTCCCTCTGCTATTCCCTTATAGAGTAGCTTGAAAGACTTATTGAAGCAAAATGTGCCCGTTTCAGACCCATGTGTAGGTCTCTGCATTAAATTTGGTTTAGTGTTCAAGACACCACAGGGACAATATCCTAAGGAGAATGGGATGGGAATTAGTTACTGTTTTGCTGCAGCAATGTGCTTTTTTTCCACAGTGATAACTTAAATCAGCCTTTTAAAAACTGCAGTGACTTGGTCTAGGTGATCCTGCTCCGGCGTGGGGATTGGACTAGATGATCTTTTGAGGTCTCTTCCCATCCCTGATGTCCTATGATTCTGTGATTTCAACCTTTGAAGTGATTATTCCATTTGCATTTCTAAATGAAAACTAAACATCTGGAGGATCTGAGTGATGGTTTTCTCACCATTTAACAAAAGGAGTCATTACAGCAATGAGAATAAGTTGGTTGGTCATCTACCATGTCTGATACAGCTGGAACTTCCCGTGAACATCTTGTGCAGATACTATTTAGGCAGATAGGGCTGAGGTCAGTTGGCTGACAACTGGTCTCTAGTGCTGTTTCTGATATCACAGTATCACAGTATCACAGTATTATCAAGGTTGGAAGAGACCTCATAGATCATCAAGTCCAACCTGTCACCACAGAGCTCAAGGCTAGACCATGGCACCAAGTGCCACGTCCAATCCGATATCCTGAGGTAGAGGAAACAACCTCATGGAGATGGTATTTAAGAGGTAGGTTCTATAGGAAAATGACATGTGGCCCCTCAGTTCAAGAGGGATGTGGAGCTGCTGGAGGGAGTCCAGTGTAGGCAACGAGGATGATGAAGGAAGTGGAGCACCTCCCTGCTGAGGAAAGGCTGAGGGAGCTGGGTCTCTTGAGCTTGGAGAAGAGGAAACTGAGGGGTGACCTCATTAATGTCTATAAATAAGTGAAGGGTGGGTGTCGGGAGGATGGAGTCAGGCTCTTCTCAATGTAAACTAGTGGTGGGACAAGGGGCTAGCCAAACCTTCTGGGGACTAGGGCATGGACCCTCTCTGAAGTCAACACCACAGTGTCAATCTGCATCAGCCGAGCATCTGTCCCACAGCATTACAGAGCTGAGGCTCCTACCAAAATCAACCTTTGAAGCTGCCTGTAGTCTGCTCTTTGGCTCTGTTCTCTTCTTTTCTTCTCTCCCAGAGGTACTAAGTAGTTTAGGGAGCAAATCTTGAGTCTCACGCTAGCAAAGCGAGCGCACTGTAAACTCCGGGCTGTACGTGAGCGCATTGATATTGATGCGTGTGTGTGTATTTCTTTCTCTGTCTCCTTCCCATTTGTAGTTTGATCACTCACGGCTTTGGAACTCCTGCAATATGTGCTGCCCTAAGCACTTTCCAAACTGTTCTCAGTGAAATGCTGAACTACTTGGAAAAGCACACATCGCACAAAAACGGCGGAGCGGCGGAATCCGGCCAAGGACACGCCAACTCGGAGAAAGCCCCCCTGCGGAAAACTTCAGAGGCTGCCGTGAAAGAGGGCAAAACAGAAAAGACAGACTAGCTACATCAAACAGAATCTATTTCAAGAGAGTTCTTGCTGCTGATATTTTTTTTAAATATATATATCGTTGAGGGCGATTTATCTCCAGTGGACTGACTCAAAAACAAAAACAAAAAATTTAAAAAAATAAAATAAGGAGGGAAAAAAAGGAAAAAAAATTAAAAAGAAAAGAAAAAAACAAAAAACAAACCCAGAAAAGAAAATAAAAAAGAGAAAGATTAAAACAGAGAAAGAGAGAGCGTGAGAGAGGAGAGTATTCAACCCTAAGAACAGCAGTGTACAGTAATTGTGTGATGAATTGTCACTTTTTTAAGATTTATGTTGCTCTAAGGCTACTTTTTCGTGCACGTAGTATTTGATTGTTCTGAATGAAACACTAACACTGTTTTTTATAAGCACTTCTGGACTTGGCTGAGGTGGCACATGACTTTGGAAGCACCTTCTTCTCCGGCGGCGGAGTTAGGGCCGGCGCGTCGGTGGTGGGACGCGCGGTTCCAGCACCCCGACTCCGCCTGCGTGCTGGAGAGATTGAAAGAAGGGCTTCCTCTGATCCATCGGAAACGCCTGATCTGCTCTCACCTTTGGGAAAACGTGGAAACCTGGCAAAGAAATGGAATTCATGTGCTCATGGGACAAATGAACCGCCCGGCGGTGGGGGCTGCTCGTCCCCACGTGGGATTGTACAATCGAGCTGCACTGGAGCGAGGCCAGAGCCTGTTGGGAATCTGTCCTGACCGTTCAAGCAGCAGCCGTGGGGTCTCCTGTGAAAAGAGCATGGCAGACTGAAACAAAAAACAAAAAAAAAACCTTGATAGTTTCCAAAACATCCCTCTGTGAACTTCAGATAACATGACAGCACTGGCTTCTACCCTCTATCTTCTCAGCCCGTGCTCCCACAGCACCGCAGTCTGACGTAGCTGCGTCCCTGTTCAACGGGATCAATGCAGGCAATTGGAGTCACCTTTTGTGTTGCCTTGATTTTCTGATGGTTTCTTTTCTTCAACAGCTTCTTTCCACAGCTTTACTGTCCTTAGAAATCCAGCTGAGGTGCAGAGGTCTTCCACTCACCTAAAATTAAATAAAACAAATCTGAAATGATGAATGAGATTGACTTAGTCAACACAGTTCAGTGTTAACAACCTTGCTTCTGAAATACCTCTTTGCCACCAACAAGACATCCCTACACAGAAAACATTGGAGACTTAGTCTGAGCTCAAGAATCTTGAAGTCAAGGGGCTTTTTCCAGCCACATTCCAACTTGTAGTCCATTCCTTCTCTTGCTTCTCTACCATCACCTTTCTGGAGGAAGTTAGGAAGGGTTGGTATTACAGGATAGGGTTGTGCTGGCCATCTAGACAGATCAGCAGAACAAGTCCTTTTCTTCTAAGGGACAATTCATCTCCTTTGATGCTAGAAAATTGTATGGATGTCCGCATGTAAGTGGGTAGAGTCATTCGAGATGTTTCAGGTTACCTAAGACAGCCACAGAAGTTTTGCAGGTAAGACAAGAAACCTGTAGAAGTGGACTGGAGGAGGAGCTGGAGGATCCCAGAAGACAGCGTTAGATACCTACAAGTGGCCACTTGACCAGTTCAGGACAGGTAGAAGGAATCATTTGGAAGTGCTTGTCATTATCTATGGATAGTAGTTGGAATGCAACCACAGCATTTGGCATTAGACATGACTACAGCAGTGGGAGAGAAGAAAGCACTTAGAGCCTGCAGTTTCTCTCACCTCAAAGTGATCATGCCCTGAAATTATGTCCTTCAACCAACAAGGTACAAAGGAAGACAAGAATTAAGGAGCTCATACACACAGATCTGCACTGTAGCTTTCTAAAACCACTTATCGTGGTGTTACAGCTTGGATCACCACCTTCAGACTAAACCAAGGGACTACAAGAAACAGCTGAGAGCCGTGATGTAGGGAGTCAAATGGAATGGACAAGGTGAGCCTCACCCTCCAAATGTGTGGAAGGAAATAGAGCAGTTACAGCACTACGCTGTTCCTCTCGAGGTCCCTAAGGACATTGACATCGTGGTGAGAAAACACACCAGGAATCAGTGAGTCCCTATTTACGTCCAGAAGTCATTCTAAAATGAAAAATAAAGAAGTCTTATGATTTCGCCCAGATTTGCCCTCGGCCATGGTAGGTGCAGAATGTAAACAGCTACCTTCGTGCCATCTAGGCACTCTCTGTGCCTTGAGAGGTATCTCCATGGGGCTCCATCTTCTTAACACACTAAGAACAACTAAGTGCCTGAAAGATCTTGAACTTTATTGAGTGAATTTGTCACTCCAGTACCTCTGGAGAAGGGCTAAAACCAAATTAACGAGCTGTCATCAATAGAAAGAGTGTGGAACTGTACCAGGACCTACAATAGTTGAACGTGAAAGGAGGTAACCACGATTAAAAGGGCAATTCTTCTTTTTCTACTCCTCAAACTGAGGGAGAGAAAAAGCCAGGGGGTAAAAAATATAGAAGTTTGGCTCTGTCCGATGCTCAGATTTGCCCCTTGAAAAAGTACTGTAGAGCAATTTAATTGTAGTCATCTACTTCATGATGTAGATGCATTCAAATTAGACTTTGATGGAGGGGAAGGAAGAGAAAAGTTTGAAAAGTCTTTTTCAGTTTTCTCCACTAAAATATCAACCTTCTGGAGAAGGAGGGAGTGTCTGGTAGGTTATTCGGTGAAACCTGAGTGTCTTACTATGACCAAATTCTAATCTGATGCTGCAAATGATCTGCACACAGCACTGTTTGAAATCTTCACCTGCTCAGGATGTGGTCAAGATCCCAACAATCATTAATTTAAAGCCTTGCATCTTCTGTTGGGATCGCTGTGAGGCTCCGCTCTGCTGGGAACAAATTAGTTTTGACCTGGATCATCCTCTGACCTATTAATATTTATAAACCTGAGCACTCTCGAAGCCCCAGACCTTCCAGTTCTTTGACTTCGTGCCCTCTACAGACTTTTTCATAAGGTTCAGTACAGATCTGATCGAACTGCCACATGTCTTTATCCTTAAGAACCTACCCACACCCCAATCTTATGGCTTTTTCTTCAGTGTTTTATCACATTTGAAGGCAAAATTCGTTTCTAAAAGGTAGCTCTGAGGTTCGTTGAAATTCACAGGCTCTCTGTTGTCTATTTTTAATCCGAACTTAGCGATTCTATCCAGAGAAAAAACACTTATGAAGGCCTTTTTTGCTGAATTAACTACCGGAGCACTTTGGGTTTGAAAAGTGGAACTTTGAATGTGGTTTTAAGGCAGTTAATTCACTGATGTTCCTGCCAAAAATCTCAGTCTAAGTTCCCATCCCCTCCCACCTGCACAATGTTCCCATGTTGGCTTTTTGTGTCGTCGTCGTGGAAGTGGTGCCACCTCAAAACTCATTCCTGAGTAACATCAGCCTGAAGGAAGGGCATGGTTTGAAGTTGGTGGGTGCTTGCTGGTAGCAAATTCAAGTATATTTCTACCTTTTTTTGAGTTTGAAATTACTCTGAGCTGAAAAGAGGTGATTTTCCTTTGAGAGATCATGGAATTATTTATTCTACTCAAGTCAAAACCTTCAAAGCAGTGCAGAACATGAACCTACCAGGGCAATGAATCATTATGGTTTTTTAACTCTGAAAACAGGTTCCTAGCTCAAGCCCTGTCTGAGTGTTTGGATCTTGTTGTGCTTCAGCCAGTTGCTCAGTTCTCTCTGCACTACCCCTTTCCCAACACTAATCTCAAAACACTTTCGCTCCCTGAACTTCTTATAGAATCAGAGAATCATCAAGGTTGGAGAAGATCATCAAGTCCTGTCACATTTGACTCACAAAGACCAGCTGTTGACACTTGGATTTATGGTCAAATTACTCTTGAAGTATCTAACCACATGCCTTTCTTTCTAGAGCAAGGTGTTGCTCACTGTGAGTACAATCCGCTCATGTGTTGACTAAGCTTAGAAGGTAAGTCTCTGGCAGAGCTAGGAGTGATGTTCTCACCTCCAACCTCTGCCCGAAGGCTTGGATCTCTGTTCACACTGTCCTCCATCAATATCATTACGCGGCAGAGAAGGGTAGTGAAGGGAGAGGTTTGTGCAGGTAGTGAGAACTGGAACCACAATCGTATGGCCTGTGAAAGGGAGGGAACCACAGACAAGCAGTGATGACTCTGCCACCTACAACTGAAGACAGTCAAGAATTTTCTCCTTCATGCTGCCATTGCGAACCCTAACTCCTTCTAGGTGTCATCCTGTTGCCTTGGAGAACTGGCACAAGGGGTGAATCTGGACCTTGAATTTCCATCTCTTTTAAAGATAAGCTCCAACATTCTTTGGGAAAAGACTTCAGCTCTCCAAACCAACAAGGAATCTGCTCTCAGAAGCTTCTCCATGACTTCTCCTAAAAAAAATAAATGATAAAACATCAAGATCTGCTCCAAAGCAGGCACAATGTATAGTCCTTCCAAATCCTGGACCTCTGTGTAAATACTTCCCCAGCTCGTCTCTTCTTTTGAACGTGACTCAGTGGCACAGCTGCGGCTCAGAGTTTGGCAGCAAAGCTCCGCGAGGGCTGCGAGCCACCTCCTCTAACTGCTTTTTTGTTTGCTTGTTTGTTTGTTTTCCACTCCCAACAAGCAGCTTCGGTCTTAGATGTCTTAGCTATCCAAAAGGGCTGCTGCTGAATCCCAAGGTCATCTGATTTTTGCTTATCCTTTGGAGGGGTAGTTCTGCTGCTCTAACTCTTTACTTGTAAGGACAAGGTAGAAGACACAAGCCTGCAACACAAGGAAGACTCCATGAACATGATTATACAGGAACTGTATTTATAAAAATACCCTCTGCCCTCACTGCAGCTTCAACGAGACTTCAAGTACCGCTGTGTGGGGAATGGGGGAGGAAGATAAAGTCATTTTCCTTTGCCAGGTGAAGGTCATTTGGAGAGGTCTGACCTTTTTTTATTGCTGTTCTTTCCTTTTCTTTATTTTGTACAATGGATTCTGTTCTGTACAGCAGCTGTCGTGATTGTATTTAATGTGAGTGCGCACTTGGTCACCACCCAACAACGTCCTAGTCATTGGTTTGGGCTTTTGGTTTGCTTTGGGTTTGGTTGGTTTCCTTCCACTTTATTTCATTTCTAATTCAGTGGTGAAAAACATCTTTTATATTTCTATTTACTATACAATCTACCTGTTTTACATGAGTCTATGAAGATACTGACCCACGTTTGATCCAGCATTTCACGGCAATAAAATATATGTTGATTTAATCCTGATTCGTCTGGTGCTTGAACATAATTTCCATCTCTGGATGAATAAAGACAATCAAACCTGGATGTGAACTGGATCTATGACATTACAGGACTTAGAACTTTCATCCAATACAAAAGAGAGAAACAACAATAATGCTAATCTGGTGTTACACCAAGAAAATCCACTTATACAGAGATTAAAAGTGAAAAGATTGATGAATTTGTTGCCTTCATGTTTCCTCTGACTTTGGAGAAGAGCACACACAGAACTGACCAGAGGAATTCAATGCAGCACCAGGGAAATTGTATTTCTCAGAAGATTAGAGGGGTAATATTAATTATTGAGAGTCCATTTGCTAAGGAACAGAGGTGGGAGTTGCACAAACCCAAATTAAACGTGTGGCAACTACGTCCCAAACCATTTCCTTTTTCATCTGAAATGCCGACCACTGCAGCTTTGCCCTTGGTGGGTCATTGTCTAGGATGACTCATGAAGTCATTGAATGGAGCATCTCTCATATGAGGACAGGCTGAGAGAGTTGGGGCTGTTCAGCCTGGAGAAGAGAAGGCTCTAGGGGGTCCTTCTTTTGAAGTGTAGATAGATTGGACTAGCTTAGATGATCTAGCTTGGAGAGGAGGAAACTGAGGGGTGACCTCATTAATGTCTATAAATGTTTGAAGGATGGGTGTCAGGAGGATGGAGCTGGGCTCTTCTCAGTGTCATCTAGTGATAGGACATGGGGCAATGTGTGTGAGCTGCAACAGAAGAGGTTCCATATAAATATCAGGAGGAACTTCTTCACAGTGAGGGTGATGGAGCACTGGAACAGGCTGCTCAGGGAGTGATGGAGTCTCCTTCACTGGAGACATTTAAGACCCACCTAGATGTGTTCCTGTGTGACTTGGTCTAGGAGATCCTGCTCTGGCAGGGGGATTGGACTAGATGGTCTTTTGAGGTCCCTTCCAATCCCTAATGTTCCGTGATTCTGTGATTAGGGATTGTAACACTAAGTGGGAAAATTGCCTGGGATGTGAGAATGAGAATGAAAGACAAACAACCTTTTATTCACCAGAAAAAAATACACTCAGCAATGGACTAGGGGAAAATGTATCAGGAAAACAACTCAGAAAGCAAAATAACAGTTTTGATTCAGATTGGAAGGGATTAGGATGAGGTTTCTTTCCCTTTATTCCTATGAGTTAAAGCTGAAAGGAGAAATGCTGTGCAACACAAACCCCATCTGAGAACTGCAGCAGAAGAGTAAGCGAAACAATCCTCTGTGTCAGGTGTTCTGCGACAGCAAAAGAAGGTTCTCTGGATCCAGTCTTGGTATTTTGGAGAGAAAGAGTGGCTTTTGGCTGCTTTTCATTGTTGGACATCATTAGCTTTTAACTCCCTTTAATCTGCTTTTCACTGAGCCCCTAAACAGAACCACAGGTCTCTTACTTCAGACATATCTGAAGAGAGCTACAGGAAAGATTGAGAAGGACTTTTTATGAGAGACTCTAGTGATAGGACAAGGTTTCAAGCTGAAAGACAGAAGATTTAGATTATAAATTAGGAAGAACCACTTTGAGGGTGGTGAGACAGTGGTTGCCCAGAGAAGTTGTGGATGTTTCATCCCTGAAGTGTCCAAGGCCAGGTTGGATGGGACTCTGGGCAACTCATGGTCTGGGGAGAGGTGTTTCTGCCCATGACAGGAGGTTGGAACTAGATGATCTTCAAGGTCTCTTCTGCCTCAAACCATTCTATGATATATAAAACCAACAGCAAATTCAAACCCCCTGAGAGCAATCACTGTCACCACTGATGCTGTGGACATCCCAGACTGGACTCATCAGCAAAAAGGAACCAGATTCAGGAGCTGGATTCTGGATCTGGCTTGAGGAATGCATGGTTTGGGATCCAAGGAAGAATGGACAGAGTCCTCCTTGGACACTGACCACTGAAGAAAGGAGTTTGACCCTGTGATTCCTCAACTTTATACTTATTATTATATATATGGAATGGAGCTTTTGATCAGTTCAGTCGCCTGTTCTGTTTGCAGCTCCCCACAGGTGTGGCCTCTCACTTCCTGCACCTGTTTGTTCCTGTAGAACAAACTTAGCAGTGACCTTGGTCTTCACAAGAGAATAAGGTCAGGCTTGATGGGGCTCTGAACAACACGTCCCAGCTCACTGCAGGGGTGAAGTGCTGAGAACTGAGGCCAAGACATGGAAAAACACTCCTCTGGTTTACTTTCCCAGAAGCAAGGAACCTTGAGAGGGAGAGTCTGGACTGGATGGCAACAGGTGTCTGCTTCAAGGAGGGAAGTTGATGATCAGCACAGCAGTATAAAAGGGGGCTGCTTGCAAAGAGCCCCCTGGGGAGATAGAGTTCTGTTGTTTCTCTCAAGAGGATGCTCCTCCTTCTCTGCAGATGGTGGATCTAACCCAGAAAATAACTTGAACTGTAAGTATAATGGATATTTTCTGTGATAGACTCAACTGGGTTTTCCTTTTGCTGTGGACTTTCTCGTTAACTTTGGGTTTTCTGCAAGGATATTTTTGGTCAGAGGTGTTCTTCTATATTTTGATGATGATGGGTTGTGCAATCTTATCCCTACACTATGTAGGAAATGACAGTAAATTGTGCCTTCTACTCACGGCTGTTCTCCTTGCACTGGGTTACAGACTTGTCAGAACAAGGGGGTTGGACTAGATGACCCTCTCAACTCAACTCATTCCATGACCCTATGGTGGCATAAGGCGTGGAAATGTTTCACTCTTTTTCAGGTGGCTTTTCCTTGCCTTGCATCCAATACCTGTTTGTTTTCAATACTCATGGAAAGCCACTGCTTCTTTTTGGCTTCTAGGTTCATAAAACCTCAAGGAGAAAACAGTCCTGTTGGCTGGGTGAGATTTTCACAGAATCACACAACACTAGGGATTGGAAAGGACCTTGAAAGATCATCCAGTCCAATCCACTCACCACAGCAGGATCCCCTAAATCAAGTCACACAAGAACATGTCCAGGTAGGTTTTAAGTGTCTCCAGAGAAGGAGATTCCACCTGGGAAGCCCCTTCCAATGCTCTGGCATCCTCACTGGAAAGAAGTTCTTTCTCAGATTGATGTGGAACCTCCTCTGTTCCAGCTCACACCTGGTACCCCTTGTTTAACCATTAGATGCCACTGAGCAGAGCTTGGCTTTGACCTCCTGACATGCATTAGTTCCATATTTATCAACATTCACAGGGTCATCCTTCAGTCTCCTCTTTTCCAAGCTCAAGAGACCCAGCTCCCTCAGCCTTTCCTCATCAGGAAGATGCCTCCCTCCCTTCATCATCTTTGTAGCTCTGTGCTGGATTCTCTCCAGCATCTGTATCCTTCTGGAACTGAGGAGCCCAGAACTGGACAAAATACCCCAGATGTGGTCTGGGCACAATAGAGCGAGAGAAGAACCTCTCTTGATCTGCTAACCACCCCTCTTCTGATCCACCCCAGGATGCTGCTGTTGGCCTACTTGGCCACAAGAGCACATTGCTGGCTCAAGGACATCCTGCTGGCCACCAGGACCCTCAGGTAACTTTCTCCTGTGCTGCTCTACAGCAGGTCAGTCCCCAACCTATACTGATACCTGGGGTTGTTTCTGCCCACATGCAGACTCAACACTGCCCTCGTTATAGTTTATTCAACGTCTCCCTGCCCGGCTCTCCAGCCAGTCTAGGTTGCACTGAATGACAGCCCAGCCTGCTGGGGTATCAGCCACTCCTCCCAGCTTGGTGTCATCCCCAATTTACTTACAATGCTCTCTAATCCCTCATCCAAGTCATTAATGAATAGTACTGGTCCCAGTACCGACCCTTGGGGGACCCCACTTTCATTTGGAAGTGTGTGTGGGTTTTGCTCTGTGCTCTGGAATATGTAGGTGTAGATGATCCCAGTGTGTTCCAGTCTGGTGTAAGAATCATGTCAAACCAAACCAGCAGGTCTAGCAACCTGTCTTTCACAGCAGTGACTTCTAATGCCTCAGAAGAAGATAACAAGGGCTGTAGATAAGAACAAAGGAACAGTTTCAGTTGTGGTTGCTCAATATCTTGGAAAATGACAACTGGAAATGTTTTCAAAGAAGCCATCAGCTGTCTGGAAAATAAATATTGCTTTTTGGTGAGGCATGGAGGTTAAGTCATTGCTAATTTTTCTTTAAAATATGAATAATCCCCATAATTAGATGCTTAACAGTCTGGCATCAGTTCTGTTGGCACTAATGAATTATCTGGCTGAGGACTCAATTAATAAAAAAATTAAAGGAGGATAATATAATAAATACTAATCGATACGTGTTTACAGAAAATAGATGCTGTCGAGTGAACTTCGTTTTCATCCTTTTAATGAGATCACAGATTTGATTGACTTCTAAAGCACATTTAACTTGCAACCACAGGGGTTCTGATTGCAATTATCATAATTAGACAGAATGCTAAATGCATTAAATAGATCCAGAGCTCTCTGTTTGAACCTGAAATGGATGAAGATGAGAGAATAATGGTTAACATATAAATTCCTAATAGAGTCTCAGGTTTGAGTTCCTGTCCTGGCACTAGGTTGTATTCTCATCACTAAGAACATCACTGATCACAATGTTTGTAAGTGATGGAGAGATGGTGGGAAAACTGATGAAGAGTGGGAAATGTGCCGTGGTCTACATTGTTCAACAAGCTGGATGTCAACAAATAACTTCTTATCAGAGGGAAAAATCCTTTGTAGATCTAAGAAGAAAATACATGTCTTTGTCCTATGAGATGCTGAAGTCTGCTCTGGAAAGCAAAGACTCTGAAAGAGAATTGCTGGACATGGGCAACGATCCATGAATGATGAGCTTGAACTTGAGGGCAGAAGGACAGGAGTGTCTTGTGTCTAAATAATCAAAAGGATTGTTTACTACAACTCACAAACATCACATTGCATCTCTCACTAATGTGAAGATGGAATGTTTTGCTCCTTTCTGATATGTCTCTTCCCTGAATGAAGTGATGTGGAATCACTCAGCGTTGGCTGAAGCTTTGCAGAAAATGACCTAGAGGTCCTGGTGGGCATCTAGTAGAGTATGAGCCAGCAGTATCAGGTGGGAAGTGATCATTCAGCTCTACTCTGTACTGGTAGGAGTGTACCTGGAGTGCTTTGTCTAGGGGTATGGACATACTGGAGAGAATCCAGTGAAGGGCCACTGAGATCATTGAAATTCTGGAATGTTCTTCATATGAGGAAAGGCTGAGAGAATTTGGGCAGTTCAGCTTGGAGAAGAGAAGGCTCAGGGAAGAATTTATCAACATATGTAAGTACTTGAAAGGAGAGAGAAAAGGGGACAGAGTCAGGTTCTTCTCAGCGGTGTCCAGTGCCAGGATCAGAGACCACAGGCACACACTGAAACACAGCAGTCCCCATCTGTGCATCAGGAAGACTTTGTTTACTGTGAGGATGGTGGAGCGCTGGTACAGTGCCCTTTAAAGTTGTGGAGTTTCCCTCCATGAAGATAATCAGAGGTCATCTGGACAAGGTCCTTAGCACCTAGCTCTAGATGGCCCTGCTTGAGCAGAAGTGTTTGACACAGCAGACAACTTTGGTGGGTGCTGTTCTTGCTGCTGCAACATTGATCCTAGGCTGGAAGGGACCTCTAGACGTCATCCAGTCCAACCTCCATATACAGGGACAACTCTACCTAGGTCAGGTTGCTCAGAGCCTCATCAAGCCTGATCTTAAATGACTCCAGGAATGAAGCCCCCAACACCTCCCCGGGCAGCCCATTCTAGTCATCAACCACCCTCATACTGAAGAACTTTGTTCTCATGTCCAGCCTAAACCTATCCTTTCCCAGCTTGACCCCATCGCTCCTTGTCCTATCCACGCAAATTTAATGGTTAAGGTCCCTTCTTTAATATGGGCACCTATAAAACACTTTGTATGTGTTTCAAGAGATATTTCTGTTTCATGTTTCCTTTAAATTTTAATAGATCCATCATAAACTTAGAAATAATCCCAGGTATCAGATTTAAGAAACAAAAACTGAGAAAAGGTTGGTAACCCAGTCAACTGTGAATCTGCTCTTGTGAGTCCAACATGTGATAAAGCCCAGTCTGAAACCACTGAAATAGTAGTGAGGTGAAGCTCTTCCTCATGGAAAGGGTGATCAGAACCTGGACTGGACTGCCCAGGGGAGCAGGGGAGTCCCCATCCCTGGAAGTGTTGAAGGACAACCTGGCCATGGCCCTTAGTGCCCTGGTCTAGGTTGTGGTGACGTTAGCCCTGGGCTGGGCTGGCTGATCTTAGAGGACTTTCTCAGCCCAAATGATTCTGTTCAACTTCAACTATTGAGTGAAAATGAAAGAAACCCATCAAACCTCAGTAAGAAAAGATCCATGTGGGAAAAGAGGAGCAGTTATCCTATGAGCCTGCTTTTAAGGAGCACCACCATTACATTTTCAGATAGATGCCTGGAAAGTCCATAAACAAGTCTGATCAGCAAAGGGCCATTTTTTACCCAGTAGGTTCCCTTCCAGTAGCCACATCCAACCACTGGATGTTCATTTGAAAGCTGGGTGAGGGAGAAAGGCTAAAATCTGAATTTTCAGCTTTCTCATTTTGATGCTGGAGAACAAAGTGTTGAGGTTCAGAGCTGTTAGAATGATTCATTTACTCTTGCTCCTTCCTACCCCTTTCAGGCAGGAGACACTGATTTTTTTCAGTGTGCTTATGCATTTATAATGATGAAAGCGATGCCATACAATCACCTCAGGATGCTGATATCAACATGAATGCCAAATGCCATCACTAGTGGGATGAATATTGCATGGGAGGCAGTGAGAATGAAAGTAACCTGATTCAAACAGCACGTTTGTGCCTTAGACCATGTCTGAGCTACGTGCCATGGGTCTAACTTGCCCTGAATCATAGAATCATTACAACTGGGAAGGGCCTCTAGGATCAGCAAGACCAGCTCATCCCAACAGCTCCCTAACCCCCAGACCACGGCCTCAAGTGCCCTGGTTACTCGTTTTTTAAACTCTTCCAGGGATGGGGACTCCACCACCTCCCTGAGCAGCCTGTTCCAGTGACCAACCACTCTCTCAGGAAAGAACTTCTTCCGAAGATCCAATCTAAACCTCCTCTGACAAAACTTGAGGCCATTTGCCCTTGTTCTACTGTTAGTAATTTGGGAGAAGAGACCAGCACCAGTGTTGCTACAATCTCCTTGTAGGTAGCTGTAGAGAGCAATGAGGTCTCCTCTCAGTCTTCTCTTTTCTGAGTTCCCTCAGCCACTCTTCACAGGGCCTGTTCTCTAGACCTCTCCCCAGCCTTGCTGACCTTCTCTGGTCACACTCCAGCCCCTCAATGTCTTTCTGATACTGTGGTGCCCAAAGCTGGACCCAATACTCAAGGTCCAGTCCCACAAATGCAGAGCTCAGGGGCAGCACCACCTCCCTACTCCTGCAGGTTACCCTGTTCTTGATCCAGACCAGGATGCCATTGGCCTTCTTGGCCACCTGGGCACCCTGCTGGCTCCTGTTCAGCTGGCTGTCAACCAACACCACCAGATCCTTTTCAATCAGGCAGCTCTCCAGCCACTTTTCCCCCATCTTGCAGCACTGCTGGGGGTTGTGACTGAAATGCAGGACCCAGCTCTTGGCTCTGTTAAACCTTATCCCATTGGGCTCAGCCCATTGCTCCAGCCTGTCCAGATCCCTCTGCCCTCATCCCGTTGGGCTCAGCCTGTTGCTCCATCTTGTCCAGATCCCTCTACACTCATCCCATTGGGCTCAGCCTGTTGCTCCATCCTGTCCAGATCCCTCTACCCTCATCCCATTGGGCTCAGCCCATCGCTCCATCCTGTCCAGATCCCTCTACCCTCATCCCATTGAGCTCAGCCCATCGCTCCATCCTGTCCAGATCCCTCTACCCTCATCTCACTGGGCTCAGCCTGTTGCTCCATCTTGTCCAGATCCCTCTGCCCTCATCCCGTTGGGCTCAGCCCATCGCTCCATCCTGTCCAGATCCCTCTACCCTCATCCCATTGGGCTCAGCCTGTTGCTCCATCCTGTCCAGATCCCTCTACACTCATCCCATTGGGCTCAGCCCATCGCTCCATCCTGTCCAGATCCCTCTACACTCATCCCATTGGGCTCAGCCTGTTGCTCCATCCTGTCCAGATCCCTCTACCCTCGTCCCATTGAGCTCAGCCCATCGCTCCATCCTGTCCAGATCCCTCTGCAGATCCTCCCTACTCTCAAGCAGACAAACACTTCTGCTTCATATCATGTTATCTTCAAACGTACTGAGGATGCACCTGATCCCTTCACCCAGGTCACTGATAAAGATGTTAAACAAGATTGGTCCCAAAACTGAGCCCTGAGGGACGCTGCTTGTGACCGCCAGCTTCTCCAGCAGAATGCTGTGGGCAACGATGCAGCTGGTGTTAAAGGGAAGGAAGGCAAGGCAAGGCGAGGCGAGGCAAGGGATTTATACTCACCTTAAAGCCACATTTAATGAGGATCTGCACTCAGAATCTCTCTGTTACTGGGGCTAAAGTCCCTGACTGCCACAGTAGGAGCCAACCGAAGAGAGCTGCCAGGGAATGGTGTGATTCTAGACGCATGATGAGCAATTTTGGGAGCCTGAGATCAGTTTCCCTATAGGTACAGTTTGCTGACTTTGCTGTGGCTCCTTTCATGTAGCCAGAGTTATTTTAACTCCCTAAAGCGTTGCCTGTGGTCATATTATCTGCGTGCCTATTGCCAGAAAACAAGCTGAGAGAAGAGCTAAAAGGAAAGTGAGTGGTACTGGAGGAAAGCAAAATATTCTCCAATCAGATAACATGCTAGGTCTTAATTTTTCTTCTTTTTCCTTAAAACTGGATAACTTTCTCCTGCCATGAAATACAAATGCTGTGTCCTGAGCCCAGATAAGTCACTCTACAGGCTCTTCTCAATGTCATCTGGTGATAAGACATGGGGCAATGGGTGTGAGCTGGAACAGAGGAGGTTCCACATCAGTCTGAGAAGGAACTGCTTCCCAGTGAGGGTGACAGAGCCCTGGAAGGGGCTGCCCAGGGGGGCTGTGGAGTCTCCTTCTCTGGAGATGTTTAAAACCCACCTGGATGTATTCCTGTGCAACTTGGTCTGGGTGATCCTACTCTGTAAGGGGGATTCTACTGGATGACTTTCAAGGTCCCTTCCAATCCTTAATGTTCTGTGATTCTAGGATTCACTTTCAAAAGCTGGATGGATGTGGACAGGAAGCTGTGACAGCAGCTCCTGGGACTCCTCAGATTCCCCTTGATGTTACAAAGGACAAACCATGCAGTGTTAGATCAACCATAAAGACTTTGGTTTAATGTTGTGTCACTTAACTCCTGCTTTCCTGTTGATCATGGACTCAGGTGTCTTGTTCAAAGAGAGAAGGGAGTTTTCAGTCCTTCCGCTCAATGGGAAGAAGGTCCTTCTCATACTGATGTGGAACCTCCTCTGTTCCGGCTTACACCCACTGCCCCTTGTCCTATTGTTAGATGACACTGAGCAGAGCCTGGCTCCGTCCTCCTGACACCCACCCTTTCCATATTTATCAACATTAATGAGGTCACCCCTCAGTCTCCTTTCTTCCAAGCTAGATCTGTTTACTACTAGCTCAAAACAAACTGTGATGTGTTTGCATGGTGGTGTTTATAGGATGAGGGGCAATGGGTGTAAGCTGGAACATAGAAGGTTCCACATCAACCTGAGAAGGATCTTCTTCACAGTGAGGGTGACAGAGCAGTGGAACAGGTTGCCCAGGGTGGTTGTGGAGTCTCCTTCACTGGAGATGTTCAAGACCCACCTGGATATGTTCCTGTGTGACTTGATCTAGATGATCCTGCTGTGTCAGGGGGATTGGACTAGATGATCTTTTGAGGTCCCTTCCAATCCCTAATGATTCTATGATTCTACTCTCCTTCTAAACAAAAATGCCAAATGGCTGAGATCCTGTTCTGGAATTTCATCTCTACCCACCTACTCTCTCCTAAGTTTCCTCCTCCACAATTTTCCAGCCATTTGATGGTCTTACAGGTGCTGTCAAAAAGTAAGCAGCACAATGTCCTGTTCTGACCTGGAAATGTTCACCAAGGGTGTCTTCAGTGTCTCCTTGGACTTGGATTTCCATAGGGTTGTCTCTGATTGTCCTAGACTCCTTGCTCCTTTAGATGTGACCTGCCAGTGCTGGGTCAAAATGTGGACTTGGTGATGTCAAAGGTCTCTTCCAACCAAATGTGTTCTGTGCTCCTGTGATCCTCGACTCCTCATTCATGCCTTGCAAGTCCTCACCATCCCAAGAGACCCAGATGTAGAGCAGAAAGACAAAAGTTTTATGCTAAGGGAGCAGAAATGCCCTCCAAAGAACTGACTCAGTATCTTCAGATGTATTACAAACCACTGACTAAGTAGACACAGGTCTTGTAGCCAAAAGCCATGGGAAGCATCTCTTGAGTTTGCCAAACATCATTGTAGGTGTGTTTTTAAAATAGGAGAGAGGCAGAGGCATCAAGGCAGCCAGTGGGGGTTCTGTTTTGTGACTCTTGGGTTGATTGTTCATTACTGAATGATGCTGAGGTGTCTACTCTGTTTTCCTCCTGTACAAGTGGACAGGAGTCACAGGGAAGGTCTGCCATCCTTCAGAAAGATGTTTCTG
This sequence comes from Rhinopomastus cyanomelas, assembly GCA_013400115.1. NCBI lineage: Eukaryota > Metazoa > Chordata > Aves > Bucerotiformes > Rhinopomastidae > Rhinopomastus > Rhinopomastus cyanomelas. Next base: position 338,687 of record VXBP01004075.1, on the reverse strand, counting down.
TCCCTTCTTCTCACAGATGGGTCATACCAGCAGTTGAAATGGTCCCAGCAGCCCTTTCCAGCCTGCCTGCTCCTATCCATGGTTCTTAAGGGGCCTTCTGAGACCTTTTCAAAGAAAACTTTACAGACTGAGTTACTGTCTCTGCCCTGTGTTTCCTGGCTACAAGCAGTAGTACAAGGAGATTGGCAGCCCCAAGATAGCAGGAGGTGGGTCCTGATGTCCAGGAGTGACTCCTTCACCCTGATACCAGCTTTGGAAAGGGGCTATAGCAAAGGATGTCCCAGGGATGTCACCACTGATGGGAAAGACTGAAGCCTCTTCCCCACAGGGTTACTACACGTGGCAAACTGTCCAGCAGGGCTCAGTACCTGTGACTGGGCTTTGCTGGCTTTCTGCAAACTACTTCTGGCAGCAAACTACTTCTGCAGGCAGCAAGGAGAGGTTTGGTGATGTCTCTTCACATCCTTCACAAGGATGAGCATCCTTCACAAGGATGAGCATCCTTCACAAGGATGGTGATGTGTCTCCATCCTTCGCAAATGATGAGCACTGTTGGATTGGGGAAAATGCAAAATGGTGAGGACAGATTTTTAGCAGGACCTGTAGCAAGACAAGGGGTGGTAGGTTCAGACAAGAGATGAGGAAGAAGTGTTTTACACTGAGTGTGGTGAGACCCTGACCCAGAGAGGTAGTAGAAGCCCCATTCATCCCTGGAACCATCCCAGGTGAAGATTGACAAAGCTCTGAGCAACCTGCTCTAGTTCAAGATGTCCCTGCTCACTGCAAGGGAGTTGGACTGGATGAGCCTGAAAGGTCACTTCCAACCCAAACCAGTCTGTTAGTGAAGTATAACAAGGGCAGAGCAGAGTCTGGCATCTGGGCAAGAACAACCCCAGGGACCAGTGTAGGTTGGGGACTGATCTGCTGGAGAGCAGTGGAGGAGAAAGGGACCTGGGAGTCCTGGTGGACATCAGGATGACCATGAGCCAGCAGTGTGCTCTTGTGGCCAAGAGAGCCAATGGCATCCTGGTCTGGATCAGAATGGGGGTGGTTAGTAGATTTAGAGAGGTTCTCTTCCCCCTTCACTCTGCCCTGGTGAGACCACATCTCAAATCTTGTGTCCAGTTCTGGACACCTCAGTTCCAGAAGGACACAGAGCTGCTGGAGAGAGTCCAGTGCAGAGCCACAGAGATGATGAAGGGAGGGGAGCATCTCCCTGCTGAGGAAAGGCTGAGGGAGGTGGATGTCTTCAGCTTGGAGAAAAGGAGACTGAGCGGTGACCTCATGAATGTTGATAACTATGTGAAGGGTAGGTCTGGAGACATTTAAAACACACCTGGCCATGCTCCTCTGCAACTCGATCTAGGGAATCCTGCTGTGTCTGGAGGATTGGACTGGATGATCTTACAATCACTACGGACAGGAATCTTTCCAGGTCCCTTCCAATCCCCCATGCTGTGTGATTCTGTGATTCTAAGAAAACTCCTGGTTATGTCTGCAGATATAACAGGAAAACTCGATTGACCAGCAAACAACACAAGAAGCTGGATTTAAGAGCTGACTCAGTGTTATCCACAAGGACATGTTCCTGTGAGACTTGGTCTAGGTGGTCCTTCTCTGGCAGGGGGGCTGGAGCTTTCGAGGTCCTTTCCAATCCCTAGTGACTCTCTGATCCTCTGACAAGGTATAAAACACACACCAAAGCAATGGTCTCTTAAAACTGCAGGATAAGCAGCTGTTAACCACATATTGAGATACCTGCAGTGCTGTGACAATTTTTAATTCTGAACTCAATTGCAAAGAAATATTCCAATAAAAGATATTGAATAAAAAACCAGAGACTGTTTGTAAGGAAAAAGTACCAACCACATCCTGGCAGTCGGGATGTAGAAGAGTCGGATTCAGATCAGGGTCCGCAGGCAGCAGCAGAGGGCGCTGAGGGAAGCGGATTGATGTTAAATACGGATTCGCTGGGAGCTGCCTGTGGAGGCTGTGACACGGGATGTGCTTCGCTATAGAGGCTCACGCTAGATTTGAAAGGCACAATAGGATTGCAGGAGGGGGAGAGGGAGAGGGAGAGGAGGTAGAAAAATCCCCAAAATATTTTATGAAGTGAAAGTACCAAAACTCATTGAATTAAGATATTGATTTCTTGTTTCCCTGACTTCTCCTCAAAGCAGTCATCATGGACTTACACATTCTTTCCCTGCCAGGGATTTAACTGACAGCTCATTGGGATTATTTGGATATTCAGCCTAAGCTACACATGGCATTTAAAAGTGAGGGACAAAACCAAAGTGGAGTTTCAATCACTGAGATGGTTCTTCCCACCTCCTCTGCTCTGGTGGAGCCTCACCTGCAACACTGGGTCCAGCTCTAGCCGCATCAGCCCAGGAGAGACAAGGATCTGTTGGAGTGGGGCCAGAGGAGGACACAGAAATGCTGGGAGGGCTGGAAACCCTTTGCTGTGAGGCCAGGATGGGAGAGGTGGGGGGGAGGTTCAGCCTAGAGAAGAAAAGCACTGGAGAAACGTCAGCACAGCCTTTCAGTGCTCATACAGGTCAGTAAGAAAGCTGGAGACAGCCTTAATAGCAGGAGATGTTGTGACAAGACAAGGGGTGATGGGTTTAAGTTAAATGAGAAAGATTTATACTGGAGAGAAGGAAGAAATTGTTTCTGTTGAGGGTGGTGAAAACCTGGCCCAAATTACCCTGCGAGATTACAGAACATCAGGGATTGGAAAGGACCTCAAAAGATCATCTAGTCCAATCCTCCTGCCAGAGCAGGATCACCTAGACCAAGTCACATAAGAACATGTCCAGCTGAGTTATAAACATTGCCAGAGAAGGAGTCTCCACAACCCTGCTGGGCTGCCCATTTCAGTGCTCCATCACCCTCAGTGTTCCTTCTCGTATTGATGTGGAACTTCCTATGTTCCAGCTTATGCACCCATCACCCTTTTTCCTGTCACTAGATGACACTGAGCAGAGCCTAGCTCCATTCTCCTGACACCCACCCTTCACACATGTATAGACATTAATGAGGTCACCCCTCAGTCCCCTGCAAGAGACCCAGCTCTCTCAGCCTTTCCTCATAAGGGAGGTGCTCCACCTCTTTCATCATCCTCATTGCTCTACGCTGAACTCCCTCCAGCAACTCTGTGTCCTTCTTGAACTGAGTGACCCAGAACTGGACGCAACACTCCAGATGTGGTCTCACCAGGGCAGAGAAGAGGGGGAGAAGAACCTCTCTTGATCTACTAACCACCCCCATTCTGATCCACCCCAGGAAGCCATTGGCCCTCTTGGCCACAAGGGCACACTGCTGGCTCATAGTCATCCTGCTGTCCACCAGGACCCCCAGGTCCCTTTCTCCTCCACTGCTCTCCAACAGGTCAGTCCCCAGTCTATACTGGTACCTGGGGTTGTTCTTGCCCAGATGCCAGACTCTACACTGCTGTAGTTAAATTTCATCAAATTCATCCCCACCCAGCTCTCCAGCCATTCCAAGTCCCTCTGAATGACAGCAGAGTCTGCTGGGGGTCAGTCACTCCTCCCAGCTTGGTGTCATCAACAGACTAGCTGACAGTGCACTCTAATCCCTCATCCAAGTCATTAATGAACAGATTGAATAGGACTGGTCTGAGTACCAACCCTTGGGGGACTCCACTAGATCCAGGCCTGCAACCAGACTCTGTTCCATTGACCTCTCCTCTCTGGCTTCTATCCTGCAACCAGTTCACAATCCGACCACACTGCCTCAGTTTGGCTGCAAGGATGCTGTGGGAGACAAATGTCAAATGCTTTACTGAAGTCAAGAGAGACCACATCCACTGCTCTGCCATCATCTATCCACCTGGTTGTATCCTCATAAAAGGCTATCAGGTTGGTCACACTTGACTTCCCTCTGGTGAAGCCATGCTGACTGTCCCTAATGACCCTCCTGTCGTTGATGTGCCTAGAGACAGCCTCTAGAACAAATTGTTCCATCACCTTTCCTGGGATGGAGGTGAAGCTGACCGGTCTGTAGTTACCTGGGTCCTCTTTCTTACCCTTTTAAAAGATTGCAGTGACATTTGCTGTCCTCCAGTCCCCAGGCACCTCTCCTGTTCCCCACAACTTAGCAAAGATGATGGAGAGTGGCCAAGCAACGTAGATGGTAGAAGCCCCATCTCTGGAACCAAACCTGGTGAGGTTGGACATGGCTCTGAGCAACCCGCTCTAGTTGAAGATGTTCCTGCTCACCGTGCAGGTACTAGAAGAGCTTTGAAGGTCCCTTCCAACACAAACCATTCCATGATTCCGAAATTCTATGCTAAGAAAAAAATCAGTATAAACTAGGACCTCCTTTATCTTCACAGAGGAACGAGTGGCATCGGCATCACTCCCAGCAGAGAAAACATCTGGCCATGGGTACAACCCAGGAGTGGGTGTTGGGGGTAAGGAGAACAGGGGCTTTGGGCAGGGAGCAGCTGGGCACAGAGAGGGGAAGGCAAGAGCTTTGCGAAGGGAGGGATCCCACATCAATCCCCCATCAGAGGGCGCCGCTGCCCCGCGCAACGAGCTCCGCCGCGCCCGGCTCCCCCTCCACCCCTTACCCGGTACAGCGGGATGCGGGGATGGGGGGGCTGATGGTGCCCGTGGTTTACTCCGGCATCAGCCGGGCTACATGGAAAGATACCTTCCATTTTTTCCTCATAAACAAAAAAGCCAAAAAAAGTCTAAAATATTCCTTTGCACTTGCAGCTGCCGAGCGGAGGGTGCAGCGCCTCTGCCCTACTCACCGCTGAAAAAGCCGGGGACTTTCGCTTCAACCTGCCTTAAAACTAAAGCAAAACGTCTGGTCCCTCTCTCCTTTTCTTATACATACGATTATGTTTGTTCGATTTGAAATAATAGCTCTGAATGTGGGCGTCTCGCACCCGGCCCTGGGGTTTATTCAGAGATAAATTGATGCAAGTCTTTGCGTTCAGCTAGACTTTGTGAAGCTGCGGGTTGGGAGGGAGAAGTGTTGCAAAAAAGGCTCAGAAAATTCGACGGACCTTCGCTCAGCTTAATTCTCTTGATGGTCACTTGACAGATCTTTGTGGTGCTTTGCAAGTGCAAGAGAAATGTAATGAGAGAGACCTGAACATAAGGGTTTTACCGCCTGTACCGGTCTGTCAGCAGAGTCAGTGCTCGGTAGATCTATTTTAGCTTCTTTTTTACCTCATCTCCCAGCATGTAGAGCGTGTTAAATCCGGGGATACCACGGAATAGTGAAGCATTAGCTGCTCAGAGTTCACAAAAAACATTCACCTTGCCCTGTGCCAACCTTCCAGGACATGACTCAAAGGCTTTAAGAAAAGTAATGGCCAAGTGTCCCTTTATGAGCCTGGAATTTTTCCAAGAGGATCGTTCACGTCTATGAGGGTGAATGAGGGGCAGCTGCATGGGGGTCTCTGCACATCCCCACGCAAACAGCACGCACCCTTTCTCCTTTCCCAGCATTTTTTAGACGATTGAAAAGGTCTGTCCGACCCTCTCAAAGATGTGCCCTGTTGTTCTCGTCTGCTGCGCAGCGGTGGCTGTGCTGAGAAACTAAAATTAAATCAAATAAAACCCAACTCCTATCTGCTTAAACAACTTCCAGCAAGACCATTGTCCAGCTCCTTTCGTAATATGCGGCTGCTATTTGTCTCTTCTAGCCTTTTGGGCGCTGGATTTCCAGAAGAAGATGTACACTTGGAAATGGGAGGGGTTCGCGGTGTGTGTGGGGGGGGGGGGGTTGGTGCTGCAGAGGCTGAAGGGAAAAGCGATTAATTTCTACTTTCTGCTTTAATTCGAGGCCAAAGCGACCAGGGAAAGAAAAGCCCACCCTTTCCACCAGCCAACCAAACACCACCAGAAGTGTCTCCTGATGAAGTTCTCTTCGCTGCCGAGGCTATATATCCAGATAAAAGCGTCTCTACCTGTAGGACCTGTGAAAGTACAAAGGACACTGTGCACTTTCCCATAGGATCGTCATGCAGAGTAACAAAGATTTGTAGGAACCCTATGCACAGAGAGCTTGTCTTTGCCAGAGACAGGACCTTGAATTTAGAAACACCTTCTTTTTCTCTCTCTCTCTGCCTCTGTGTCTCCCCCTTCTATTTTTTAACTCCCCCTTTTCCCCCTCCTCCTGGTGCATCAGCCCACTGCAAAGCTCAGTTGTTCCCTTTCAGAGGCAGAGATGGGCTCTGCTCGCCTGCACAACTGGTCTCCTCTTTGCGGTGCAACGTGTTAAAACAAACCCACCCCAACACAACACAACGGACAATACGAAGGAAGGTTTGCCTGGAGGGGAGCGGGGAGGGGGGAAAGGTTATAAACGGTCCAACTCCTCCTCTCCCCTCCCAAACCGAGAGCTACCCGGGGAAAGCACAAATCCAACATCCAACTCTGCTTTCAGGCGGTTTCAGAAAGTAGCTAATCGCGATCCAAACGTGTGCAGAGAAGGGTTTAGCAAACTCCTTTCCCCCACCCTCCTCTTCTTCATTCTTTTCTTCTTATTTTTATTTCCTGCAGATAAAGTGTTTCCAAGTTATAAAAGATACAGCCCAAGCCTGAATTGTAAAGGCTCTCAAATGAAAATCATTGATCTCAATTTACTCCTTTTAGATTTGCTTGAATGTGCTTGATGAGACGCTGCTTTGGCGTTTTACTGCAGATGAGAGGATAATTTCTGGACATGTAAATAAAAGTATCTTGCATGTGGGGAAAAGCATAACATCTTGTTGTAAATGATGAATCGCCTAGCGCAGAGGGGTTTTAATACTAGTAGGATCAAAAAATATTCATTCACTTCTATCTGTTATCTATCTCTATATATTTACCTATCATCTATCTATATCTTTATAACTATCCTCTATCTATCTGTCTATCAATCTATCTACTTATCTATCTATCTCTCTGTCTATATATCTACCTACCTATCTGTCTATATATCTCTGTCTAAATAGCTCTGTCTATCTATCTATCTATCTATCTATCTATCTATCTATCTATCTATCTATCTATCCATCCATCTATCTATCTATCATGTCTCTATGCCTGTCTGTCTAATATCTATCTCTCTATCTACCTGTCTCTCTCCCTCTCCATCTATCTATCTATTTATCTACCTATCTTCTAAAACAGAAGACCTATGCACTGCCAGTACATCTATTCGATGACACATGTATGTGTAGATGTTTAAATATCTATCCAAATAGCACACTTATATCCACTCCTATATCAATTTGACCCAGTTTACATGTACACGGGCGTATGGAACGTGCAGGATACATGTGCCTACACACGCAAGAATATATAGAATTTACAAGTATAAACGTGTTAATGTATATATATGTGTGGGGAAAAGTTGTATGTTCAGAGATATGTGTGTGTGTGTGTGTATGTGTTCATCTCTGTGTGTGCAACTGCCTGTCTGAACGCATCTATATGCCTGGGTATAAGTCTAAGTGTCTATATGTGTGTATAAGTGTATATATAGTCACATATATGTCTGTAGATATCTCTAACTATCTACTACATAATGTTTTTTACCATCCGATCGAGGTAGACTTGTGCAGCCTATTGTTTCAGACAACAGATATAAGTTGCGATGGAAGAGGAACGTCGGATTTGGTGTCTGTCCCCCATTTCCAATTATAGATGGATCATTACAGACAGAGAAGTACTGAGAATCCAGACATCTGCTCTTCACATGAATGCACTCACCTCCTAGAGAACAGCCTGCCATCATGCTCTGGAAACTGGTTGAAAATGTCAAGTATGAAGATATCTACGAGGTGAGTATATCCTATGCACATGAGAAAGAGAGTTTTATGTATATTTAAATATACTTCTAGTGTGTAGATACAGGCACGACTATATAATCCATAGCTCTATATAATATATAGCTCTACGTACACACCGAGGCAGAGGCAGACACCAGCACACGCAAGTACAGAGAAGGGAAACCAAGACTAAACGCTTAAATGCTTATTTATTTCCATATTTCTATTCAGCATGACAAGTCCTAAACTTTTTTTCAATTATTTTTTTTTTATGGAAAAGCTTGCTTGATGCGATTTCAAACATCAAAGAAATGATCTGGGGCTTGGAATGAGGTAACTTAAAGGCAAGAGTTTGATTGTTTAGACCTCGAATTAAATATAATTCGATTAAATACGGGCAAATGCCGAGAGAGGGACGAAAAAAAAAAAGAGGCTGAAAATAGAAGAGAAACACAATCTGCTGTTGAGGGACTGGATGCATTTCATTCTTTTCTTTCTTTTATGTTTTATTTTGCGATTCCGAGCTCAGCTCAACCTGAATGTGGATGTTTGGTTCGTTTTCTTTTTTTTTCTCTTTCTAATTTTTTTTTTTTTTCACGATCGGATCGGATAATTCATTTTTCGGGGCGACTTTTTAGATCCTGATCCCGCTAGATAAGAGGTGCATGTCTACATATCGTCGCATGAATTAAGCGGCACGGAGATTCTTGCACGTATGTGAGTCCCCACAACCCGAACTGCTGCGTTCGAAGGCAGCTCCGCGCAGCCCCCGGACGCGAAAAGTTCCCTCCTTTATTCAGACCTCCCCATTGTTTTCGGGGTCCAAAAGCAGATCGAGCAAAGACGAGAAATAAGATTAAATCACAGCATAGACACGGAGAAACCATTCTTAATTTTTTTCACTCGGTTTCCTGAGCCGGATCTTTCCCAAACGGGCTCCGCGAAGGCAATTTCTTGTAAGTTAACCAGCGCGCTGGATTTTAGCACAGAGTGGTGGGTGGGGAGGGGGGAGACGTGACAAAAAGATGTGGAGCTCTGCAATACTCTATTTTCATGCTCATTTGGAGCTCATTTCTTCGTCTGGAGCAGGCGTTTGCCCGCCGTTTGCGGGGTTGGATTAATTTTCAGGACGGGGGAATTCTCCAGCTCTAGGGCTGTGGGGGGAGCCGTAGGGAGGCGGTCGGGCACAGACTGAGGACGGGGATAGGGCTGGGTACGGGGCAGGGGCTGAGCAGAGGCTGGGTGAGAGACTGGGTACCGAGACGGGGCTGGGGAACCCGGGAGCTCAGCCCCGAGTAAGCGCCGTCGGGGCCGCTCTGGTGCCAGCCCCGTCGCCGCACCCGCAGCCGTCCCCTGCGGGAGTTCGTTCGCACTTAGAGAGGGGAAAGTCCCGAGGAAAAAAAAAAAGAGTGGAAGAAGAGGCAGAGGGAGGGTACAGCTCCGTTTCTTCGTGGCTGGAGAAAGGAGGGGATGGAGAGAAGCGGAGAGGGGGATCCGCCGGTCGCATGGGAGAAGTGTCTCCGCTCCCCGAAAGCTGCTGCCGTCAGGCTAATTATCAACAGGCAAAGCCCAGAATGAGCCTCTGTGTGTGTGAGAAAGACTCTGTGTGTATGTGTGTGTGTCCCGCCGGCCATCCCCAGCCCGCTGAGCCCTCGCTGCTTTTCGCTCCCTATCCCCAGGCACAGCCCCGGCCATTGTCTGTGCCCGCAGCAGCAGGCGACAAAACATCTCCCATCCCCGGCCAGCGAGGTCGGGGAATGTCGGAGATTTGGAGTGAGCTTGTTTTTTTTTATCACCCTGTTTTTGAAAAGGGATTTTAAGCCGCTGTCCACGTTACGTCCACTCGTGCCTCTAATTTGCCGTGGGAGAGCAGCAGAGTCGGTGGAGCGGTTGGGTAGAATTTAGCTGCGGGCAGGGTATTCCTTAACCTGGGTGTGAGCTCCGAGAGCCTTAAAATATATTTATTAAGTATTTTTAATTTTTTTAAAAGACCTGCACCCGTCTAGAACGATCTTGACGGAAGAAAATGTTTCTCTCTCTTCTTTCCGATTTCTAATTAAGAACACGGTAGTAGGGGCGTCTCAGCTACTTAAAGTGAATCTCTTCTTAAAACAAAAGTAAGTGTGTGTGAGTGTGCGTGTGTGTGTGCAGGGAGGGTGTTGTTGCTGCTCTGGGAAGTGTGAGTCTATTTAGGAAGGAACGTAAGTTGAACTTTAACAGAAATGGCAGACAGTCCAGCCGAACGGGTTCCTGCAACATCAAAAAGGTTTTACATCGCCCCTGGCTTTGCCTCAAAACTATGAATTTACTATCCTTTAACGTTCGCTGCGTACGTTTCAACATTCGGCTGAAAATCAGGAGATAAACGCGCGTGTATATTTTTAATGTATTTTTAATATGTATCTGGGGTGGAGGAAGAGGATTTTAAAAAGTGGAGCCCAACTTAACGCGGAGTGAAGCCTTTATTTGGCTCTTGCGGCTAAATATGATCCTTAATGCGCACCAGAAGGGCTGAATCTCCGCTGCAGACAGACATGTATTACAGTGACTGCACGTTTCTTCTTTTTTTTTTAAAAAAAAAAGGATTAGGAAAGCCTCTTTTTCCTCATTATTCGTGGAGAAAAAAAAACCCAACCCAAACCAAAACCAAACCCTCCAAGAACAAAAGCACCAAAGGCAATCAATTCCTCGTATTAGGAATGTATAATTAAACGTTAAAGAAAAAAAAAAAAAGAAGAGGGAAATCTGGGCGCTTTTTTTTTCTCCTTCTTCTTCGCCTCTAGCATTGCTTCATCTCACTTCCTTGCTGCAGCTCAGCAGTGTCTACTTTCCTCATCTTCCTCAGCTCGAGTTAATTGAAGTTCTGCCTCTTCCTTGCTAAAGTTTTTCCTTCCCCCCCTCACCCCTCCCCACCTCCTCCCCTTCTCTCCCTCTCCCCAAACTCTGCCTCTGCCAGCCCCCCTCGTCTGATTACATCTAGTAATTCTCCACTGAATGAACGTCATTTACAATAGTAGGGGAGCTCTCGAGCTGGCTGCCAGCTTCACGCTCCATTTGGTCCTGCATTCTCCCTTTAAAGTAGTCGTGTAATATTAATAGTCATGAATATCAATTATTATGAGGCGGTGTAGAGAAGGAAAGGGAGGAAGGGGTAGCGGAGCAGTCTGAGCCTAGCCTTGGGTTGAAGAGGATTGTATTTGGGGAGCTCAAAGGAGAAGGAAAAAAAAAACCAAAAACAAAAAAAAAAAAAAGGAGGAAAGAAAAAAAACCAACCAAAACCCCAAACCAACAACAGAGAGGGAGAGGTGAATCATATCTGTAGATAGAGGTTTCCAGGCTCGGTTTTTTGGGGGCATTGCTCTCTTCTTTTTTTTTTTTTTTTAATTTTTAAATTTTTTTTAACCTTTTTTTTTTTTTTTTTTTGATGGATAGACTTCGAAACCTCTCAAGCTGTTCTCCCGTGTCCAACACGTCCCTTTGCAGATCTCCTTGATACGTTTTTTTTTTCCCTTCCCTCCAATTATTAGTGTTATCACCATTATTTTCTTTTTAGCTATTACAAGACTTTTTGTATTTCCAGATGTTAGTCCACACCTATTCCGCCATGGTGAGTTTGGATCCATGTTGTACTAGAATTGCATGTTCTCTCTCTCTCTCTCTCTGTCTCTCTCTCTCCCTCTCTCTCTCTCTTTTTAAACGCCTTTGGCTTGGTAATTTAGCACAATAA
>VXBP01004075.1:302291-325002 GCA_013400115.1 Rhinopomastus cyanomelas | reverse complement strand
CCCTCACCCCCTCCACCCCATCCCTCCTCCAACCAATTTCCTGCAGTTCAGGGATTTTGATGAAACTGTCAAATTACTACATTTTTTCATCCGGGAGGGAGGGCAAATATAAACAAAACCCAAAGCAAAAGCAATAACCGGGGATCAGGAACGAGCCCCCACCACTCTGTTTTTAATTTATTTAGTTAAAGTTACGGTTGATGGGGGAGCACTGATGTTAAGCAGCTTCATTCTCTCCTTTTGGATAACAAAGGAGTTTCACCGGCCTCAAAGCTCAGTATTTCTCAGCCTTCCTCCATCCCACGCGAAACTCATCATCACGTGTTATTTCCCCAAAACAAGAAAGGGCCCCTTTTAACAGCTTCGGTGCCAAGGTGGTTTGCACCTTGCTGGAGCAGGGCATGGCCAACCCGTAGGGGCAACCAAGCTGGAGGTTGGAGCTTTCAGCAGCCACGTCCTGCGTTAGGATTATTAACAGGGCTTTGGGGGGGGGGTCTCCCTTCGTTCTTTTTTCTTCCCAAATGTGTATGTTATATATCATTTATGTGTAGATATTTAGACTTGGGATAGATAAATACATGAAGCACTGGATGAAGTATGGACTTCAAAGTTACAGAAAGGGGAATAAAAAGAGGTGGAAAAGGTTCATGAAGAACATTATAGGAATCAGCGGCAGAAAAGGGGAGACGGGGGTTGAGGGGGGTCGTGTATTGCAATGGCTTGAGGCTTGTCTTAGGGCTCCAAGGCTTAATCTCCGAGATATGCCGGGGCGAGTTGCTTTAGAGATAGAAAGGTTTTGCTCGTCGGGTTTGTTCCTGCCTCCGAGCTCAGCGGCCGTCGGGTCGCTGGTTTTTGCGGGTTTCCAAGCTGGTTTTGAGACCTGGGGGCAGCCCCTGACCCTCCTGGGCGCGATGCGCAGGTCTTGACTCGCATTCCTGGCTCTGACAAACTGGTGCGCAGGTCAAGGCGAGTTTTAGCCCTGTGAAGGCAGAAAGGGAAGCGCTCTCCTTCTTTCTCTCTGCAACCCGTCGACGTCAAGTGCTGTTTGTGCTTTGGTATTTACACTTTCCCTAAAGAAAAAAAGCCGCTAATTGTGGTTTTGAGAGAGAGAAAAGAGGGAGAATAAAGATAGGGAGAAGAAGAGGGAGAAGACAAAAGGGGGAATGAAAGGAGAGAGAAAGAAATAGAAGAAACGATAAAGAAGGAAAGGAAAGGTGGAAAAAAGATAAAGGAGAGAGAACAAAGTGAAGAAGAAAAGGGAGGAAAGAAAGATATAAACAGAGTGAGAGAAAGAAGGAAAAGTCCTGCTCAGCACCTCTCCTGCCATTTCCCACTGAAACATCCCTTCCACGGCCAGGGGAAGGCACTGGCAGAGCTGCTCCCCAGGACGGCACCGACGGCAGGCGGGCTGGGGCGAGAACGGGATGAGGATGGGCCGGGGCAGACGAGGCTGTGGGTCAGCAGGGCTGGGGTTCTTTTCCTGGGGTGCTGAGGCAGCGGGAAATGAATCAGACCCTTTTTTTTCCTAAAAGTTTGTGCTCCAGCTGAGGGAGGAGGGGAAGAGGGAGAGGAGGGTATCCCAAGGAGAAACACGTGAAGGGAGAAGTGTCCAACTGCAAGTTAGCACAGGCAGGAGGGAGAGCAGCCCCGCACTCGCTCCTGCTGTTCAGCGTTTTCTATTCTTGTCCCCCCCTTGCTACTGACAGATGATGTTGGGCAGTTTTCCACCTTGATTTTTGTTACGGATTCATTCTAGCTGTAAGTGAACCCTTCTAGCTCCAGGGATTCCCGTGTAGGCGACAGACACTCATTAGCCACCAACACTAGAGCAATTTCCAGGGAGAATTTCTTTCGGGTTTTTTTTTTTTTCCCCCTCTTTTTTTTTTTTTTTCCCAGCCCCTTTTTTTTAGCGGTTCAAAAAGTTGAGAACCGGTATCCGAGGAGATAGTTGGATAAAGATGTGTTTCCCTGCTTTAACTAACCGCGTGTCTGCGTTCCATTGGGCTGACACGGGTGACTGAGGCAGAGGGTGCGTGACAGAAAGAAACGGTGGTTATTTTATAAACACCAAATCCAGGCCATGTGTGAGCCATTGTCCAGGGCTAGAATTAAATGATTGTAACACGATCGCGCTCTGTTATTGCAAACAGGACGTCTTGTATTGCTGTTGCTGCCCTTTTCGGAGGCGGGGGGAATCTCGATCTGCGATTTACAGCCATCAGACAGGGAACAGAGGAGCCAAGATCCACTTATTGGAAACAAATCTGCATCATCTAATAGGGACTCTGAAAAACACCATTGCCACCGCAGTTGGTTTTGGTTTTGGGGGTCTTTTCCTTTTTTTCATGCCAGCCTAGGCAAAAGTGGGGGTTTACTAGTAAAAAGATAAAAGGAAATATACGGGGGGGGGGGAATCTGGATCCTTTAGACTCTTGAAAGGAAAAAGGGAAAGATCAGTCTTCAGGGTTTTCCCTTTAACTGTTGAGTAAGCGTGTGTTTATATCTACATAGGGTGTATAGGAAGTTCCGTGCTATCAGATTATTGGAGGAGAGGAGGGAGGAGAATCTTCCTCTCTGGATTTTCTAAGTACATCTGGAAACTCATCACCTTTCCCCTCCCCGTACACACCAACACACACACACCTCCACTCCTCCTCCTTCTCCTCCTCCTCCTGATCACTCACTGCCGTCCCCGCTGCTCGGAGCTAGCTGGGGACACGGCAAGTTAAGTTGCACCAAAACACCCAAGTCTCTTATAAAGTAACCCCTGGTATCACTTTTAACTAAAGAAGTCTAGTAATTAAAAGTCTGAGTTGTTTTTCCACGTTTCCGCATGCAGTCCTAATTAAATCTTTACGATCCTCTCTGTGACTATTAACTGCCAGCATGCTGAGCGAATATCCTGTACAAAAACCCAGCAGGAGGGCGTAATTAGATAGAAAATCAGACAGGAGTCTTCTCATTAACTACAACAACTAACCCACGTTGCTGATGGAGCGAGCGGGGTGCGCGCACACATAAAGCCTGTGCGCAAGCATCGGCTCCAGAGATAAGGTGAGATAAGGAGGGAAAGGGCGAGAGGAAAAATAGAGAGAAGAGAAGGGAAGATGGCGTTTTGCATCTTTACCTCCAGTTCTGTGCCGTGGAGGAGAGCAGCACGCTGCACTCCAGCAGGCTGCAGGATTTGCTCATCATCCCTCTTTGGGAGCTGCTCAGGGAAAGGCTTAGTAATTTTATTTCGTGCCCTTTAGGTATGTAGCCTATTGATTAGGAGAGAGAGAGAGAGACACACACAGAGCCATGCACAAACACACAGCATAAGGATCAGCTCTGAGTGAGGATGTGAGGGAAATGAAAGGAAAGAGCTCATAGAAAATATTGCTCCGTCGCCTATTATTTTTTGGGGGTGGGGGGAGAAGATGTAATTTTCTCCTAAATCATATTCCATCTGGAACATCTCTGCTGAACAGAGAGAGAGAGAGACGGAGATAAGGGTTGGATCCGGATAAGCTCAGCCTCTCGGTGCAGATGAAGTTGAAATAAGAGGGAAGAAAATGCGTGTGTTGCTGTAAAGATGTTTTATCATTGGAAGAGAAAAAAAAGACAACTCCCCAAATGTGCAATAAACTAGGGGGATAAAAACAACCCAAACCCATTAGAAAAAAATTAATAAACCAAAGAAACTCCGAGGTTCTGCTCTGACACCCAGAATTTCCCTTAAAACTGAAGCTGTCGTAAAGCTGCAATAAATAACGCCCACGGCACCTCTTTTTGTTGGGAGCGGATTTTGCTGGGCAGACCGCGGATCCAGCGGTCATTTCGGTTTGTTTATTTGTTTGTTTGTTCTGTAAATCCCATTTTCATGTCATGTGGGGAGAAACGAAGCCCCACATTTGCTGTGTCCTCTGTGCCCGTCTTTGTTCTCTTCCCTGCTAAAGAAGTTAATGCCATAATAACAGGTGTGCCTGGGGAGAAAAAAAAAAAAGAAGGGGGGGGAGGGAGGGAAAAAGTCGGGATACTTTCTCTAAGCAATCAATTTAGTAGTTCCTCCTTCGGATGATATCTATTCCTGCTCCCTCCTCTCCATCCCCACTAATTCAGGACGTGGAAGCGACCGCGGGAGCCGTAAATCTCGTTCTCCTTGTGCCCTATACGACGTGGGCGTCGAGTTCTCCACTCCGAATCCGCTCAGGCTTTAATTAAACGTCCGTCGTGTAAAAACTCTTCTATATGAAGAGGAAATGGCCCTTGATTTATTAAGATGTAGCAGGGTTATGCAAACAAACCGACCAACACAAATGAAAAGAAGAAAATAATAAAGAAGGAGGGACGGGGAGGGGGGAGGAGGAAAAAAGGAGGGAGAATTCAAATTGTCCTTAATCGTGTTCCTCGATGTCATGCGATAGGTCTTGCAGATGTTGCCAGCTTCTCAAAGCAAGGAATAGGAAGCTTTATCGAATGCAAAGAAATCTATGTGCTGTCTGTGTTTTCATAAGACTACAAAGCCAGGGTTGCAGCCCACATGCTTCACACCCCTTTTTGTTTTATTCTTATCATCATTTTTTATTAGAAGACTACAGCGTTTGTAAGAACTTCATTTCCTTGTCCGTTTAGGGGAATAATAGTCACACGAATAATAATAATGATACAAAAAGAGAAAGAATCCCTCCTTCCCTAGTGAATTAACGTAAATGGGAATAACAGAAACTCCGGTTTGGGATGACATGATTTATGTTCGCGGTGCTCTAATATCCAGTCAATTTGAATAGTGATGTTTTTATATCCACAGTCAGTTGAAGATGCCAATAACAGCGGTATGAACTTATTGGACCAGTCTGTCATTAAAAAAGGTACGGATTATTCCAACCAGCTAAACAAACTTCCTTTTTCAAAATGTGTGTGACTGCGTAGCAACATTTTCGTGACAGGTCTTTATTTTGGGGGGAGTTAATTTCTCCGGGACGCAGGGGGCACATGGCTGCGAGATGAGTAGTTGATTGGACCGGCAGATAGAACGCAGGGGAAAAGGAGGGGTGCGTGAAAGGAAGAAGTTTCTACCCATCTCCCCACCCTCCCCAGCCCTTCCAAAGCTTTAATTACACCAGCGCTCCCTAACGGAGCACCCCCGTGCCCGAAACCGCTGTTTCCGCAACCCCCCTCCCCTTTTCCCCGCCATAACTCCTCGATGGGGAGGGACCCCTTGGCTTTTCGTGGGGGAAGGGGCTCGATTCCCTCTGGGGCATAAATGCATTTCCCAGGCGACTCAAACGTGACGAGGAAAGAGAAAGAAATGCCTGTGGAAAGGCAACTCCTTTCCTCCACCCCCCTCCCCTTCCTCCTCGGATCCCCCCCTTCCCCTTGGATCCCCCCTTCCCCGTGCCCATTTTTTACATCTCTCTACATATGCGCCCGTGATTTAGTGTAACTGCAGCATCACCCCATACTGTTAGAGGGAATGTGATATTAACAAATGTTTGCAGTCTCTCGTACAGCTGTAAGCAAAATAATTAACTAATTAAACTAATTAAATGTAATTACAATAACTCATTTCGGGCGTATTGCAGCTGCTTGGTTTTTTGTTGTTGTTGTTCGTTTTACATTTTTTTGGTGGTTGTTGTTGTTTTAACGTTTTCCCTCTGACAGTCACTCGAGGATGCCTGGCGATTAGTGCTGTGTTATGCTACTAGACATTAAGCAGATCCCACACTGCAAAGGCAGGGAAAGCTATCTTTAATTAGCGAAGGGGTTTCTATTTCTAGTTTCAATTTGGAGTAGCAGACACGAGGCTGGGAAATGCTGTCCCTTCTGCTTGGCTATCAACAGCACTTATCTCCAGGACCTTATTCTTTGTCAAACGCGCACAAAATGCTCTAATGGAGATGATCTAGGAGGGTGGAAAAGCCAAGGAACAGGCAGGCTGTTTATTTAAAACGTGTTCGAGGCAGCGTGAGGTCCTTCCGTGTGTTTATTGGGTTTTAATTTAAGTCCTCGTGTACGCGAGCGGGTTCTGGTTGGCTGAGGGAGGGCAGATGGAGAGCACTCAGCAGCATCGGTTAGGACCACCGGCTGAAAGCTAAGAAGTGGTTTATGAGAGAGACAAGATGATCTACCATTTAAAAAAAGGAAAAAAAGAAAAGGAATTAAAATAGAAAAAAAAAAAAGGAGATGGGCAAGGAAAAAAAAAGGGGGAAGAGAAAGGGGGTAGGAAAAAAGAGAAAGGGGGAGAAAAAAGAGAAAGGGGGAGGAAAGAGAAAGGAGAAAGGGGGAGGAAAGAAAAAGGAGAAAGGGGGAGGCAAGAAAAAAGAAAAAAGAGAAAGGTGACAGAAAGAAAAAAGCAAAAAGGGGGAAAATTAATAAAGGAAAAAAGGGAAAGGTGAGGGAAATAAAAAAGGGAAAAGTGGAAAAAGGGAAAAAAGAGAAAGGTGGGGAAAAGAGAAAGAAGAAAAGGGAAATAAACAGAAAAAAGGGGAAAAAGAAAAAACATTTAAAAGATGGAAAGAAAAAAGGAAAAGAAGGAAAAAATTAGAAGGGGTAAAATGGAGAGTGGGGGAAGAGGGAGAAAGAAGGAACACAAATTTAGAAGGGATAATAATAAGGAGACGGGGGAAAGGTGTTTCTCCTGGGTTAGTGCNGCTTGACACCTCAGATATGATGTTTCCTCTTGGGTCTATTTGATTAATTGGTGCTTGATTTGTGGTGGGGGAACTCCGTGCTTAGACTACTCGGCACTAAGGCTGCTCCGTGCTCGCATTTTCCAGCTCCTATCCGTGTTTTGGGATTGATTTTATTTTTTTTCCTCAGAACATTTTCGCGTTGATCACCCGGTTCAAACTACTAAGTTTTTACACCACCCCCCTCACCCCTTGGGCACCACCTCCCTTGGTTTGTGCCTCTCCCTCCTTCAGATGGCGAGGACAGCAGAGCTATTCACTGCGCCTGCTGGGTGGTGCCGTTCGAAATGGATTAGCGCTAAAATGTCGATGTCAATAATTCTATTAGCTATAGATTTAGGTGTGTTTATTGTGTCCGAGCAGCTGCCGCACAGAGACACCCAGTCCCATGGAGGTGGGATTCCACATCCCTTTTGCAGCCGTAGGAAGAGATACTCTGGGTTTATCCCGAATGAACGGGACACACGGGAAATTAGGCGACCACGAAAAGAGCCCGAGATTCCTCCCCGACTGCTTTTAAAGTCGCTGCAAGAGCGTTTTCTTCCTTAGAATTCACTCTGAGCCCTAAGGACCTTCCCAGCATAAAGGGCTGTTGCCAGCCCCCGTCTCTATTTTGCACAGCGAGCTTCCTGGGTGCGGAGGAAGGGAACTGGGTAATAAAGAGCAGGTCACGTTCGTGGCAGACAATATTTAATCAGGACGAGAGAAGGAGCCACGCAGAGAGGGTTCGGTATCACATTCGCTTTGTTCCCTGCAGTTTGTAGCTGTGAGGGGGGTACTTTGAAGTCAGAACAAGTTGTTTAAAGTCTTCTAGTCGTTCTTGGAGGCGGGTGGCATAGACAGACAGACAGATAGGGACTGACTGATGGCTGTGCACTGGAGCTCTCCCCAGGATACATATTTGCTGGAGGAAGGAGGGGCAGAGGGGGGAAGTCTCCTTCACCAAAACCTAGCTGAGTGCTCAAAACGCTTTAATTACAGTGCAGTGGGGAAAGTATCATGCGGGCTTGAAGTCTAAACTTAATTATATCATCCAGACTGCGAGTGTCTGCTCCTTGATGGTCTTCTGAGGCCTGCAGAGGGAATTATCCACCTATGCAAAAGGATTGCCAAAAATATTACGGAAATTATATAGGGATTCATCCCCGGCCATCGATTTATCTCGCGTATCGATCCCGCACAATGGATTACATATACACAGGCTCTTGTTATGTTTGCTATCTGAGCTTACTTGACATTTCTGAAGTAATTTAGTTAAGAGGAAATGAGTTGTTCCCAGTAGAGAGAGCAAACGAGTGGAGTGAAGGTAGCCAGCGTGATAAATGGCTCTTTCATTTGGAGATCTCCAGAGCTCGTTTAAGGCTAATTTTCTGTATTAGCCCCCTTTGAGCTATTAATGCAATAGGCAGGGACCGTGGCCCCTCGTCTCGTAGCTGCCCCATTAGAGCGAGTATTAAGCTACCAAGCCTGAACTCCACTGTGGTGGTGGTGGTGGTGCTAGTTGGTGATGGCGGGAGGATAATGAAAGGTGCTTTTTAAACTTCCCTAATCTAAACTGGCGGAGGGTGGTTAATACGATTTGAGTGGGGCTGGTCAATGAACAATCAATAAACTAATAATGAGAAGGATGCGGTACATTAAGAGCCTAAAAATCCAACGAGACATTAAAAAATCATCGTTAACTCCGCGTTCCATTAATGTTTGGGTAGTGGAAGTGGGAGGGAGGGAGCCAGATAAATCATCAAGATGATAATAATCACCAAGAGCACTAATAGCAGCTTTAACTCGGCTCTCAGAGCTTACCGGCTGCACGTTTCCAGGCCTTTCCCTCCACTTCTGCTGAATGGAAGGGAAGGTTTTCCATGTGTCAGGAATAAAAGCTCTGCTCCCCCGCCTCGTCAGCTGCTCATCTCAAATTTGCTTGGCACCGTCTATGGAGCAAGAAGCTGTCCTCCCGCAAAATCTTAACGTGGCTCGAGTCGTAAAGTTAATTTTTTGTGACTCTGGGGCACAGCCAGTGACCTTAAAGTTCTCCCGATGTATTTATTTACTTTTCAGCTGTTTCTGACGAGCCTGCACGCTCCCATCTGATTTAGCACGAAAGGCCGCTTTAACCCCGGCGCCTTCACTCATTGTCTCCCTGCAACGTTGCTCTATTGTTCATCCTGGTTTTAAAGAAACGTAGGAAAGGAGGTAGCTTAGAATAGATTTTTCTGTTTGTTTGTTTAAACTCTTAATAAGGCAGCCTGAGATTCCTCTCCACCTCCTCTTAAAGTATCCGGATAAATGATTCACAGAACAGCACTGTGGCCTCAGCTTTTCAGGTGACAGATCCGGGAGCAGGAGACGTGGCTCCGCTGCCGCTCAGATTCGTGCTTTCCCTTGCGTTACCCACTGAACCTTAGGATCCCTGCTAATTGAATGCCAAACGATTTCCAGGGAATACATTTCACTTTGGAATTTGGTCCCGGCTTTACAGGGGAAAGGGAGTGCGGTGGAGGAGAGGGAGGCGGGAAGAGGAGGTGACGAGGGGGGACAGGAGGGAATGGGACATGAGCAGACACTTTCAGTAGCTGATTACACATAGAATAGGAAGAGGGGCTTTTACTGGCAGTGGCTGTGATGCTGTCCCCGGGCTTTCCAAGTTTGGGCCAAAACCCAGCCCAAATCACCACTCAGAACAAAGTGCTGTTGTTACAGCGGACAAAGAACTTTTAACTCATGTCAGATCCAGATCTGTAAAAAACCCCATCGACTCGAACGGCTGATAGCTGGTTAGTAATAGATTCGTCCATGAGGTTTGTTAGTAAGAAATGTAGGAAATCTTTCTTCTCGTTGCTTGTTCGACTGGCTGATCGAATATCAGATTATTCACCAGTCAACGCGGCGATATCCATAGCTTAGAGCCTTGTTATTCAGCTATTTGCCACACATAACTCCATCCATTTGCTCATTTTCAGTGTTGCAGAAACGCCCTTTATTCCACCCATTTTCTCAGCAGACAACCACCACCCCAAAAAAAGAAAACACGCCCCCCCCCCCAAAAAACCCTCAGCCAAAAATCACCCCAATCCCAACCCAGCCCCAAACTCTGGGACTTAATGTATGCACAGAAAATTGTAAACATGTAAAGAACTGAAAGCTTCACGCTGAGTTTCGCCATGCTCCATTTCCCCACCATTTCCTGCTGTCGTTTTAAAGCGATCTCACTCATCTAGAGATCCCGTTTGCAGGAACAGTGTGCTTATAATTACTAACAAATCAAGCGGCTACTGTTGCTCTCCCGCTTTATTGATAAGCTGAAGAGAAATGGAAGGGGGAGAGATGACAAAGGGGCTGGAGAGGAATCACAGCGGGAGGAAGAATGAAAGGGAGAAGAGGGATAGAAAAGGAGAAAGGAGAGGAGGGGGGAAAAAATACAATACAAATAAAGAAAAAGAAAAGGCTGAGATTTGGGCAAAGGGAGTGACGAATGTGTGAGTGCTCACATCCACACAGCAAGCAGCGTTCGGGAGTGAAAGAAAATCGAATAGTTTCTGCTGGGGGTAATAAGGACTAGACGGGACAAAGTCAAACACAAGTGGTGGGGATGCTGCCTGTGTGTAATCAGCAGTTCCGGCGGTCCCTAAGCAACTGGGAAAGTTGACGTCGGCTACAAATACACCCCGCGTTACATACACGCAGGGATTTGACACACGGGCGTGTGTATCTGATCACCCACTGAAATCTCCACGTTATCTTGTGGTGCCGGAGCTCTATCTGGAAAGCTGTAGCCACGATAAACATATAGATACGATATAGATAGAGATAATTCGTCCCATGGCAAACACTTTTTTGGAGGCAGCGTTAGGTAATTTACAGAAGATACAGAGCCCAGATAGAATAGATCTCTCTGAAGCTATGAAATTGCGATAGTTATGCTCACACCGCCCGGTAAGCTGCTCTAAGATGGGGTGAGAGTTAGTAGGCTCCGACTGATGCGTGTGTTCGTGTCGTCCTCTCCGAGGAGGCAGTGGTAGGGAGAAAAGCTGGGGAGCTCTCAGCAAAGCAGGGAAGGGAACCAGCCCGTTTCCCCAAGGCAATTTGCAAAGTGAAAAGGAAAAAAAAAACCCACCCCAACCCCAAACCAACAACAAAAGGCCAACAAACCGACCCGTGAGCAGGTGAAAATCCACTTTTCAAAGGTTAACTAATGTAATGAGCGCTCCGAAAGGCCAAGGCGAGTGGGGTGAGGTGCATTTAAGCATTGCCACGGGTCCCTCTCTCTTTAGTGAGTTTGGACTAAGATCAGATGGTCGTGGAATTGCTGCCTCTTGTTTAATTTCTCAGTTCACTGGACAGTGACCTGATAAACTGGTCACTAAATATAGCCACCGTGAAGGTGTGCTCGAACCACTGAGCCAGTGTGTTTGTCCGAAGGGGAAGCAACAAAAAATACGGTGCCAGTCATGAGAATCTGTCTGGTGGCTCCGCTCTCGTCGAACTTTTTTGTTTTTAAAAACTTTTGCCCGATGCTTCACTCGTGTGGCGTCGCAGAAGTCATAAATTACGTGATATATATTTATGTTTAATGGAGGGATATATATCTGTATCTCCTGTATATATGAACATCTGTGCATCTGCTGCTGCAGCAAACAGCCTTTTTCTACAGAATTAAAGGCAAAACAAAATTTAAAATTCCTACCCGCAGCAACAAAAGCAGGATCGGGCCCCTAACTCTTCCATAAGTCTTTCTGTGCCGTTCTCAAACTCCTTTACGAGCTGCATAAAGTGCCTAACTAAAAATAATAGAGGAATAGGAATCCATCCTGCTTCCCAATCCCCTGAAGTAAAGCCCCTCGGAATAATTTGTTTATACTGGAGCCTCCATACGAGGCGCATGAAGCAATGTGCACATCTACAGTCGACATGCCTCTTGGTTTTGAGCTGTTGTAGAGCTTTTATTGTGGGGGCCTGGTCTGGCAGTAGGAAATGATCTGTAATAAAGCCAGTGCAACACGGTTGTGTCTATTCCATACACCGAGGTTATAAAATTGGCAATTGCCCAGTAGTTAGCACTTGGTAATATATTAGGATACCCGATCTTATTGTTTAGCAGCTCCAGACGACTTAAATATCCCCCCCTCAACCCTAAGAGTTTGATTCTCCAGATATGTTGCAAATAAACAGGGTTTTTATGACTGAACTGACGTGTATTCTAACAGCCCAAATAGCTGACATATGTGCGGAGGGGAACCCTGTTATTTGCCGAATTGGTTGTGCAATCGATTGAGTGGAAAGGGGAGGCTGCGAAGCAGTATCTTGCTCGGCGAGGGTGTGTAATCAATTAGGCTTTTCCCCTGAAACATGCCCGCTGCTCTGCCAGGACTCTCCCACCAGCAAACACTCCTCCCTCCCTCCCTCCCTCCAATTTCAGAGCATATTTTCTATAAGGAAACGCGTGTTGCGGCGGTTCCGAGAGGAAGCAGCAGTAGCAGCTGTCAGCTCTTATTAACTCCTGCATAAAACATACCTTAAGTACGGTTTGTTATCAATTACTCGCAGAAATGAAACAACTGGGAAAATGCGGCGAGGCTCCCCCTATAAATTAAAGGGATTGGTTGATTGATTAGGGCACCTGCTGTAAATCATAACAGCTACACACAATTATGAGGGAGCTGTTTAAGTTCATTTGTAAACAAAACTCACCTCACGGGGGAATTGCTCTCTCTCTCTTTTTTTACTTTAATCTCTTTTTTTTTTTAAAGTTTAGTCTCTTTTTTAAAAAAAGTTTAGTCTCTTTTTTTTTTTAAAGTTTAGACTCTTTTTTTTTTTAAAGTTTTGACTCCTTTTTTTTTTTTTTTTTTTTTTTTTTTTTTTTTTTTAAATTTTGTTTGTTTTTTTAAAAAAATTTTGTTTTTTTTTTTTTTTTAAAGTTTTGACTTTTTTTTTTTTTAAAGTTTAGACTCTTTTTTTTTTTTTTTAGTTTAGTGTCTTTCTTCTTTAGTTTAGCCACCTTTGATTTTTCTTGTGTATCTCTCGTTGCTGCTGTAGGAATCGGTTCTTTACGTGCCCCTCGGTTACTCTTAAAATCACCTCGCTAGCTTCTCCAAGAAGCTTATCACAGGCAGAATAAAATGGTTTTGTTTTGTTTACCTTCGCTTTATTGTTTTGGTTTCATTCCCTCCCCTAACTACCTCGAAATGTGCGTTTCAGTAACTAGATCAGCTTTATTTAGGGGCAGGAGAGTTCCTACTACCTCATGGAGAGCACGATACGACCGAGGTGGTGAACTCCACGGTTAGAGCAGATTTCTTTCTTCTTCTTTATTTTTTTTTCCTGGTGTTCATTTTTTTTTCTGAAGGGAAAGGCTCATTTTATTTCATAAACCCGACTTGAAGACAGAGATGTCCTCTGGTTGCTGTGTCCTCCAGCCCTGCTACTTATTTAAGGCAGCAACTCCTTTTCGTGTCGTGAATTTATTCCTGGCTCAGCTTAGCAGTAATGGAACCATTAGCAAAAAAAAAAAAGAAGTAAATTTTCCTTTTTGTTTCCCCTCCAGAAAGGCGCTGTTCGTTGTACAAAAGGCATCGGGGGGCTCTGACACAGGCTCAAACCCGAAAGCTGCCAGGTGCTTGCCAATCTGTATTCTATTTCCCAATGATCAAACCCCGCATAGAGGCTGTACTGCACCACCCTCCTCTCCATCCATCATTCACGGAGCAGTTTCGTAGAGGTTGGGGGAGCAGCACCCTTTAGGTTGCTGGAAGTAGCCAGTGATTCAAAATTCCCCTTCATTCTGCTGTTCTGTGCATGTCAGGGAGACTGTGGTTTTCCTGTACCCCTTCGTGGCATGATGGTATGTTTTTCTCTCCTCCCCTTCTCTTCTTCCAGTTCCGGTTCCTCCAAAATCTGTTACTTCTTTGATGATGAATAAAGATGGCTTCCTGGGTGGCATCTCAGTCAACACCGGAGAGGTGTTTTGCTCTGTACCTGGCCGCTTGTCTTTGCTTAGTTCAACTTCAAAGTATAAAGTAACTGTGGGAGAAGTTCAAAGACGCCTTTCTCCTCCAGAGTGTCTGAATGCATCTCTCCTAGGAGGAGTACTTAGAAGGTAAGGAGTGGAGCGAGTGCGTGGACGCGTGCATCCATACGTGCTCCAGAAGTGTCTGGTAAAGAGGGCTGCAAGGTGCATTGATCGTGCTGTCCTAGCCAGTGTGTGTGTGTGTGTGTGAAGCTCAGGCTAAGGTCAAAACACGCCGAGTTCAGACAGTGCTGGGGGATGATGGACAACTGGGAAAGGCTTCACAGAATCACAGAACAGCAGGGATTGGAAGGGACCTCGAAAGATCATCCAGTCCAATCCCCCTGCCAGAGTTGGCCTTGTGCAGTTTCTATCCCCGAGTGAAGGAACCTAGCCAAGAAGATTTTCATTCTTGTGTACGCTCGCACCTTCACTTTTTCCCTTTCTCTTAACATTTCTCAGAGAAAGGCCAAAATAAAATGTCACGATGGTTTTGGTGCAGTTAGATGTTGCAGGATGAACTGCATAACTCAGAACTTGGTGTTCTTCTAGGGTATTTTATGGATAGATCCACTAGGCTCCCTCTGTGTGATCCTAACGGTAAGCCAGTTAACATGGTGTCACACCAGACAGTTTTCAAACTGGCAGGGGGTTGAAAGGCCAAGTGTAAGGTAGATAAGTACCTGGCTGAAGAAAGGCCATCAGCATAGCCATTAGTTAGAAACATCTTCATCTAGAGAAGTTTGCTAGAAGAATCACCATTGATCTTGACCTTTTAAACAAATATCATAGAATCATTAGGGATTATCTGCAAATCAACCACTTGAAGTCCTGGTGGATTTTGCTGAAGACCTCAAAATAGTTGGCATTATTGATACTGAGGAATATGAGAAGCAAGGGACAACCTGGAAGCCTGGCTGCCACTCCACCACTTCAAGTGAGAGATGGTGCATTTAAGTACCAGCAACAAGAGTTTAAGCTCTGAGGTCATCAGATGGACAGGCTAACAGGAGAAAGACCTTAATTTAAGCTCTAAGGTCATCAGATGGACAGAATAACAGGAGAAAGACCTTTGTTCTCTTAACAGTGACCAAAGGACTGTGAATTGTCAGTGCAAGTTAAGAAACGAGAGCTAAGGCTCTATCTCTGGTCGGAACAGGGAAGAAGTGTTGATGTGCTATGAGTTCGCTCGAGCCAACAGAAAGCTGAGAGGAAATGAAGCTTCGTTTTCTACCTTTGAAGGTAGATACCAGACTGGAAAATAAAATCTAACTTCGAGACAGGAAAAAAAAACCAACCCCAACATAAACTGACTCCGAATAAATTTCAGACCATGTTGAAAAGTCGCTGCTAATCTGAGACGAGGAAATGTTTTGTCAATTCATGTAGCAGCAAATGAGCAACACTGACTCTAATGTATTTTAAAAAGGAAGTCGTTTGGGGTTTGTAGTTGGATTTTTCTTTTTCCCCACAAAAAAATTAATAAAAATCTGTAGCGACGTCAGGGTCTCCAGTTCTGCTGCTGGAGAGGAGGGGGAAAGTCCTGCTACATGCAGTCAGTGGACCAAAAATACACGTGAGAGTTAGGGAGCTCTTAAAATAGATGCTGTTCCACGTGGATGCCTGTAATCGCTGCTCGCTGGTCCTTGCCAGAGAGAGAAGCAGAAGCTGGTCCTTACAGATGCCAACCGACCGCAAATGGAGCGGGGAAAGCATCTGAGACACTGTAATCGTCAAGGCAAAGAAACATCGTTAGTGAACGTCAGTGGGTTTCTGGAGGTGGCCCAGGCTGTAGCCATTGGCTGCTGGCTGCCTTCAGATCCTATCTGGAACCTGAGTTTTAGACGAGCTTTTGGTTCAGAGCAGATGAAGCAGAGAGCTGCTCTCTTGCAGCTCTTCCTTCTAACCCTGTTTGCTTTGAGATAAAATAGTAGGAAGCCTATCTGGCTTTTCTGTGGTTACCGGTTTCCTTTCACTCTCCGGAGCTGCTAGTTCTTGAAGAGATTTTGAATAAGAACTCAGAGACGCTTGGGACAGGCTCCCATCCTAGGTGCCAACACTCCCCCTGACTTCGCAGGTGGAGAGATTTTTATCCCTGAGGGTTTACATATGTATAAGCGGCCGAACAATAGCTCTCTATTTCCCACCTATAGCTCACTCAGCCTTTTATTGTCCTTATCGGTAACCTCCGACAGATATTCAGATCTCCCTCCAGGCACTCAATTCCCTCTGTATAACGCGCCCTGCCTTCAGGTGAGCTCGGTTCCTCTCAGCATCGCCTTTCCTCACAAGAACTCACGCACGAAATGGTTTAATAAATATTTTCATCCTTGTCTATTTATCCACAGGCACAGACATCCTACCTTCGAGCCTTTCAGATCCTTCCCTCCCACTTCCCTCAACGCCTCCTTCTTCTTACCATCCTCTTTTCTGAAATAACAGAGGGTTTCAGTCCCCTCCTTTCTACCCACCTTACTGTAGGAACCCATTTGCTCTCTAGATCAAAGCAATCCTGAAGCAACAGAGGGTTTCATTCCCCTCCTCTCTGCCCATCTTAAAACGAGTTGTGGCAGGGGGATTGGACTAGATGATCTTTCGAGGTCCCTTGCAGTCCCTAATGTACTGGGAGCTAATGTCATACTGCAGGAACACATTTGCTCTCTAGATCAGAGCAATCCTGAAGTAACAGAGGGTTTCATTCCCCTCCTCTCTGCCCATCTTAATACGAGTTAGTGTCATACTGTAGGAACCCATTTGCTCTGTCGATCAGAGAGCCCTGTCCGTTAATTATTGCTATTCGTCATTATTTGATTTCCCCGGATACAATAAGTAGAGAAGTGGGTTGATCCCCTCTCCCACCCCTGGGAGAAGTTAAGGAAATCTCAGCAAACCCAAACCACAATCAGCAACCCCCAAAGTCCTTTCGCGTCGAGGAAAAGCAAACCCCAACCCTCCCAGGCTCCACCGACTGCACAGACTAAACGTTTCTTCCAGGAACACTGCGGGGTTAATCACGATGTTAATTTCTTTGCAATTCTAGAGCCAAATCGAAAAACGGGGGGAGATCTTTGCGAGAAAGGCTAGAAAAAATCGGGTTGAATTTACCAGCCGGCAGGCGTAAGGCAGCAAATGTCACTTTACTCACCTCCCTGGTGGAAGGTAAGCCGGAGTGGGGAGGGTCACAGCTCCCTTCACACCCCTGCCTGCTCTGAACCCGGGTCTGACATTTCACCAATCAAAACCTCCCCCTAAAATATAGAGACAATCCCTTCCTTTCCCGGATCAGGTGGGAAAACCCTGAAGAGGTGAAATTCAGGGCGGGTTAGCATGATCACCGGAAGGGTTTAGGGATTTAATTCCCCCCCAAAATGAAGTCAATGACTGTTATTGATCCCTTTTTGTTGCGAGGATGAGGTTGTGTGTCTGTGTAGAGGTGTGTGCGTGTGTGTGTGTTTATCTGTGATTCTCAGGGCAGTCCCATTCCTCAAGGCTATGCATTTGCAGCCTACTCCATCCTCCCAACTAGTTCGCTCCTCTGGAGCTTATTTATGGCCACTACAAGACGCTCAATGAGCAAAAATTACACAGAATTTTGATTTAATTTGATTCCCCCCCAAGAAATCAGCAATTAAAGAGGCGCAGAGGACAGTTTACCTTAAGGAGACTAGACCTGAACAAAGAGACAAGTTATTTCTGAGGGAGGAGACTGACGTTTCCACCTCATTTCTACACCAACTGATGTCATAATTTTTGATGTTTGGGAGGCTTTTCTCTGATTTATTGTTCCCGCATAGAAATTTAGAAGCCACTAAGACGTTCAGGATACGTGCGTGTTTATGCTAAGGGAAGCTGGACCTTCTCCAAAGCATCCCATAACCGGAATTGGGTGGGATGCACTGATGGACTAAATGTATCTGCATCACACACAGCCAGACCGAGAGGCGCAGGAATAATCCTCTTATCTCTCCGACTTGCAAGCGGGCGTGAACATTTGTTCTAGACAGTAACTTTTCAGCTCGTTTGACTGATGGAAAGGGGCTCCTTCTGGTACCTCCTTCAGCGCAGATCATGGCTATAGGGTTGTGCTATGAGAGACACGAAGCATCTTTGGGATTAGTGCAGCTTCACCCCTGCTGAGTCTTGTGAGAAGCGAAGCCCCAGCAAAACCAGCCCGTTCCCGAAACTGGTTTCAAGTTCAGAACCCGGTTGTATAGTGAAGCCGTGACCCTCAGCCCTCTCGATTTCCTAACGAACCGGGAGTTAGTTCTCCCTCCTTTTGGAAAAATCTGCCCCTGTTGGAGATTTTTCGTGGTGTTTTGGGTTTATTTTTTAATTTCTTGGGGTTTTTTTCTTTAGCGTTGCTGCTCTTCCATCGCCCAGAGCAGAACGGCTCCGGCCGTCCAGATTCCCGGAGCGATGCCCTGGGGGGAACCCTGCCCGGAGCTGGGTGACAGCCGAGGGAACTGCCCCGAGGGTCCCCTCGCGTTCAGTTAGGCGGTTTGGTGATTAGCGAGAAGCCTTGGAGAGCAGCAGATGACGTTGGAAAGCGACTCCTGATCGTTAGGAAGAAATGTGGTCCTGGAGTTATGAGGCAGATCTGGTTTGCATGTTGGAAGTCTTCCCCCCCTGGTCCCTCAGGCGGAGCTTTAAAGGGTTTAATGCTTTATTCTGGAGGGGTTGAGCTATAATCTGGTAGAATCCCCCTAGAGTCTGAGGGTTTGGTGATGGGGTGGGGTTTTTATCCCCCTTTCCCCCTCCTCTTTTCCTCTTTTCTGTAGCTACTGTCTTCTTATGGCACGAAGTACCTCAGTAGGAGTAGGATGACATGAAGCTCTGGAGGCAAGAACCCTGAAAGCAGGCAGCTGGGCAGGAAAAGCGACAGTTAGAAATAGAATCACGGTTGTTTTTTCACAGAAAAGGTTGTTGTCCCTCTTACTCGATGGGGTCATCTCCATCATTTTACAGATGTGGTGATAATTCTTCCATGCAAGTGCTCAGTGGCTCTATACAACGTCCCACAGAGAACTGACACTGAGATCACCTGTAACATCTTGGTCAATGCTCTGGTGTGTTGAAGCAAGAAGAGTTTCTGTGCTTTAGGAGAACTTTGGGGCCTTTTTTATTGTTTAATTAGGTTCCCCTCATTATTTTTTTTGCCCACTTAAGCTGCAAGTGTGAGCATGTGGATGCTGTTAGTATGTGGACGTGGACTATGTGTGGATGTGGATGTTGTGAGTGTGTGGATGTTGTAAATGTGTGGGTGTGGTGGGTGTGTGGATGTGGAAATTGCAAGTGTGTGGATGTTGTGAGTGTGTGGACGTGGACACCATGAGTGTGTAGATATGGATGTTGTGAGTGTGTGGATGTTGTGAGTGTGTGGACATGGGCTTTGTGAGTGTGTGGACGTTCTGAGTGTGTGAACGTGGACATCACCAGTGTGTGGATGTTGTGAGTGTGTGGGTGTAGATGGTGTGAGTGTGTGGGTGTGGATGGTGGGGGTGTGTGGACGTTGTGTGTTCATGTGGATGTTGTCAGTGTGTGGACATGGATGTCGTGAGTGTGTAGAGGTGCACATTGTGAGTGTGTGGCTGTGGCTGTGTGTGCCTTGTCCCACAGTTCTACACCATCAGGGTACACACCATTGTAGCGAAGGCAGAAGTCTCCTCAGCTGACAGTCTGCCCCATTAACTTCCTTCCTTCCCCCAAACCAGGTGTGGTGGAGGGGTCAGCCTAGACCTGAAGCCTGTCCCTAAGGTACAAGGGATGTTACCTGGTTTCTGAACATGGCTCAGTAGGGTTGGTCTCTTTGGGAGGGAGCGGTGTGCCGCAGCCCAGGGTAGGTGGAATCCAGCCCAGCCCTGGGCCAGTGGTACCCGGAGGTGTTCATTCCCCTCTCCTTCCCTGCAGGTGAGGCCGTTCATTTAGCTCGGGACTTTGGGTACATCTGCGAAACAGAGTTTCCAGCCAAAGCTGTTTCTGAGTACCTGAACAGACAGCACACGGACCCCAGCGACCTCCACTCCAGGAAAAACATGCTGCTTGCTACAAAGTGAGTGCCAAGTTCACTGACAACCCCCTACTCCCCTCCCTGCTGCCCTTCATTCCTTCCCTTAAGCCTTTCCTCCGAGCTCATTTCCACTCTCTAAGTAACAAGGACTCTGCGGGGAGAAAGGATGTTCCTATTGCCCTATGGGCTTGGGACACCCTATAGCCTCAGCATCCTTCTGCAGTGAGGTCTCTGCCAGCACACACTGTCCCTATAGGGGATGGAGGTGACTGTCCCTGGCTACTGTACATCCCCCAGGGAAAAAAAAATTAAGGTCTTTATGAGAAGTGGACCAGAAATCTGTATTTTGCTTCCACAGCGTGTCTGTCTGCCCCTCCTGCTGCTTACCTGCACCTGTTTGTCTGCTACCAAAATGCAGTGTCTTTTCCATTCTGTCTAATTAAAAAAAGTATAAAGATGATAAAAACAAAGAAGAAAATAAAAGGAAAATAAAGGAAATAGAAAAAAATTTTTAAAAAGTATTAAGATTGAAGAAAATAAGAGAAAAAGAGAAATAAATAAATAAATGTTAAAGGGAGAGAAGGAAGAGACCTGAACAGACCCCACCCTAAAGTACCACCACATCCTGTTAATGATCCTCACTTTGGTCCCCCCCAAAGACATCCCTCTCTAGATGGTCCTCTTGGGACTTTCTTGGTGGATGTGCCGCATGTGATGATCTACATGTGGGCTGTGCCTGCCGGGCTACTAACTGGGAGCTTCGTAGTCTGTCTGCACGCATCTCTGTCTATCCAGCAATAAAAACCACAGAAACAAGAAAGAAAGGGGAAAAAAAAACCCCACCTCTTTCCCAGCCCAAAGAGCTCTCATTTATTTTCTGCTCTAGGACGTGGCTTGCCTCCGCTGACAGTGTAATTTAAAGAAATATATGGAGGGCTGAAAAATCATTTGCTCAAATTTGTCCAGATGTTTTTTAGACGTGATTGGAATTTGATTGCCCTTTTCCGCAGGGTCAGAAGATATTAATGTCCCAGCACTTTAATTGCTCGCAGACCCTGCTTTGCTCTTTGAAGATGTGAAATGTTGGACTCATTACTGTTTGTTCTCCAAATTCAAAGTTTCCTCTCTTGCACTTTCCTAATGGATAATACACACAGAAGTAGACCTTTATCTTTCCCCACCCTCTGAAACCTTTAACCCACCGGGAATTTCAGAGGATGAGAGCTGAACGTCTTCTTTAAGGGTTTCTTTGCTTTTTATTTCTGGCTGGGGTTTTTTTGTTTCCTTCCCTCCAGTCTCTCTGGGTAGACATCTGTCTCAAAGCAATGATTCCTTTGGGAGCATCAGCAGCCTCCAGGGTTCCTACATGGCTCAGGCACCTGTTGACTTGAAGGCCTTCAGGACCAGAGTGATGCAGAAGAAAGGACCAGGGTGGTGGAGTGTGGGGGGTGTGTGTGTGAATTCATTAGAAATATCAAAACTGTTTTTTCAAAGGCTCAAGCAAACAAACAAGAGTCAGATGTCAGCTCTGATGTGTTAATTGGGATGTCACTCCCCAAAATAAATAGACAGTGATAGCTTCACTCCTCCTGCACTGAATGAGCCATCACGGAGACCCAAAGACCTCAACAAGTTGGTCCAGGCTGAGTAGTCTCAGAGAAGGCTCCAGTCTGAGCCTTCCCTGCTCCGTGTCCCTGTGCCACCCAGTAGCTCTTGGGGCATGGTTGGGCTTTCCTACAAGAACAGCAGTGATGTGAGCTGCTTTGAGCCAGGCCTCCAGGAACTTGGGTGGTTGGCAGACCCACAACACTTTTCCCTTTCAGCAGGGCTGAGTTTTCACAGTGTTTTCAGAGCCATAGAATCATAGAATCATTAGGGATTGGAAGGGACCCCAAAAGATCATCAAGTCCAAACCCCCCCGCTACAGCAGGATCACTTCACTGGAGAAGTTATGGAATCAGAATCACTCAGGGTTGGAAGAGACCACCTGATCATCCAGTTCCAACCCCCCCCCCCACGGACAGGGACACCCCACCACAGGTCATCACTAAGTGTCACATCCACATAGTTTTTAAATGCCTCCAGGGACGAGGACTCCACCACTTCTCTGGGTTCGCCTGTTCCAATGTCTGGCAACCAACCCTTTCGGTGAAGAGTTTTTGCCTAGTGCCCAACCTAAACCTCCTCCATCCTTGTGGCCATGGGAGAGATACTGATCTCCAGGCCTGATGTCACCCTACAATTGCAGAGACCTTTCTTCTGAAGAACATGATGCTGAGCAAGGAGCTGCTTGTTCATCATGGCTGGTCCTCAAGCAGCTCTGTTCAAGCTTTGGCCTGAGCCTCCTCCATCCTTCAACACTGGTTGTCTTGGAGAAGTGTGGGATGAGCCTAACCACCTCTTCTCTCTCTCTCTCTCTCTCTCTCTCTCTCTCTCTCTGCCCTTCTGTCTTCTGTGCAGGCAACTTTGTAAAGAATTCACAGATCTCTTGGCCCAGGACAGGACGCCCATTGGGAACAGCCGGCCCACCCCTATTTTGGAACCGGGTATTCAGAGCTGCTTGACTCACTTCAGCCTCATCACTCACGGCTTTGGGGCCCCTGCCATCTGCGCTGCCCTCACGGCCCTTCAAAACTACCTGACTGAAGCTCTCAAAGGCATGGACAAGATGTTCTTGAACAACAACACTGCTAACAGGCACACATCTGGCGAAGGACCAGGTAGTAAAACTGGAGACAAGGAAGAGAAACACAGAAAATGAGAGAAATTGAGAGAAAGAGAGAGCGATGGGGAGAGAGAGAGAGAGAGAGAGAGAGAGAGAGGAAAATTAAAAGAAATTAAAAACAACAAAAGAAAGGAAAAGAAAAAAAAGCTAAATAAATAAAAGGAGAAAAGAAAGAGAGAATCTTTTAAAACAAAACCATCTTAATTTTAGCTTTAAAAAGATCGGATTGGGCTTTGGAAGAATTCTATTAGGTAGGACAAAATAATAATAATAATAAATAATAATAATAAAAGAAAGACAATAAT
>VXBP01004075.1:262868-284404 GCA_013400115.1 Rhinopomastus cyanomelas | reverse complement strand
GAGCACATTGCTGGCTCATAGTCATCATCAAGTCCAGCCCTCACCCTAACAGCTCCCTAACCCCTACACCATGGCCTCAAGTGCTCTAGCTACTTGGTTTCTAAACACCTCCAGGGCTGGGGACTCCACCACGTCCCTGGACAGCGTTCCAGCACCCAACCACCCTCAGGAAAGAATTTCTTCCTAAGATCCAATCTAAACCTCCCCTGATGTAACTTGAGGCCATTTCCCTTTGTCCTATCATCGGGAATTTGGTAGAAGAGACCAACACCAGCCTCGCTACATCCCCCTTCTAGGTACTTGTAGAGAGCAAGATCTTCTCTCAGCCTCCTCTTCTCTAGACTAAATAACCCCAGTTCCCTCAGCTGCTCTTTGTATATCAAGTTTTCTAGAAACCAGTAGGGCCACAAGAGACCAGCTGAAAGCCCAGGTTTATGGAGTGAGGATTGTGAGAGGTGAGTGTGGAGAGTAGGGTTCCAAACTGAAGTGTTAGCTGGGCCAGCCCTTCCTCTGGTGTGCTGAAAGTCAAAAGCAGTCTCCTTCCTGTAGGAGGATCAAGGGCTACAGAATCAGGGGATGCAGTCAATGAACCCAACAGAACGATGCTGGTCTAGTTGACAAAACATTGACCACTGGCTCAAGTAAAATACCACAGATATTTTTTGCTCTGTTCATGCTCCCAGTGTGTCCCTTTTTCCAACCTTTAATTTATTCAGTAAGTTTTCTGCAGGAAAGTTTGGACCAAGAAGGAACTTCCAATGACTGTTAGAGGGTGTCTGTGGCAGAAGTATCTAGAAATACCTTTTACACAGGTAACACGTGTTTCTAAGAATGAAATGAATCCAATCAAGGCAAAGAGCTAACACATCATAAACTATGCAGCTAATTAAAATTAATAAGCTCAGCTTGATTTTCATATATCAAACATATCCCTGTGGGGAGAAATGGAATGACCTATAATAAGGGTGGTGTGGAGCCTGGCATCTGGGCAAGAACAACCCCAGGGACCTGTACAGGTTGGGGACTGACCTGTTGGAGAGAAGTGGAGGAGAAAGGGACCTGGGGGTTCTGGTGGACAGCAGGATGGCCAGAAGCCAGCAATATGCCCTTGTTACCAAGAAGGCCAGTGGCATCCTTGGGTGGATGAGAAGAGGGGAGGTTAGTAGATGGAGGGAGTTTCTTCTCCCCCTCTACTCTGCCCTGAGAAGACCACATCTGGAATCTTGTGTCCGGTTGTGGGCTCCTCAGTTCCAGGACACAGAACTGCTGGAGAGAATTCATCACAGAGCCCCGAAGATGATGAAGGCAGTGGAGCATCTCCCTGCTAAGGAGAGGCTGAGGGAGCTGGGTGTCTTGAGCTTGGAGAAGAGGAGACTGAGGGGTGACCCTATTAATGTTTATAAATAAGGGAAGGGTGGGTGTCAGGAGGATGGAGCCAGGTTCTGCTCAGTGTCATCTAGTGATAGGACGAAGGAGACTGAGGGGTGACCCCATGAACGTTGATAAATCTGTGAAAGGTGGGTCTCGGGAGGATGGAGTCAGGCTCTGCTCAGGAGCTCCCAATGATAGGACAAGGGGCAGTGGGTGTGAGCTGGAACAGAGGCGGTTCCACATCAGTCTGAGAAGGAACTTCTTCCCAGTGAGGGTGATGGAGCACTGGAAGGGGCTGCCTGTGGGTGTTGTGGAGTCCTCTTCTCTGGAGAAGTTTAAAGCCCACCTGGCCATGTTCCTGTGTGACTAGGTCTAGGTGATCCTGCTGTGGTGGGGTGATTGGACTGGATGATCTTTCGAGGTCCCTTCCAACCTGTGATGCACAACAAATTGCTCATAGACCTGAGATCACGATGCCTCAAAGAAATTATTGGGAACGTGAATTCCCATCACAACTAAACTGCAGCCTTGAAGACCACATGTGAGTCTAAAAGGAAGTTGAATTAATCCAATCTTCCTTTCCATCTCCAAACTAGTTGTGCAGCTCTAGTTGTTTTCATGCCAGAATGATTTAAAATGATGCTACCAGCAACGGTCTCACTGCCCTCCACCAGCTGCAAGTTTCCCTTTAGTTTCACCTTCTAAGAGCTTCTCATCGCGACAGGCACACACTTCTCTCCAGGTGCCTTAGGGTTTCTTGACAGAATTCACCAGAATAGCTATTCCAGAGTTCTAGAATAAACTTGGCTACATGGGGGCTTTAATTAAACAACTACTTGGGAACCACTATCTGGAAGCAGTAAATTTGCAGGAGTAGAAAACATTTAGAGAAACCATGTGGCTCAGTGAGGAGAGACATGGCATGGAAGCGAGGTGGAAGCGCAGGGTCTTTTCTTGGCTCTGCTGGAACAGCTGCTTTAGCTCTCATTTTTTATGTACATAAACAGGGATGGAGAGCTATACTCTTAGTTTACTAAGAGCCTGAAGTTAATCTCATTAGATTTTACTCGCCTATAAGTTAGGTGCCTGTTTAAGTTGCAGAGGTTCCCTTTAGGAGGAAGCTTGAGCCATCCTGGAGAGGCTGGATGAATATAATCTCCAAACCCTTGTTTCTCAGTGGGATTTACAGGGTCTCAGAGGACTCTAATGCTACCTTTGACTCTTAGTGATGCACTTGATGAACTGGAGAGTCCATGTAGTATCACAGAATGGTAGGGGTTGGAAGAGACCTCAGGAGATGGTCTAGTTCAGCCCCTGTGACAGAAGAGCAAGATCACCTAGAGAGTCACAGAATCAGAGAACGTTAGTGATAGGAAGGAACCTCAAAAGTTACATCCTAAACCTGCCTAGATGTGTTCATAGAATCACAGAATATTAGAGATTAGAAGGGACCTTGAAAAACCGTCTAGCCCAATATCCCTGCCAGAGCAGGATCACCTAGACCAAGTCGCACAGAGAAGATCCCACAGAGCCATGAAGATGATGAAGGCAGTGGAACATCTTCCTGATGAGGAAAGGCTGAAGGAGCTGGGTCTCTTGATCTTGGAAAAAATCAGACTGAGGGGTGACCTCGTTCATTTTTAAAAATATGGAAAGAGTGGGTATCAGGAGGATGGAGCCAGGCTCTGCTCATCCAATGATAGGACAAGGGACAATGGGTGTTAGCTGGAATGGAGGAGAGTCCACATCCATATGAGAAGGAACTCCTTTACAGTGAGGGTGACAGAGCACTGGAAGGGGCTGCCCAGGGGGGTTGTGGAGTCTCCTCCTCTGGAGATGTTCAAGACCCTCCTGGATGTATTCCTGTGCGACTTGGTCTAGGTGATCCTGCTGTGTCAGGGGGGTTGGACTAGATGATCTTTTGAGATCCCTTCCAATCCCTAAGGATTCTATGATTCTATGATTCTATCATCATCCAGTCCAACCATCTGCCCTACCACCCCCAACCACTAACCCACCTCTCGTGGTTGCCTGTCTGTTGAACCCCTCCAGGGAAGTCACTAAGTGTCAAGCCCGTGGTGTCTGATTCAACACCCATCCTGCTGAAGCTTTCGGTGACATCAGTGACTCAAGACTGGGACCTTGGAGTGTAAATGTTAAGGAATGAATCACTGCACACTGCCATAAAGGCTCCTGCTGGAAATGACTTGATTAAAAATAACACACTTAGGAGAGGTGTTTCAGCTCCAGCCAGACCTCATTAACAGAATCACTCTTGATGTTCTCCTTGGCAAGCCCGGCGTTAGGTCTGCTTCAAACTTGTTTATGAGGTTGTTTGAGGTTTGTGCAGCACACAAGATCCACAGTTGGAGAAGTGTCACTGCATGAGGCTGTAATCCTCGCTGTGGTCAACGTGTTGAGAGTTTTATATTTCCTGACCGCAGGATCTTTCCATAAAGTGGAGGGGGGAGGGATATTGTGGTGATTAACCAGCTGGTTTATTAAAACTTCTGGAAGCCATGGTGAAGCTTTAATGAGATTATTGTGTCCATAAACTACGTTTCTTCTGCTCTTTCTTGTTGCCAGGAAAACAGAGGACCTGGCCAGCCCTTTCTCAGGCCATGTGAAAGGTTATTAGGGACCATAACTCTGGGTGTGAATGGTGGCAGCGAGACAAGGAGAGGCCCTTCCCAATGCACTCCCCAGCTGAAAACTGGTGAGGTGTGTTTTTCCCCCATGGTCTCTGGAGGGGGCAGACTGCAGCAGAAGCTTTTGGCAGCCTCACTGGAAATAGGGGCAGGATTCCCTCCTTCCCTCAAGTCTCCCTGGTTAACCTGCAGGCTGGAGCATGAGCAGGTTTTCCACGGGCTGGCCATGACCTGTGGCATGAAATGCATTAGTATGAGATATGTGATAGCATTTATATGCTTTATTTGTTATTTAATATTAACTATATTGAACACCTACATATAGAATAAACATATTTGTGTTAATAAATAAAAGTAATGTATAAACAATAGAGAAAATACTAAACCCCAATTAATTAATGAATGCACAGTTAGTATATTGATATTTATTAAAATAATACATTTTACATTAATGATAATATACTAATAAGGACTGTTGTGTACAGTTCTGGGCCCCTCAGTTCAAGAAGGACATGGAGCTGCTGGAGGGAGTCCAGTGCAGAGCAATGAAGGTGATGAAGGGAATGGAACACCTGAGGAAAGGCTGAGGGAGCTGGGTCTCTTGAGCTGGGAGAAGAGGAGACTGAGGGGTGACCTCATTGATGTCTATAAATATGTGAAGGGTGGGTGTCAGGAGGATGGAGCCAGGCTCTGCTCAGTGTCATCTAGTGATAGGACGAGGGACAATGATTTTGAGCTGGAACACAGGACGTTCCATATAGATATCAGAAGACCTTCTACCCAGTGAGGGTAACAGAGCACTGGAAGGGGATGCCCAGGTGGGTTGTGGAGTCTCCTTCTCTGGAAATGTTTAAAACCCTCCTGGATATATTCCTGTGCAACTTGATCTAGGGGATCTTGCTGTGTTGGGGGATTGGACTAGATGATCTTTGGAAGTCCCTTCCAATCCCTAATGTTCTGTGATTCTGTGAAGTATAATATATATCTTAAAATATATTATATATGCATATATTTTATTTCTAGATAAATATATGTTTTAATATCTACATTATTGATTAATATAATGATGTGTGGCATTATATTATCTACACTGTGGCGTTTATAGACCCTGCTTTGGTGGAGTCCTTAAGCACGTACGTAGAAGTATGCGTGTGACTTCAGCCTGACTGCTTAGGCTAAGGCGCCAGTCAGAGCCACTCCAGTCTCCCTGTTTATGGTATAAGATTGATGGAGCAGCAGCTCCCACATGACAACACCATCATTTGGCACTTGTATGGAACACCAGGTACTTGGCTTGATGTCCAACGTTAACTAACTCGTTGCTCTGCCAGTTGGCAGAACAATATGATGCAGTGCAGGAGGAACAGGTTAAGCGTGGTCCTGGGTCTGAGGAAAAGCAATAGTAAGGTCAGCTGTAGAAATTTCTTGACCTTTCCATCTTGGTTACTTCATTCCTTCTACTAATTTGAAATGAAACGTGAAAAAACTATGGGCCATCCCAGTAATTTCCTAATGTTCTCGCTCTTTGTCACTTTTACTGTTCTACACCTGAATTTCCTCCTTGTCATTGATCTTCTTTGTTTTTTTTTTCCTCCCCTCCATTTTCTTTTTCCTTTCCTTCATGAAAAAAAAAAAGCAGGATGGCATTTGGCCAACTGTTGTTTTGTCCCTTGGAGATCTGGGAAAGGCGTTGGAAAAGCTTCACAAGAAGATGCTGCTGGGTTGTGTCCATTCTGCTGGTCCTTTGTGGACATCAATAAAAAACCCCCGACAAACCCAAAGAGTAGGAAACTCAAATGCTAACGTAAGGAGTGACAAGTCCATCCTCTACAGCAGACAGCTTGGAGCTATCAGGCCCCACTTACTTGGCATTAGGCCCAAATGGCACAATCCAGCCATCTCAGTATCCATATGGGGCAGATTATTCTTCATTTGGGTGACTCTGATGCAAAAGCAGATGATGTCACACCTTCTGGTGTCAGTATCTCCAGCACCCACATCTTTGTGGTCGCACCAGTAACCGGCACGCTCATCCCAACAGCTCGGGATGGAAAGCAAGGAGCCTCTTCAGCAGACACCCTCTGCACACTCTGAGGGGCTGCAGACCCTAGGAACCATGAAAACATTCGTAAAGCCCTGATTAGACAGTTCTAAAAATAAACAGACCACAGCATGGTCTGTTTTATGGTGACTGCAAAAAAAATGACCCGACCCAATTTATCCTCAACAAATGCAGGGCCAGAGGTGAATCCTGTTTGTTTCAGTTGCTACTATAGCAACTTATTTATTTATTTTTTTTCCCCCTTCCTATTTTTTTTTTTCCCTTTTCAGGCATCAGCTCAACAACTGTTTATTTGTAGCATAAATGAAGGAGAGAGGATGTTGTTAAACGAACAAGCTGTTTAAATGCAGACATTATAAAAACACAGGGCTGGCTATTAAAGTCCGTGGAAAAGTAGTTATGAAGTCTGATTCAGCTTTCATTTCGATCGGGAGCAAAATTCTAATTGATTTCAGTAGGAGCAGGGCCTGGCCTTAATTTCTTCCGTGCTGTCCACTGCAGAGTAATTGATTCCCATTGCTGCCCTCTTAAAGGGCAACGCAGCATGTTCCTTCAATATTCATAGAGGGCGACCCATAACAAGGGTAAGGGCAGAGTCTGGCATCTGGGCAAGAACAAGCCCAGGGACCAGTATAGGCTGGGGGCTGAGCTGTTGGAGAGCAGTTGAGGAGAAAGGGGCCTGGGGGTCCTGGTGGGTACCAGGATGGCTATGAGCCAGCAGTGTGCTCTTGTGGCCAAGAGGGCCAATGGTATCCTGGGGTGGATCAGAAGGGGGATGGTTAGCAGATCGAGAGAGGTTCTTCTCCCCCTCTACTCTGCCCTGGTGAGACCACATCTGGAGTGTTGTGTCCAGTTCTGGGCCCCTCGGTTCAAAAAGGACACAGAACTGCTGGAGGGAGTCCAGTGCAGAGCCACAGAGATGAGGAAGGAGGAGGAACATCATCCTCATGAGGAAAGGCTGAGAGAGCTGGGTCTCCTGAGCTTGGAAAAAAAGAGACTGAGGGGTGACCCCATGACTGTTCATAAATATGTGAAGGGTGGGTGTCAGGAGGATGGAGCCAGGCTCTGCTCAGTGGCATCTACTGATAGGACAAGGGGCAGTGGGTTTGAGCTGGAACAGAGGAGGTTCCATAGAAATATCAGAAGGAACTTCTTCAGAGTGGGGGTGCCAGAGCACTGGAACAGGCTTCCTAGGTGAGTTGTGGAGTGTCTTTCTGTGGAGACGTTTAAGACCCACCTGGACATGTGACATATCTATAGACATTCATGAGGTCACCCCTCAGTCTCCTCTTCTCCAAGCTCAAGAGACCCAGCTCCCTCAGCCTCTCCCCATGAGGGAGATACTCCACTTCCTTCATCATCATCCTTGTTGCTCTACACTGGACTCCCTCCAGCAGCTCCGCGTCCTTCTGGAACAAATGGGCCCAGAACTAGACACAAGCTCCAGATGTGAATCTCTCTCTATTCTGGACCCACCTGACATTGTAGGTGCCTGCTATTGCAGATGCTGTGGTTCAGGTGATGTTAAAGGAAAGGCTTTATGTTTTCTCCACAGTCTTCACGCTTCCAGGGAAGTTCTCCATGTGGACACTAATAAGAAAACTGTATTCTCTCTAAACTCTTAGTGCATTTTGGGTAGAGGAATACAATCCATGCCTCAGATTGCCTATAACATCACCCTGTTCTATTAACTCACCGTGGCAGCAACGGTTGCCCCACAACAGAAAACATTTTTAAGAGGAAAAGCTGCTTCGATCGATGTGCACAGGGTCCATCTCACCTCCAGGCAAGGAAATCATTGGCCACTCTGCGGGGTTGCCGGTCTCGGTTCAGGGCTGTGTATCTACACGCGATAAGTACCAGAGCCCATCAACCCCATCCCTTCCTCCGTGTCTCACAGCACAAAATTATTCTACAGGTTTCTCTCTCTGCTAATTGACAGCAGCTCTGTAATTATGAGATAACTGCTCCAAATGAAATATTTGGGATTGGGTTTGAAATATTGTCTCTTCCTTCCTGCCTTGGGGGGTTTATGCAAATGCAGAAAAAATTGTACCCTAAGTCAAAAGATTCTGTGGTCTTATCCACCTCTTCCAGGACTTTATGAGCAGGAAGGAAGGTTAGGGCAGTTTTTCATTTCCTATGTGAATGTCAGAGCTTGGAACAATAATGGGGTCTGGGATTGCTCTTCATAAAAAGTCTGTTGAAATTATCGGTCGA
This sequence comes from Rhinopomastus cyanomelas, assembly GCA_013400115.1. Classification (NCBI taxonomy): domain Eukaryota; kingdom Metazoa; phylum Chordata; class Aves; order Bucerotiformes; family Rhinopomastidae; genus Rhinopomastus; species Rhinopomastus cyanomelas. The sequence continues at coordinate 276,103 of VXBP01004075.1, read as the reverse complement.
ATGGAAGGGAAATGCAGCAGGTGAGATAGGAGATATAAAAATAATTTTCCTGTTGCAAAGTAGTTTTCTTCCTTTAAATGGCATGAAGGGCTAATCTGTTTAGTATACAAGCAAGCTATTTATCTGTTAATTTATTTTCCTGCAAAAAGAGAAGAGCCCATCTGATATTATTGGGGTAGAAACAGACCGTGTTTGTGGGTTTTTTTACTTATTTTTCCTTTGTTTTTTTCCTTCTTTGGGTTTGAAATGCTGAAAAGAGCTGATGATTTCAGCTGATGGCCACTGGCTGTGTGTCAGAACCTCAAGCTACAGATTAAGACTCCTAGAAGACTCAACGGACAAGAGGTTAATTTTAAGAGTGAAGTTTAAAAGCCTCAACAGACTAAGTCTGGAAGAAAAGATGAGACAGATTGGAAAGGTTAACGTGACTGAAGTATCCCAGGACGAGCTAACTGCAGCACCTGGGAGACTGTGGTTTAAAAATAACCCTCAAGCACATGAAATTAATAATCATTGGGTGAAGCTCTTAAGTTCCAGAAGTTTCCCATAGTCAGTTAACCCTAAAATTATACCTTGCCTAGAATTCAGATGCAGATACTTTGGGGTTTTGTCATATTTCCCATTTTTCTCTTCATAGGAAAAAAAAAATCAATGGTTAAACACAAGGCCACATGTAGAGTCTGGCATCTGGGCAAGAAAAACCTCAGGGAGCAGGACAGGGGGGAGAATGAACTGTTGGAGAGCAGTGTAGGAGAAAGGAACCTGGGGTCTTGGTGGTCAACAGGGTGGTCAGGAGCCAGCAAGGTGCTCTTGTGGCCAAGAGGGCCAACAGCATCCTGGGGTGGACCAGAAGCAGGGTAGTTAGTAGATCAAGAGAGGCCTTCCTCCCCCTCTACTCTGCACTGGTGAGATGGCATCTGAAATATTATGCCCAGTTCTGGGCTCTTCACTTCCAGAAGGACATAGAACTGCTGGAGAGAGCCCAGCGCAGAGCCACAGAGATGATGAAGGCAGTGGGGTGTCTCCCTGATGAGGAAAGGCTGAGAGAGCTGGGTGTCCATAGCTTGGAAAAAAGAAAACTAAGGTGTGACCTCATTAATGCTGATAAATATGGAAAGGGGGGGTGTCAGGAGGATGGAGCCAGGCTCTTCTCAGTGTCATCTAATGATAGGACAAGGGGAAATGTGTATGAGCTGGAACAGAGGAAGTTCCACATCAATCTGAGAAGGAACTTCTTCCCGGTGAGGGTGACAGAGCACTGGAAGGGGCTGCCCAGGGGGGTTGTGGAGTCTCCTTCTCTGGAGATCTTCAAGACCCACCTGGATGTGTTCCTGTGCGACTTGGTCTAGGTGATCCTCCTGTGGCAGGGGATTGGACTAGATGATCTTTCAAGGTCCCTTCCAATCCCTAATGTTCTGGGATTCTGTGATCAAGCTGCAGATGCAACACGTTCAGACGTGCATGATGCATATGCATGCTCAAACACACGTGTGTGTGTGTTGAGGCACAGGAAGAGGAGAACAACAATGAGTTGTCATTGAAGCAAAGAGCTACCCCAGCAAATCAAAACTTGCTTCTGGGAAGCATAAATATGAAAAAGCAGCATTTGTTACTGCACCAGCACTCAGGAGTTTTCTGAGGAGATACCCAATATCTGGGAGGTAGATCAATCTCACGTAATGTTAAACGTCTAGATGGTAGGTACCTAATCTAAGCGACTTGTCGGAGCTGTTGACCATCTCTCAATAGTCAATGGAAGCAGACAGGATCCTCCAGTTCTCCAGAGAGCACTTCATCTCACTTATACTGGGATGATCAGGCCATTTCTAGAGGTTTGCATCTTTCTCCCTCACCGAGAAGAGGATCTGATTAAATAGTGTAGACAGGTGTCTAATTTTCTGAGGGCTAAAGCTAGGGGAAGTGAATTCATTCTTCCCATTAGGTTCAAGTCAGGTCAACACCTCCAATCCGAACAAATTGCTGCCCTGTTTGAGATGCATTAGGTTAGATTGCTTATCTAAATATCAGAAAGCCAAAGGGTTCAAGCTACTCAGGTGTTCGTGCATCTCCAGTCTTTAAGCATTAATTATATTGCCACAGTGCTCTCCATCACCTGTCCTTTATCTGCCCTTGCTCTGCCACCATTAGCCAAAATCATGGAGCATGAGGCCACATTCCCACCACCTGGAAAAGACCTGAATCCTGTGCCTGTACTTAGGTTGTGTCAGAAATGATTTCTTCACTGAAATGGTTATCAAGCATTGGAACAGGCTGTCCAGGGCAGTGGTGGAGTCACAATCCCTGGATATATTTAAACCACATGTGAACCTGGTGCTGAGGGGCATGGTTTAGTGGTGACCTGGTAGTGCTGGAAGGAAGGCTGGACTTGCTGATCTTAAAGGTCTTTTCCATAGAATCATCAGGGATTGGAAGGGACCTTGAAAGATCATCTAGTCCAATCCCTCTGCCACAGCAGGATCACTTCACTGGAGAAGCTGTGGAATCAGAATCACTCAGGGCTGGAAGGAACCATCATCCAGTTCCAATACCCCCAGCACAGGCAGGAACACCCCACCCTAGACCAGGCTGGCCAGAGCCCCATCCAGCCCGGCCTTAAACTTCAGAACGGAGTAAAGAGGGGACTCAGAAGAAGGCACCTAAGATTTACTTGGTTATATTCAGTAGCCAAACTCAAATCAGCAAAGTGTCACTGGTGTAGCAATAGGAGTGAGGTCAGACCCAGCTACAAACCCTGAACTTCAACTCTGCTAAGCCTTTATGATAATTCCCATGCACATCATCCAAGACACTTCTCTTCTAATGAGGTCTGAGGCTGTAACAGCCTGCAGGCTGTGCCTCCCAGGCTTTTCTGGTGGAGCACACATGCTCACTGTTAATAACAGCAAATGGCTACAGGGGTTTCTGGCTCTTAAAAAGTTAAAGCAAACAGTGACTTTGCACCAGTGCAAAGGGCTTTGCAAACAGACACACCAATGGTGAAGAGCAGCTACGCACAGACCTATGATTCCTTAGAATCATAGAGTCATTGGGGATTGGAAGGGACCTCAAAAGATCATGGAATCATAGAATCATAAGATCATTAGGGATTGGAAGGGACCTCGAAAGATCATCCAGTCCAATCCCCCTACCACAGCAGGATCACCAAGTCACAGAGTCAGTCAGGGTTAGAAGGGACCACAGCATCATCCAGTTCCAACTCCCCTGATCACTACCTGCAGGGGCAGAGAAGGCAAACCAGATTTTCACCCTTTTTCTTCCTCCCCTCAATGTCTCTCTTCTTGCACCTGTAGGATCTCTGACCGCTTCCCCACCCCCTGTTGTCTTCCTTTATTTTTTCGACTCTCCAGCTCCCCGATGAAAAACAAAAAGGAATTTCCAGAGCATCCCAGCTCCCAGGAGCACCGTGCCAGTAACAAATAGCACAAAGACTAGTCATTCCATGGCAAATACCACTCAGTGGGAAGCAGGAAACCCGAAGCACTAAGCGTGCCAGCACTTCTAATCAAGATGCCCTCTTCGCGTGCCAGGCCACGAGCGCAGAACAGAGTTGGTTAAAATGCACGTCCTGGGACATTTTAACATCTGGAACTTTTTATGCATTCATGAAGATTGTGAGTCAGATTCAAAAAGCTGTTCTAACAAGGGTGTTGACACACACAGGGTTTACTGTAGGTGTAGAGAGAAAGCATCATTGTTAACACGGAGGGTTGTATCCCCGCCAGCCTCCTGCCAACTGGAGGCACTGGGTGTAGGTTCTTGGCGTGTGTCCCCAAAGCCCTTGTTGGAATGGAAACTTCCCAAGGCTGGTGCAGAGGTCAGCTGGGTGTTAGATTTAAGCCAAGCTGCCTCAGAAAACAGGGATTTCTTTTCTTATTTTTCATGGAAACGAGTGTTCGTGTTGATAATTCATACTTTGGTTTTGGTTGTTACTGGAGATGTTTATTCTGGTCTGAAACAAGGGGTCTGGTTGAGTTGGTACTAAAAGAGATTGATTGAACTTGGGTGAGTCAGCAGTAACTGACTGTGTGTGAAGGGATTTACCTCACTTCGTGTTGATTGTCTACAGATTAGGCAGCTAGTCTGGGTTAATCAATTAGCAACCTGTTTGAGGAGTGAGTGAACCACCGTCTGGAGGTTCCTACACCTTTTGTACTGGTCCCACACCTAGAAGATGGATCACAGTACCACCAAATCACAGAGCATTAGGGATTGGAAGGGACCTTGAAAGATCACTCAGTCCAATCCCCCTGCCAGAGCAGGATCCCTAGATCGAGCTGCACAGGAACATCTCCGGGTGGGTTGAGTCCAGGTACCTAAGTGTGGCTGGTTCCACCACAGGTCATAGTAAGGTGAGCTCTGAGCATGCTTTAGAAATGCAGGTGTCTCAAATCTACTGAGAAAGCTCCAGCTCTTTAGGAAATTAAACTGAAGTTTGTCTCCAAATTCCTTTTGGCTTTAATAAACAGGAGTGAAGCATCTATTTATATTTTGTTTTAGTGGAGTTTGAAGCTGCTCTTCATTTCATGAACCTTTCCTTCAGCATCCACAGAGACCCGCAGCCTCCACAAGCAACTGGTCCAATGGGTTGGGATGAAAAATTGCAGCCTGAACCCCGTGGTGCACTGCCTCAGTGTCTTCTTGGGGGTAAAGCAGGCAGCAAAAGGATTTCATTTTTCCACCCACTTATTCTCTAACCATAAGGGACTCTGAGCCTCGGGGAACCCATCAGGTACTTTTCTATCCAAGAAAATGAGTTTGAGCCGTAATTAATTAATTAATTGCCTGCTACGAATCGCAGCCTGGGATTTTTTTCTGAGAGTTAGAGGCAAAAAAGATGCCAGTATTCAGGTGAACAGCAACAATAAAGGTAGTGCCCCACGTAAAAAGAAATAATATCTGATGAATGTGTTTACAGTAGCCTCGTTTAATATCCATTTAGTTTGATTGCCCTTATAAAACCTCTTTAGTCGAAACGTTACCTTCTGTTAGCTCCTTGTAGACCCATAAAATGTAAAATGTAACCCATTAATTCCTAAAAATGTTATTTTTCTTTAAAAAAGAGGGGGTTTTTTAATGAACAAATACCTTATTGTAACTATCTTGCCAGAAGATGCTGGCAGCCAGCTTTCTGGGTAGAGATTAACATGTTGAATTATGCCTTGGTGCTTATTGTTCAGGAGGAATTTACGTGTCTACAAGGTAGAATCTCAATCTAAGGAGATAGCTTTGGATTCCTGTTGTACACAGTGAAGAAGGCAGATAAATCCTGAGGTAAATAGCCCTAAAATTAGAGTTTGAGGTAGCTGAGATGGACATCTGGCTGGTTTTCTCTCTGAGCTAGGGAACTTGCAGTTAGTGCAGCGGGTGATCACTGTACCTTGAGGTCTTCAGCATGACTTCACAGAATCACAGAATCATTCAGGCTGGAAAAGACCCCTGGGATCATCGAGTCCAACCATCAACCCTACTCTACAAGGTCAACCCTAAACCAGATCCCTATTCAGGCTGGAAAAGACCCTTGGGGTCATCGAGTCCAACCATCAACCCTACTCTACAAGTTCACCCCTAAAACAGATCCGCTAACACCAAATCCAAGTGACTTTTAAACATGTCTAGGATGGGGACTCAACCACCACCCTGGGCAGCCCAGTCCAGGGCCTGACCACTCTCTCCAGGAAGAATTGCTTCCTGATGTCCAGTCTAACCCTTCCCTGCTGAAGCTTCAAGCCCTTCCCTCTGCTTCTGTCGCTAATGACCTGTGAGAAGAGACCAGCACCAACAGCTCCACAATGTCCTTTCAGACAGTTGTAGAGAGTGATGAGGTCTCCCCCCAGCCTCCTCTTCCTCAAACTAAACAGCCCCAACTCTCTCAAACTCTCTCCGTAAGATATCACTCATCAAGACTTCAAGCACCCATCCCACCTACAGTTTCCATTAAAAAATCATAGAATCATAGGGATTGGAAGGTCCCTCAGAAGTTCATCTAGTCCAATCCCTCTGCCACAGGCAATATAATGAATTTCTCTGTTTGACCATCTTTGATTTACAACTTACAGGGTTTTTTTTTATATTTACAATTTACTGACAGATTCCAGTGACATTAAACCATATGAAGAATTCAGGACCAACATCCTATTTAAGATCACAAAGAAAGGCAGTGATACAGGACGGAGATGGATCTTGGTCTCCTCTCAACTCCACTCAATTGTCCCTCATTCTCTCTACTTTCCAAAATCATGGAGGATCAGTTAAATGATGCTGAAATCCAGTGGGGCAGCAACGTGCTGCTGTCGAGAATTATACCCTGGATGAGTAGTGGGATTGCCAGAGGGCTGCCAAATCCTCTTGCCTGTCCTTGCAAAATGCATCTCTCACTCTCTCAAGGATGCTTGACCTTTTTTTCCCCCAATACTTTGATATCAGTGTAGGGCCCCATCTTAAAGATGGCTAATGAAGGGGTCATGATTTTCAAAGAGGTCCACTACTTTAAACTGTGTGTTTAAACTCATCTTCAGTGGGGCATGTACACTGCCCAAGGTACTCCGATGGCTTGAGGTAGGGTTATGGTCTCTTTGAGATGCTCCAGGATATATCAGATGACTATGAAGCTATTTGATATAACACAAGAGACATTATAAACAGAGTTCTTTGGGAGTAGAGGCTGAGGACACCTGCTTGTTGAAGCCTTGGACTCGACTTGTCTAAGAAAAGGTCAGATATTTCTATGAGAGGATAATATCTTCAGAGATTTCTTCAACATCTGCTTCTTATCTCATCACAATGCTGCCTGTCTTTGGGATGCTTTGGCATTTCCACTTCCAGTCTCAGCTTGCAACCAGCAGTGAAAGAACATTAGAGGAACCTGACGAAGTCTGGTTTGAGTTTAGGTGTAAAAACGGCTGAGGCTCATCTGCTTTCTATCTTCCACGAATTGCTGGCTAGTCCTTTCCAGTCATGGTGTTGGAGCAAAACTTAGGTGCATTTTTAAGGAGATTGTGTAGGGGCCTTGAGCAGGGGCTACATGAGAAGAAGCAGGAGATCCTCCTCCCTGTGTCTCCACTATAAATCTCTCATTATCACAATAATGCCTCTTTTGTGGTCTTGGATGGCTCTGCCTCGAGTGAGTCATCTGTCTTTAGATACAGATGATTCACATCACTTCTTGTACAGACCAGGCTTGATCTGCAGAAAAGCTTGACAGCAGAGAGACTATAACAAACAGGCTCTGCACATGCTCTGAGTTTCTGATAAGCAGCTTTTATTTAATTAAGCTTCATATCTTTCTTGTGAGGTAATTATTATTGTTATATGAGTTGTACCACATTATAAAAAAAAGAAAGAGAAAGCAGAGCTATTAGGAGATCGATGGAATCGTTGGGAGGTGTCATTGTTCTGGGTGCAGAAGGGTCTGTCTGACTATTCCCTGAAAGCACCATGCCTGCTTCTATTGCAAGCTGAAGATACAAATGCTAGGCCATCACGAAGTGCCTTTACTCATCTCCTGTTCACAGACTCACAGAACATTAGGGATTGGAAAGGACCTCGGAAGATCATCTGGTCCAATCCCCCTGCCAGAGCAGGCACACCATGTTGTGATTCAACAGCGACGGGTTGCTGTGTCCTCGACTTTAATGATGAGACAGTTGGTATGTGTGGGTTTTGTTCGAGAGACAGTGATCAGGAAGTAGAAACATGTCCCTTGCTGAGGTTTTGCAACCAGAGACAGTGAATTATGCAAGTGTTCTTTTTCAAACTCTGACAGCAAACTGCATGGTCGTGGTTTCTTCAAAGGACAATCATTCTTTTCCTCCGCCAGCAAACAGGATTGCACTGGGCAGAAAGGGGTGGATTCTGTTTTAGACCTCATGGTTTCAGTACTCTTGCTGCACAGGGCTCAGATCAAGTGTATCTTGATGGTTGGACTTGATGAACTTGAAGGTTTGTTTGAATCTTGATGATTCTGTGATTCTATCATCTTTTGAACATAGAGAAGTTACCAATGTTGTAGCCTACCTGGACTCAGACTCCAAGCGATGCAGTTATACTTCAGCTGAAAGAATCATAGAATCATAGAATCATTAGGGATTGGAAGGGACCCCAAAAGATCATCCAGTCCAATCCCCCTGCCACAGCAGGACCACCTAGACCAAGTCACACAGTCAGTCAGGGTTAGAAGGGACCACAGGATCATCCAGTTCCAACTCCCCTGCCATGGACAGGGACACCCCACCCTAGTCCAGGCTCGGCAGAGCCCCATCTAGCCTGGCCTTAAACACCTCCAGGGATGGGGCGTCAACCACCTCCCTGGGCAACACATTCCAGGCTCTCACCACTCTCACGGTGAAGAACTTCCTCCTCACATCCACTCTAAATCTCCCCATCTCCAGCTTTGCTCCATTGCCCCTAGTCCTGTCGCTACCTGACATCCTAAAAAGCCCCTCCCCAGCCTTTTGATCTTGCTGTGGCAGGGGATTGGACTAAAGGATCTTTGGAGGTCCCTTCCAACCCGTAATGCTTCAGTGATTCTGTGATCTGTTTGCATGGACAAGCAGAGATTAATTTTCCAGACCAGCATCTTTTGGCAAAACATTCAACCCAGATTAAAAAAAAATCTACCTAACAAACTAAACTTCAGAGGGCCTGGTGGCAAAACCTCATCTTGATGGCAATAGAAACAAGGCCTAATAAATACAAATCTCTAAGTATCTAGAGAGATGCAACTGCAATTAATCCAATTATAATGATGCAGTCGATACCACTGACACTTTCTGATTTGACAGGGATGATAACTGGATCAGCATTTATCTCCCAGGTTTCCCAATAGTCGATGCCTCTAATGAGAAGTCTCCTTTGATTCCTCCCCATTTGGTGTTTTAGCTTGTTTGAGTTATCGGCTCTGATTTTGTCAAGCTGGAATGTTGCAGACCAGGCTGCTAGGATACTGCAAGATTCATGGCTCTTGGATGTTGTGCCACAGCAAAACAGCTGGAGGGGAGGGGAGAACCGGTATGGTGAGGAATGGCAAATGCATCCATCACAGCAAAGAAACTTCTCTCAGCCCCACTGGCAAAACAGCGAGTTACTGAACTCGCAACGAGATCAGGCGGAGGATTTTGAGTGATGGCTAAATACACTTGCCCCTTAGAGGAGTGATCTTGCTTTGGACTGATGATATTTGTTGCTATTGATGATGACAATGAACAGCTGTGCTCGGTGGTAGCTGCTTGTAATTTCTTTGCCAAACACATCCATTCACAGGACAAAGAGATGCACTTTGAAATTAACTATCAAAAAAGAACCAGGAAACCCAAGTGAGATGTTGCTCTGGGTTTGGACAGAGGGCTGGATCGGTCTCAGGTTGGTGACATCTGGGTTAGGGTTAGACAGTTACTCTCCAGCCACGATTGGAAGAGTTATTTTTTGACTGGCCTAGTAACATCATCAAGTCTATCTGTGCCACCTCCTACATTTTGCTGCAAAGATTTTTAGCAAAGAGGTGAAATATTTCCACAGGTAGAAGAACTACAACTGCACAGAGCTTCCTTCTAGTGTAAAGCTGAGCCATGAGCTCTGCCAATTCATAGTTTCACAGAATCACAGAATCATTCAGGTTGGAAAAGAGCCCTGGGATCATCGAGTCCAACCATCAACCCTACTCAAGTTCATCCCTAAACCATAAACCCCAACTCTACATCTATCTAATCCCTAATGATTCTATGATCTAAGCATATTTTAAACTCATCAAGGGATGGTGACTCAACTACCACTGTTTGTCACAGTAGAGAGACAAACAGTTCTAGGAAAGAAGTTCTGGCACATTTGAAGGTGATACTCTCATTGACTTCAAAAAGGACAAGGATTTAATATTTAGCAAAGCTCTGAGGTTCTCTTCAGTTTTCATTTGCCTTGGTCAAACTGGTTTTGCAGTAGCGACCAAGGTTGCAGCACCCAAAGTCTGTGAATTTGGTGTTCCATAAGGTTATTTGGGAGTGGAGCACCTCCCTGATGAGAAAAGGCTGAGGGAGCTTTGGGTCTTTTGAGCTTGGAGAAGAGGAGACTGAGGGGTGACCTCATTAATGTCTATAAATATGTGAAGGGTGGGTGTCTGGAGGATGGAGCCAGGCTCTGCTCAGTGGCATCTAATGATAAGATGAGGGGCAGTGGGTGTGAGCTGGAACAGAGGAGGTTCCACATCAAAATGAGAAGGACCTTCTTCATGGTGATGTGACAGAGCCCTGGAAGGGGCTGCCCAGGATGGTTGTGGAGTCTCCTTCTCTGGAAATATCTAAAACCCGCCTGGATGTGTTCCTGTGTGATTGGGTCTAAGCGATGCTGCTGTGGCAGGGGGATTGGACTGGATGATCTTTCAAGGTCCCTTCTGATCCCTGATGATTCTATGACATCTCTGTGAGTGCAGGATCCACATCTCGATTCATATGATTCATACGTAGAGTCCTACTGGATGACTGAAAGGATTTTGGACCATTTCAAACATCTCTTTAGTTAACACTGCAATTCACCCCTCTCCTCTTCTTCTCCTTCCCATTCCAGTTTCTCAACTGAGAACAATAAAGTCTGTAAAATGAGGGAAAGACATAAACATGATGGAAACACAATCAAAATTGCAATAAGCACATCTCAGAACTTGGAAAAAATTATTTAAGGAAGATGTGTCCCAAAAAGGGTCCACAGTGACCACTTCATGCTTGAACTCTTGTGAGTTGTTACAGCATCCCAGCCAAAACTGAGGAGTAATTACAAGGGGTGAACTAATAATGGGTAAGTATATAAAAACAGAGGCTGCAGAGAGTGTCAAAATAAACCAGGGAATGAGACCACTTAGAGCATCAAGGCTAAATCCGAAGACAGGTTGGTGAGACCTGATATAACGTTGTTACATCGGCTGGGCTTTTGTTTATTTCTCTCAGGATCCCTGAAATCATAGAATCATAGAATTATTAGTGATTGGAAGGGACCTTGAAAGATCATCCAGTCCAATCCGTCTGACACAGCAGGATCACCTAGACCAAGTCACACAGGAACACATCCAGGTGGGTCTTGAAGATCTCCAGAGAAGGAGACTCCACAACCCCCCTGGGCAGCCCTTTCCTGTGCTCTGTCACCCTCACTGGGAAGAAGTTCCTTCTCATAGTTATGTGGAACCTCCTATCTCTTCCCTCTTGGCTTTTGCAGTGAGAAGATTTGCCTTCAAAGTTAGTTCCTGAATGATGTGAATCAAGTTTCTGTTTCAAATTCAGGGAGATGAAGAGTGTCCTGTGCATTTGAAGAAGCCACAGCCTGTGTTCAGCCACTTATGAGGTAGGATGGTTGTCCTCTGAGTGGGAGCAAAGTTGATGTCTACTATTACTTACATTTCAAGCATCTTTGGTTTGAACTTTGCTTCTGGATTGCTATTTATTTTGTAAAGGCTGTGCTCTGGACAACCACAGAATCTCTTTGGATGGAAGAGACTTTTAAGATCATCAAGTCCAACCACTAACCCAGCATTGGCAGGTCATCACTAAATCATAGAATCACAAAGAATCACAGAACATTCAGGTTTGGAAGGGACCTGGAAACATCATCTAGTCCAATCTCCCTGCCAGAGCAGGATCATCTAGACAAAGTCACACAAGAACATCTCCCTGATGAGTAAAGGCTGAGGGAGATGGGTGTCTTGAGATTGGAAAGAAGGAGACTGAGGGGTGACCTCATTAATGTTGATAAATATGTGAAGGGTGGAGGATGGAGCCAGGCTCTGCTCAGTGGCATCTAGTGAAAGGACAAGAGGCAATGGGTGTGAGCTGGAACAGAGATGGTCCACATCAATATGAGAAGGAACTTCTTCATGGTGAGGGTGACAGAGCACTAGAAGGGGCTGTCCAAGGCGGTTGTGGAGCCTCCTTCTCTGCAGATGTTTAAAGCCCACCTGGCCATGCTCTGTGTGACTTGATTTAGGTGATCCTGCTGTGTCAGAGGGATTGGACTGGATGATCTTTTGGGGTCCCTTCCAATCCCTGATGATTCTGTGATTCTATGATGGATGAAGAGATATCAGAAAGTGTGCACTCTGAAAGTTCCACCCAGCACTAATCAAAATTTAAGGCAGGCTAATAATTTCCTATCAAATTTGCAAACCAACTGAACTATTCAGTTTGCTTCTAAACTGTAAAAAGAGGAGGTTTTGGTCTCTTTTCTCTGCACTAATCTCAAGTCCATGGGATAGTCAGGATTTGCACCGCTGTAATCTGGATCCCCAGCCTATCCACCCATCTGTTCAGTGCAGTTGCTCCCAATTTGCATTAATAATATTATTAATATAATAATAATTATCTAATGTATCAGATAATAATTTAGATTTATTATGTATCAGATAATAATTTAGATTTATTATATATTAGATAATAATTTGCATTTATTATATATTATCTAAATGATTTATGTCATTAGCAAGCGTTTTTCCCCATGGCCACAAGAAACACTTTTGTTTAAGGTAGATTTATTTCATGTATTTTATTCATTTATGATTATTTTGGTTATTATTGTTTTTACTATCATTTATGATTCGGATTTATTTCAGGTTTCACTGGAAAGGGAAACAAATTCCTCGGTTGAAAATTGTATTGAAGAAGGACTTTGCATCCTTCCCCCCCTGCCCCCTGTCCCTTCGGAAACGCTGAAGATAACGAAGCAAAACTCGCTGCTGCAGATGCAAACGTGACAATTTGGCAGGTTTTATTTCCTTGGTTCAGCTGAATTTGTCCTTCTCACGCAGTTCTGTAATTGCCTTTTTCCTTCTCTTTTTGTTTCCCCAGCTATCGAGTTCACACAGGTAGAAGAAAGGCTGCTTTAGGTCTGAACTTGGCGCTGGAGGTCCTTGGGAAGGTTACGTAACGCGACTCGGAGAGCTCTGCAGACCCTTCAAACAGCAGAGAATTTCCAGCGCTGTGCAGGAACATAAAAGTGAAACCCAACAAACCCCAACCATGAGGCAGCTGCTGACAAAATCGTGCGCTGGCAAAAAAAGTGGAAGAGTAACAGGAGCAAAAGAGGAGGGATTTTTTCCCTTTCTTTTTGCTTTCTTTCATTTTTTATTTTTTAATTTTTAATGTTTTTATTTTATTTTATTTTGCTTTTATTTTAATTTAATTTTTAAAATGTAATTTAATTTTATTTTGGTTTTTTATTCTATTTTATTTTTATTTTATTTTATA
>VXBP01004075.1:182189-261874 GCA_013400115.1 Rhinopomastus cyanomelas | reverse complement strand
CCCCCCCCCCCCCCTTTTTTGGAAGGTTCATCCTAATTGTCATTTTATAGTGTTTTTATCTCTGCTGGATTCTCTTGTGCACCTCCAGAACAATCCATCTCTGTAACAAATAAAGCTTCCTAATTAAAATACTGTCACCAGAAATCACAGAATCACAGAACATGAGGGATTGGAAGGGACCTTGAAAAATCATCCAGTCCAGTCCCACCGCCTCAGTAGGATCCCATAGATCCAGTTGCACAGTAACCCACGTGGGTTTGAAATGTCTCCAGAGGAGGAGACTCCACAACCTCCCTGGGCAACCTCTTCCCTCACTGGGAAGAAGGTCCTTCACATATTGATATGGAACCTTATATGTTCCAGCTCACTCCCATTGCCCCTTGTCCTGTTGGGTGTCACTGAGCCTGGCTCCACCCTCCTGACACCCACCTTTTTCATATTCATCAACATTCATGGGGTCACCCCTCAGTCTCCTTTTTTCCAAGCTGCAGAGACCCAGCTCCCTCAGCCTCTTCTCATCTGGGAGATGTTCCCCCTCCCTTCATCTTCTCTGTGGCTCTGCTGTGAACTCTCTCCAGCAGCTCTGTGTCCTTCTGGAACTGAGGGGCTCAGAACTAGACACAAGATTCCACATGTGGTCTCACCAGGGCAGAGTAGCTGGGGAGGAGAACCTCTCTTGAGCTACTAACTTCTAATTCACCCTCCTTGGCCACAGGGGCCCATTGCTGGCTCCTGGCCATCGTGCTGCCCACCAGGACCTCCAGGTCTCTTTCTCTTACACTATTCCTATACTTCTACACAGAGGAGGAACAGTTTCATGTCCTTTGCAACTACACTACAGCTTCTTTACACAGTTTAGCTGTGCAAATGGCATGTGAGTCTCTGCACACTGTGTTCTAAATCCCATGAGGATGCTGTGTAATAAATGAGACCACCAAGATGTCCTCTCATATCTGCCTGTCTGTGTGTCTTTATTTCCTTTAGGTAAGAAACAAGTGATTCTTCTTCTGTGAGGATCTCAGACGAGCCTAGAAGGATAATGAGTACAGTTCAGCAGAGCAGATGTTGCAAGTCACAGCATCTGAGCATTCCACCAGCCTTCAGTCTTTACTTCTCTCACTGCCCTGCCAAGTGCAACAACTCCCTCCCATCCTGCCCATCCGCTCATGCAGGTGTTCCACTTTCTCTACCTTATCACTGTGACTTGTGGGTGCTTCTTTCCAATAAGCTTCCTACATAAATTCAGTGGGTGTTTGAACTGAGTGCTGAGCACGAGTCCAAGCTTATCAGGAGTTTGATAAACTGGAAGGATGTTGCTCTGTGGCAGCCAAAGTCAATCTGACCTTTGGCTGCCGCAGTGTTCCTTAAGAGAGAGGAATTGTTCCTCTCCACCTGACAATTGAGGCCAGTGGTAAAAGCTTGGCCAAACCTCAGATGAACTCTATCAGTAGTGAACTACGTCAGCACCATCAGAGTCACCTACGCAGGGAGGTCACACACTGCACTGGGAGCCTCTTTAATGCAACGAAGAGATAGAGACACAAGATCCAGTGATGCAGATAAATTGAAAACTCATATTTTTAGCCAAAAGCTCAGGTGACTTGGTCTGGGTGATCCTGCTGTGGCAGGGGGATTGGACTAGATGATCTTTCGAGGTCCCTTCCAATCCCTGATGATTCTGTGATCACTTCCCAAGGGGAGTGGTACTTTATGTGGATTTTTTTTCTTAAAGGCTTTTTAACTTCCCTAAGAAGACACTCAGGTTCTTGAGGTCATGGCAGGGATTTATCTGGGATGTTTTGAAGTTAAATAAAATATGCTCAGAGCCATTAGAAAGCAGGAAACTCTGGGTTCCCTGTGAGAAATTAGTTAGAAGAAAGCAGAGGAGTGTCACTAGTTGCTCACCTGTGAGACTCAAAGCAAGACTTTCAAATACCTGTCTTCCAATAGTGTTAATTGAGGTAAAGTGGTGTTTTCTGAAGAGAAACCTTCCCCCTGCTGTGCTCCACACATGCACACGAGGTCCATCTTGTTGGTGCACCGGTGGTGGGATTAAGCATTAACTGCAAAGCGTAGCGTTGCATCAGGTTTAGTCTCTAAGAGGTGAGATTTAACTGCACAGTGCTGTAACTCCTAGTTAATGCTCAATTTTCTCCTTTTAAGTACAAAAGGAAAAACAAACCGATACAAGCGTGGACGTATGTTGAGATAAAGCTTTTGGCAGCCTGCTTGCAGCATTCATTTTGGAACCAGTACTCAGTGCTCCAGAGAGAATCACAGCACATTAGGGATTGGAAGGGACCTTGGCAGATCATCTGGTCCAATCACCCCACCACAGCAGAATACCCAAGATCCAGTTGCACAGGAACATGGCCAGGTGGGTTTTAAACATCTCCAGAAAAGGAGACTCTAAACCTTCCTGGGCAGCCCCTTCCAGTGCTCTGTCATCCTCACCATGAAGAAGTTCCTTCTCAGATTGATGTGGAACCTCCGCGTCATGTAGTGATAGGATGAGGGGCAACGGTTGTAATCTGGAACATAGAAGGTTCCACATCAACCTGAGAAGGAACTTCTTCACAGTGAGGGTGACAGAGCACTGGAACAGGTTGCCCAGGGTGGTTGTGGAGTCTCCTTCACCGGAGATGTTCAAGACCTGCCTGGATGTGTTCCTGTGTGACTTGGTCTAGGTGATCCTGCTGTGGCAGGGGAATTGAACTGGATGATCTTTCAAGGTCCCTTCCAATCCCTAATAATTCTATTATTCTATGATTCACAGTATCACAGTATCACAGTATTACCAAGGTCGGAAGAGACCTCATAGATCATCAAGTCCAACCTGTCACCACAGAGCTCAAGGCTAGACCATGGCACCAAGTGCCACGTCCAATCCTGCCTTGAACAGCTCCAGAGTTGGCGACTCCACCACCTCCCTGGGCAGGCCATTCCAGTGGCCAATGACTCTCTCAGTGAAGAACTTTTTCCTCATTCTTTTCTATAAGAAGCAAAGCAGCAAGCACTACACCAGGACACCTTTAACTTAGTCTACGATCTGATGCCCAGCTACATCTGGATTAGCTAAAAGCTGCTTTTTTATACAACTTCCATCAGTCTTTGCCCTCTCTGCTTGTATAACAAGGTGTTTTATTGGATCTGTTGCTATCCTGCAGAAAAGAAGTAAAGAACAATAAAAATAACAAATGAAATTGCTGCCTCCCGCTCCTCCTCCTTTCCTCTGCAGCTATTTGCTTTATTTATGTTTTTACCACTACCAGAGGAGCTATATGAGTTTTAGAAAAGGCTGGGACGTATCCAAGCATTGCTTCCCCCTTGAAGTGCTCACTTCATGGACCACGGGGGTTTTTTTTCCTATCAATCTGCTACTACACAGTTCAGATGTCAGATATTTACATTGTGGGTTTTTTATGGTGAATAGATTTTCCAAGTGGGAAAGTCTGTGTTCTCTGAACTTCGTAGGACTTTATCTTTTCTTGCTGGTGATGAGTGATTTATGTGGACAGCTCCTATTAATGCTAATGGGAAGCAAATGCCTCAATCTCTCCCCAGCAGACAGATAGCAATCTCACCAAAGTGGTCCAAGCAAAGCGTGGTTTCGTACGGGGTCTAACTAGCAATTAGCACAGAAGATTGACATCAGCTCTAATTCAGGATTTATGTGAGCACTGTTAATCTAAATACAGGATCAAATTAATCCCTCGTGTAACTGCAGTGCCTGCGATGGAATTCACCAAATCACAGAAAGTTAGGGGTTGGAAGGGGTCTTGAAAGATCATCCAGTCCAATCCCCCTGACACAGCAGGATCCCATGGGTCCAGTTGCGCAGGAACATGCACAGGCAGGTTTTAAACATCTCCAGAGAAAGAGACTCCACAACCCACTGGACAGCCCATTCCAGGGCTCTGTCACCCTCACTGGGAAGAAGCTCCTTCTCAGATTGATGTGGAACCTCCCATGTTCCAGCTCATATCTATTGTCCCTTGTCCTGTCACTGGGTGCCACTGAGTAGAGCCTGGCTCCATCCTCCTGACACTCACTCTTCACATATTTATCAACATTCATGGGGTCACCCCTCAGTCTTCTTTTTCCCAAGCTCAAGAGACCCAGGTCCCACAGCCTTTCCTCATCAAGGAGATGCTCCACTGCCTTCATCATCTTTGTAGCACTGTGCTGGACTCTCTCCAGCAGCTCTATGTCCTTCTTGAACTGAGGGGCCTGGAACTGGAAACAATATTCCAGTTGTGGTCTCAGCAGCGGAGAGCAGAGAGGGAGGAGAACCCCTCTCAATCTGCTAACCACCCCCTTCTTATCCACCCCAAGATGCCGTTGACCTTCTTGGTCACAAGGGCTCATTGCTGGCTCATGGTCAAGATTGTGACCTATATGTAAACTAAATACATGGGCACAGGAATGAAGGAATGGTCTCTGATGCTGTCTTCAGTCAAGGAGAACCTTTCTAAGCCAACCTGCATAGCTGCTTGTACCTGGCATGTGAAGCCATTTGACAGAATCACAGAACATTAGGGATTGGAAGAGACCTCAAAAGATCATCCAGTCCAATCCCCCTGCCACAGCAGGATCTTCTAGATCAAGTCACACAGGTCTGAGGTTTGTAATGGAGATGGAGAGAATTACATGCTTCTTGGGCTTTGGCACCTAAATACCATCAGCCCTTGAAGGACTAGGACAGAAAAAGTGTCACTTAAAAGGGGTTTTCTGTGAAATTCTTGTAGGGAAGGGAGCCAAGGGTTGAGTAGGGAAAGGAAAGAACCAAAAGAACACATTTTCAAAGTGTTTTTAAGAATGGAGGAAAACCAGAATGATTTGTGTGAGAAACTCTCTGAGAAACTGGAATTAGTGTTCTATTTTAATGAAATTCTAATGGAATTAAACATTGAATTAATAATTGTATTGGCCAGAATCTCAGTTTTAAACAACATTTCCAAGACATCTGTTCCATGATTCTTATCAGCCTGGAGAAGGACTGCAGAGCTGTTTTAGTGACCTATGTTAAACAAATTTAGGTTGCTTCTAAGGGTAGACCCTTAGGTTGCTTCTATCCTAGTTAGTTGAAGAGTGACAAAGAACATTCCCAAGCCCTTCTGTGGAAGGGATCTTCAGAAAAGGGTGGCTGCACTGAAACTGCACCCAGGAATTACTGGGTGAGCCCTGACTGGCACAGCAGTGATCATTTTTGTACTGGAACAAAGTGGTGGCTCAAGACACAACAGATCCTAACGTTTTGGAACTACTGGAAGCATTTGCCTGTGTAAAACCAAAGGGGTATTTTCTTCCTGAAGACCAAGTTTCTCCATTTCTTTCCCACATTTCCAGTCAGTATGTGTCTTCAAATGTTAACTTTTTTTAACCTTGCTGATCACATTGGTGCTTGTAAGCCCTGGAATACTGAAGCACACAAAGATCTGTAGCTTCTATGGATCTACAGCTCAGGAATCTCTGGGTCTATTGAACAGTTGTAGCTTCTAGGGATCTACAGCTCAGGAATCTCTGGGTCTATTGAACAGTTGTAGCTTCTAGGGATCTACAGCTCAGGAATCTCTGGGTCTATTGAACAGTTGTAGCTTCCAGGGATCTACAGCTCAGGAATCTCTGAGTCTTTCTATTAAATAATTGTCTGCAGATTTTTCTACCATTTTCTACCCACCTCAATATTTTAAATAATGGATTTCCTTGCAGTGGTGACACTACTCTTTATTTTCAAAACTATTTGGAAGAGCAAAGATTCCCCTGGAGTCTGTGGTGAAAGCCGTGATGAGGCCAGCTGTGTCCCTGCTGGAGGTAATGGTGAAGCAGATGCACCTGCAGGCTGTGGAGGACCCCACACTGGAGCAGGTGGATGCACTCAGAGGAGATTGTGGCCATATAGGAAGCCCCACCCTGGAGCTGGTTTTCTGGCAGGATTTGCCCAGAGAGGTGGCTGTGCTGAAGCAGGTTTGCTGGCAGAGCTTGTGATCCCCACGGGGGACCTGTGTTGAAGTGTCTGTTTCTGAAGGACTATGCCATGGAAGGGGTCCTCACTGGAGCAGCTCCTGAAGAACTGTTTCCCATGGAAGGGATGTTATGCTGGAGCACTGGAAGAGTGTTGGGAGTCCTCCTCCAGAGAAGAAGCAAGCAGCAGAAATAAAGTGGGATGGACTGACCATAACCCCCATCCCCTTGTGCTGCTGAGTAGAGATAAACGAAGACTGAAGTAAAGCCTGGTAAGAAGGTAGGTGTGGGAGTTATGTGGGTTTAGATTTTGGTTTTATATCTCATTACTCATCTCTACTCTGGTAAGAAAGTAATTTTGCCTAAGTCAAGTCTGTTTTGCCCATGACAGTGATGGCTGAGGGACTAGGGGGGATCCTGCTGTGGTGGACGGGTTGGATTAGATGATTTCTCGAGGTCTCTTCCAATCCCTAATGTTCTATGGTTCTTTGAAAGAGACTGTGACTCCTAAGTAAAAAAACAGCCAAGCTAAACCCCAAAAAGAACAATCCGATGATTATCTGTCCTGTTTGGTGCCCTGTTAGCAAGAGGTTATTTGCACAGCCTGCAGAAGTTGGTCATCTCAGAAATCTGTCCTCTTGTGCTCTCGAATCCCATCAGAGTGATGTGTTCTTATTATGGATCTTGATGCACCTCACACTCCTGTTTTAGAAGGAAAACTGGATCATTCCAGAAACATGGTGATGAAGGAAGACATCTCTTTTTTTGGCCTTTGATTTAACTGAAATAATTGAGTTGGGTCGGTCTTTCATCTCTCCACATACCTGTGGAAATGATATTGTCACAAAGTCATTTAGCAATGTCACAGCTTTCATTCAGCCACACAAACCAGGTTGAGGAGCTTCCAGGTTGAACTGATCCCTTTTCCCTCAAAGTGTATAACATAAAATTCATTTTATAAAGCACAGAATCAGACCTGAGATTCGTATCTGTGAATCAGAGTAGCATCCATCCAAGGAAAGACACGTGGCAGGGGAGAGTCATGTCCTGCTTCAGCTGCCTCATTGTTATGGTCGTGTTGTAGTGGTTTGTACCTGCACTTGGTGCCTAAACTCTCACTGGTCTCCACAAACATTGAGAGCTCAATTCAGTTTGACTGAGTGGAGAGTTTTTCTGCTGCTGTCTGAGACACACAAGAGCGTGAGAGAGCTTGATCTGGGATTGACAGATATAAGTGGACTTACAGGAGACCCATGAGACCTAGGGGCATCTTGGATACCACTGGATACCTGCGAGTGGGTGGTTAATCAAACCCTTCATCAGTGTTGTTGGTGAGAGTCTAGTTCAACAGACCTGAAGGCAGATACTTGCTGCCACAGAGGTCTGTACTGAGGAATCGAAGATCTACATCTTCTCATCTGAGTTATCATTGTAAATAATGGAGATGCTGTCCATGCAAGTCACTAGAGCCTGAAAAGCATTCTTGCCCAGGCTGGAAAAGACCTTAAGAACATCAAGTCCAGTGATTAACCCAGCTGTCCCAAGCCCAATACCCCATCCCTGAGCTCCAGATCTCCATGACTGTGCAACACAGCCGGGGGTGGCAATTCAATCCCTTCCCTGGGCAGCCTTTGCCAAGGCCTGAAGACCTTTTACATGAAGGTTTTTTTCCTAGTGTCCAACCTAAACCTCCCCTGGTGCAATTTGAGGCCATTTTGGTCTAGGTGATCCTGCTGTGGCAGAGTGATTGGGCTAGAAGATCTTTTGAGGTTCCTTCTAATCCCTAATGTTCTGTGATTTTTGCCTTGTCCTGTCACTTGTTACCTGGGAGAAGAGATCAACCTCCTTTCTGTTAATTAGAAACAGCAAGAAGGTCTCCTTGTAGCCTCCTTTTCTTCAGACTAACCAGCCTCAGATTTCTCACCCACTCCTCATAAGCCTTGTCTCCAGACTCTTCACCAACTCATGCTAGAAATATCTACCTGCATTTCATCAGGTCATCTGTTCTCTGGACTCCACTGATGCTGTGACCCACCAGTGACAATAAACTAGGAGACAGTGACAATTTTGAGACAGCACCAGTGCAGACACGTGCTTCTGAGACACCTAAGAGTAGGTGTCTGGATCTGAATCTCAGAATCAGAGAACATTAGAGATTGGAAGGGACCTTGAAAGATCATCCAGTCCAAGCCCCCTGCCACAGCAGGACCACCTAGATCCAGTCACTCAGGAACACATCCAGGTGGGTTTTAAGCTTCTCCAGAGAAGGAGACTCCACAACCTCATGGGAATCCCACTACAGACATTACCTGGAACAAATGTGCTTGAACCCTGCTTCACAGGAAATTAACTTGAGAAAGAGGAGCTGGACACTGCTAAGACACTGAACACCTCATCACACCTTCACACCTAATTCTGCTTTTGAATCACCTCAATCTGCCGCTTCACTCACCCCTACTTGCTCTGCGGCAGCTTCTGCTGTTGGATAGGAGCCACAAGTCCCTCCCCACCCCATGGGCCTGAACACATCCAAATTAATTCCTTTAAAATGCCAAAAATGACCTTGGTCTTAAATTTTTTAACAGGAGCCTGTACTTATTCTATTAGAAAAACTCATCTGCTGGGGTGTCTTTAATCAGCCGCGTCACGCGAAGGCGCGGGAGCGGCGCAGCAGCCCGAAGGATGCCGGGCTTCGAGCTGCCTTTTACAAGCACGGGAGGCAGAATTTACACAGCAAAAATAAATCAAAAGCAGTAAAAACTTGTATTATTTCTGTCAGTAGCTGCTTTTCAGACAATGTTGTGAAAACAGTCTCTCTGTGGAGGAAGCAACACACTGAGCAACAAGCCTCCGTCGCAGGAAGTTCATTTCTTGCCTTGGCGCGTCGCCCGGTGCCATCAGGACTAATTAAAACCAGAGCCACGCTGGTAGGATGCTCGGTGTTGGGTTTTACAACGGTGGAGCAGCAAAGCAGGGGGATGTCTAATGAGAAGAGTTTGTTTGCGAGCGTTGGGCAACTATGTCAATTACTGGAACTGCAGCTCGGGGCCAGCAACCATGCTGAGACGTGAGAGAGTGCTGTTTGCAGGGCAGACCGAGCTGCTGCTGCTCGGGCGCCCGCGTTGTGCGCGTCGCTGGCGTGCTGGCGCGGTTCCTTGGCTCAAGACTGAATGGGAAGAGGCTGGTGCCGCCTTGCTCCTCGTGTCTGAGGCTGGATCAAACGTTGCGAGACGGGGCTTTCCCCCGGATCATTAGATATGCTCCAGTTAAAAAATGAAGTACGTCCTCCTGTAAGGATGCTGCTTGAGATGAAGGGTCTGACTTGCAGAGGGAACTGTCAGCGGGGGACTTAACCCTTGGAGGGCCAGAGGAAAAGGCAGGCTGACCTGAATACTTAAAAAGCTCGACTCGAGCAATCCTTTCCCCACGTGAAAATGAGCAAATGGTGTGTTTGAAACAGAAACACACAAACAGAGAATGGGGTGGGGGGTGCTGTTTGGAAGGGACCTCTGGAGATCATCTAGTCTGTGGTTAGAAGGGACCTGTTAAGGTCATCTAGTCCATGGTTAAAGGGACCTCTTGAAGTCATCTACTCCGTGGTTAGAAAGGATCTGTTAAGGTCATCTACTCCGTGGTTAGAAGGGATCTGTTAAGGTCATCTACTCCGTGGTTAGAAGGGATCTGTTAAGGTCATCTACTCCGTGGTTAGAAGGGATCTGTTAAGGTCATCTACTCCGTGGTTAGAAGGGATCTGTTAAGGTCATCTACTCCGTGGTTAGAAGGGATCTGTTAAGGTCATCTAGTCCGTGGTTAGAAGGGACATCTAGATGTCAATTATTCCAACCCCCCGACTACATTACAGAATCACAGAACATTAGGGATTGGAAGGGACCTAGAAAAATCATCTAGTCCAACCCCCCTGCCAGAGCAGGATCACCTAGACCAAGTTGCACAGGAACGTGTCCAGGTGGGTTTAACAACCACATGGCTGCAAAATCCCACTTATACAATTTTTGCCATCAAAAAAAGCCCAATTAATATAGCGTCTGAGTAATTAGCATGCATATGAAATATTACATGCTCTTATTTTCGCAGATGCACACAGCATCAGGGATTGGAAGGGACCTCCAAAGATCATCTGGTCCAATCCCCCTGCTGAGCAGGATCATCTAGATCAAGTCACACAGAAACATGTCCAAGTGGGTTTTAAGTGTCTCCAGAGAAGGAGACTCCACAACATCCCTGGGCAGCCCCTTCCAGTGCTCTGTCACCCTCACTGTGACAAAGTTCCTTCTCATATTGATGTGAAACCTCCTCTGTTCCATCTCACACCCATTGCCCCTCAGGCTCCTTTTTCCAAGCTCAGGAGCCCCAGCTCCCTCAGCCTTTCCTCAGCAGGGAGATGCTCCCCTCCCTTCATCATCTCTGTGGCTCTGTGTTGGACTCTCTCCAGCAGCTCCATGTCCTTCTGGAACAGAGGGACCCAGAACTGAACACAACATTCCAGATGTGTTCTCAGCAGGGCAGAGTAGAGGGGGAAGAGAGCTTGTGGGACTTTTTTCTCTTTATGAACCCCAACTCCTCCTATCTTCGATGTGGTAGGTGAGGCAAAGCATTAGATACTCCATGAGCCTCCCAAACACACATCTGAGGACTTCAAGGCAAATTGTGATGATTTCATGACCCAGTTTGTACTTTTACTAGCGATACATAACAATTTAATAGGGAATTATAAGGAAGCATATGAGATAGAATCATAGAATCATTAGGGATTGGAAGGGACCTTGAAAGATCATCCAGTCCAATCCCCCTGCAACAGCAGGATCACCCAGACCAAGTCACACAGGAACACATCCAGGTGGGTCTTGAACATCTCCAGTGAAGGAGACTCCACAACCACCCTGGGCAACCTGTTCCACTGCTCCATATGAGATGTTTATTTTTATCAAATGAAAGTGTCTTTAGTGGCAAATGTTGTGTGTTATCTTACCAGTGTTTATTTTAACCTTACTGCTGTTCCAGCATGAGCTAAACTTACCTGCCTTTACAGAGGGTGGAAAAGTGTGAGTATTTACCATGACTCAGCTAACACAACATCCCATAAACCTATACAACCTGTTCACATACTCCAATGCTTGTTCTTTGCTGCCTGTGCAGCTAATTTGTTGACCAATGTTGTCATCAATGTCAAGATCTTTGAGCAAAGCCACGGCTTTGATTTAAACAAGAAGTTGGTCTCTTTCCTGTATGTTTGAGTGACCTTTTATTACTTCAGCAAAGGTCTGGGTCCCAATTCACCGTGAAAGCAAACAGATCCAATTGTGTTGGCTTCAGTGGAATTGCACACACTTAAGCTAACGGTGAATTTGGACCTCAGTAACTACATTTCCTTTTATAAGGCTGGTGGATGAGTGCTTGGGGAACAGTTAGGTTGTCAAATAAAGGCAGTAGCTATATCTTTCCAGACTGTATTTATAGTGTGCTCTTCCTACCAGGCTTTACCCTGCTGAAGCCCGTTGTGTCAGGTTTTCTCTCAGTCAGATCAGAGAAAATGAGGAAAAAATTAAGTACAAAATAAACACTACTATAAAAACGATTCTATTAACAGGATGGTTTTGATGTAAAACAAATCAAAAGGCAGCTGAAGCCCTCCTACCTTCCCTGGTCATGCTTGCTTGCTTCAAGTTGTGCCAGTAGCTCTGGTGAAACTAAGTTGTCTTGTTTGCTTTCTTTTCCAGTTGTTTGTAGGTCCAGAGGAAGGTGGTGAGCTGAAGTAAAAGGAGTTTTGAATTGATGTAAAAGTTATGTATCAGTTTAAGTTCAAGTATAAAGTTCAAGTATAGATTAAGTTCAATTATAGATTAAATTCAAGTATAGATTAAAGTAATAAATAAAATGTAAAAGTTGAGTTAAAGTATAAATTCTTTAAACCAAAGCAGTGGCTCATTTCTTCTACTACATCTATTGTAGATAAGTAAACAGCAGCAACAATCAGAATCAGGCACAAGGTCCCTGGGACAGTTTTGTTCAGGGAAAATTAGCACTATTTACACAATTCATAGAATCATTAGGGAGTGGAAGGGACCTTGAAAGATCATCTAGTCCAATCCCCCTGCCAGAGCAGGATCACCTCCCAGGCACAGCTCATATACTGGGGTGGGACTGAAAATATCCCTAACAAGTAGGCTAAAGGCAGCCTCTGTGACGAGTGAGGGTTCCATAATATGGAAGTGTCCAGGTCATGCAGCTGGCCAGAAAGCAGCAACCTGGATTTGTTTAATCTACTGGTATATAAGCAAACGTAGATGTTTGGGCTTCTGTGTTTGAGGATGGATCCACCTCTTGTCTCAGCTTAAGCTGTTCTTGTTTATTTGTGTGGTGATTTGTGTTGCTTTTGCCAGGGAAAGACAACCCACGGTGGGTTTTCTTGGGTATGAGGATGCTTGGTCTGTATGAATCCAGTGAGAGTGCTGTCCCATCTCATCCCATCTTTCTGTTACTCTTGACTACAGGAGTAGGTTTGACTGCTAGTCTGGTTAGAAAAAAGATCTGCTCTGAGTGAACAAAAGTTCCCAAAAGATCCCCTCCAATTACCTGTGAAATACATTCCTGTGCAGCTGGATCTAGGGGATCCTGCTGCAGCAGGGGGATTGGACTGGATGATCTTTCAAAGTTCCTTCCAATCCCTAATGTTCTGTGATTCTGCCTTAACCATCTATAAATTCCAGATGCCCTTCATGGACCTCCCATCCTGATAACATTTCTCAGCTTAATGCACTGTGAAGGGTGGGCATCAGGGGGATGGAGCCAGTGTCATCTAGCGATAGGATGAGGGACAGTGGGTGTCAGCTGGAACAGAGGAGGTCCCATATAAATATGAGAAGGAACTTCTTCCCAGTGAGGGTGACAGAACACTGGAAGGGGCTGCCCAGGGGGGTTGTGGAGTCTCCTCCTCTGGAGATGTTTAAAACTCACATGGTTATGTTCCTGTGCAGTGATCCTGCTGTGACAGGGGGACTGGACTAGATGATCTTTCGAGGTCTCTTCCAATCCATAATGTTCTGTGATGTCCTGTCCTGTAGCTTCATGTGTCCTGTTCAACCCTGCAGTCAAGGCAAACAAGAGAAGAGTTTCCTATCTAATGAGCAATTCAGCTTTCTGCTGTAGCCAATAGATTGTGTCTCCAGAAAAGAGCAGGGAAACTGCTCTCTGCATTGGTTGTAGGAAGAAACACGATAAAACATCTGATTTTTAGGTGAGGGGATTTAGGTAAGCTCAGTGTGATTTGGTAAATCTCTTCTCCCACTGTCAGAATAGCCTGCTTGGCTTCTGCCCAGGCAAACCCAGACCTGGAAGTGCCACACTGAGACACATCAGCTGTCTGTCCAAGTAAGAGCTGAACCTAGACCTGAATGCATTCTGGCCATAGTAATGTGAGGTCAAGACAACCTTGCTCTTCCATCCAGAGCTTTGTAACTCAGCTTTGACACTGAACTTCAGTAGCTCTTTCTCTTTTAGTCCATGCAATGCTGTACCTGTTCAGGTGTGGCTGCACTGCAATTCCTCTCGTGAAGTCCTGCTGAACAGGAGATAAAAATGACCCCGCAGCTCAGTCATTCGAGATCTCCACTTTCTGAAGGCATTAATTCCTACAGTGAACTCATCCAGTCTGATGACTTTGTCTTCCTGTAGATCTCAGGAGGTTCAGGATGAGCTTTACACTCAGTACTTCCCAACACATGGACTGCTTTATCCTTTCATTACCTCCTCTGTCCTCCCACAGTATCAAGAATGAGTTCAGGAGCAATCTGTCTGCATAATCAAGTTTTTAATCAACACTGTTTCTGTAAGTACTTTCTCACTTCATTTTCTGTTTAATTTCTGGATGTTATCAGGCAGACCTTTCCCCACTAGTGAGTGTCATATGTACTTATTTTAAAAAAAAAAAACAGATCTTTTTCAATAAGAACTGAACTATGCAAAGAGATCAAGCTTGTTCATGTTCCTGGATGAATCAACTGCTGTGTTTGGAAGCCACGGAAGATGTGGTTGTCCAGGTGAATGAGAGAAGACTGGTAGAGAAAAACCTGCCTTGTGGTTCAGAACCAAGAGATAAGTTGGAAGACAATGATCAGAGGGAAAAGGTGAAGAGCAAAGCAGAGCCAGAGAACTGGGAACCAGGAGTGGAATTAATCTCACTCAACTCTGCAGCATACATCTGAGGCAGTTGTCCTGAATTGCCCTCTCAGCTGATCACCAAGATAAAAGGAATTGTTCCCTAGAATAGCTTTTTTAATTCTATAATGTCTTAGTTTTCTACATGTGAGTTGGAGCAACCTCAGTGTCAATACAGGCTGGGGGATGATGGGATGGAGAGCAGTCCTGTGGAGAAGTACTTTGGGCTTTTGGTGGGGGAGAAGTTGGATGTGAGTTGGCAACAGGTACTTACAGCTCAGAATGCAACCAAGTCCTGGGCTGTTTGTCCAGCAGGGTGGGCAGCAGGTCATGGAATCATAGAATCATGAGGGATTGGAAGGGACCTCGAAAGACCATCCAGTCCAATCCCCCTGCCACAGCAGGATCACCTAGATCAAGTCACACAGTCAGTCTGTGTTAGAAGGGACCACAGGGTGAAGATGATGTATGTTGTCTCTCTTGAAGTCATACATTCGGGTAGGAGAGTAGACCAAAGGACAATTTAGTCCACAAGTTGCTTAGGACACGTGCACAGATCACTGGCTCCTCCTGCCAAGCTCAAACTGGTGTTTGCCTGACTCAGTGTAGACGCCTATAACGCAGATGTCTCTGTCAGAGCCGATTGTGTAGGCTGCCTACAACAGCAGCAGAGAGAAAGAGATTGCTGGTGTGGGAGTTTGTTCATCCTTAGTAAGTGGGTCAGATGAATCACACCCTTAAAACCCTTTTCTCCTGTTGAAAGGAGATGGCATCTACAGTAAGGAACTTGGAAGTGCAAGGTAGACATCAAAAAGTAGGTGAAAAGTGTTTGGAGTGACTTTTCTGAGATTATCAGGAAAATCTGAAGAGGGACTTAGGGAAATCTGAAGTTAAATCTGCCTGGAAATTTGCTTTCCTCTCTTGTTTGTTTTGTTTCTTCTTGGGGACAGCTGTGGAGAACCGTAGGGAACAGGAGGATGTTTGGAATACTGACTGGGAATGTGTTTGGAAGAGACTGGAAACACCCAGGTGAAGCAGGGAAGTCACTGAGGGTTGCTGAAAGATGCAGCAGAACAGCCATGGGACAGCAACATCTCCTGTGCCAGGGCTATCCAGAGGGAAGGAGAAGTTTATCTTGCAGCAGCAAGTGGCTGCAGATGCTGTGCAAAATTATTTCCCACAAGAGGAAACCAGTGAAGGGAGTGAAGAGCAGAGCATGGGAATATCAAAGAGAAAGCTTAAGAAAAGGAAGAAATAAAGATGGATTAGGAAAAGCAAATGGAAATAAAGATTTATAGAATCATCAGATGGTTTATGTTGGAAAAGGTCTCTGAGATCATTGAGTCCAACAGTTAACGCAGCTCTGCTAAGTCACCACTAAACCAAGAATCTGGCCAAAGCCTAGTTTAGGGTCAGTTTCAGAAGACTGTGTCACCCACAGCTTGTGATATTAAAGGACTTATTCTTTCATTTTCTAAAGGATGTTAAAGGAAATTTGGATCCACTTGTTTCCCCCTGAACGTTACGGTTCAAGCTCTGATCAGGTAGAACTTCCCACACAGTCTCAAGCATAAAAAAGAGGAGTCTTGACACCTCAGCTGCATCATGAGGTGACTTGATCACAGAACATAGAATCGTTAGGGATTGGAAGGGATCTTGAAAGATCATCTAGTCCAATGCCCCTGCCGCAGCAGGATCACCTAGACCAAGTCACACAGGTGAGTTTTCGATGTCTTCGGAGAAGAAGACTCCACACCCTCCCTGGACAGCTCCTTCCAGTGCTCCATCACCCTCAGTGATCCTGCTGTTGTGGGTGATTGGACCACAGTATCACAGTATTACCAAGGTTGGAAGAGACCTCATAGATCATCAAGTCCAACCTGTTACCACAGAGCTCAAGGCTAGACCATGGCACCAAGTGCCATGTCCAATCCTGCCTTGAACAGCTCCAGGGACGGCGACTCCACCACCTCCCTGGGCAGGCCATTCCAGTAGCCAATGACTCTCTCAGTGATAATGAGAGTCACTCTCACGCCCTTTCAAGGTCGCTTCCAATCCCTAATGTTCTGTGATGACCTTCAGAGCTTTTTCAACCCAACACCACCTCCTCCTAAATACCATCAGCTCAAGAGTTCTCTTTGTGTTGGGTTTTGGGTGTAGAGATGCACTTCCCCATGTATCTGTGATGTGTGTTTCAGGCTGTTAGGCGACCAAGAGCCCTAGTTGCACCCTTTTTCCCCTCCTGTGAGGAGGCACCTCTCTGCTTCTTCCTCACTCCAGGTGATTCCTGCAGCACCTGCTTGTGCCTGTGATTTTATTCACTTGCCTCAGGTACAAACAGGCAGCTCTGCTGCCAGCTCCAGGCACACAAGTTTACAGCAGCAATCCACATAATAATCCAAACACTTTCAGATTAGTGCGACAGGCACTTTCTTACTTTCCAGCGTTGCTAATCCTACCTTTTCCCAAACCATTACGATCGTCGCTCAGATAAGGGTTAGCGGGTAGAGAGAGATTTCTCCTTTAAGAGCTGTTCCCAAGTTAATCTCGTCGTGAAGCTCTCCATAATTTTACTGGAGATGATTTTTTAAAGAAAGAAATGAGATTGGGGGTGGGTGATGTCAAACTCGTGTGCATGGAATAAATAAGCATCGTTTAGTATCTTCCGGATAAATGTTGATATGACAAAGTTAATCCCTGCGGCTGGGGATACGAGGGGCCCTTTCTGGCATCTCCATCTGCAAAACCAAAGGCTGAATGAGGATATGAGGGGAAGGAACCAAGATGTTCTTTGATCCTAAGCACCAGGATATAACTGTAATATTTGGGACAATGTGGGAAAGTTGATTAGAGCAGTTTCCCATGTTCTGTGGTGAAATGAGAGCGTTGGTCTCGAAGGCAGGCAGCTTTGTACCTTTATTTCTGGAGTGTTTGTGTAGAGCAGAAGCAATTGTTTGCTTCCATGGTCACAAGTCTACTGACCATAAATGAAGTGGAGCACCTCCCTGATGAGGAGAGGATGAGGGAGCTGGGTCTCTTGAGCTTGGAGGAGACTGAGGGGTGACCTCATTAATGTTGATAAATATGTGAAGGATGGGTGTCAGGAGGATGGAGCCAGGCTCTGCTCAGTGTCATCTAATCACAGGACAAGGGGAAATGGGTGCAAGCTGGAACACGTGAGGTTCCATATAAATATCAGAAGGAACTTCTTCCCAGTGAGGGTGACAGAGCCTTGCATCAGGCTGCCCAAGGGGGGTTGTGGAGTCTCCTCCTCTGGAGACATTTAAAACTCACCTGGCCATGTTCCTGTGTGGCGTGATCTAGGTGATGCTGCTGTGGTGGGGGGATTGAGCGGGATGATCTTTCAGGGTCCCTTCCAATCCCTAATGTTCTGTGATTCCATGAATGGAAGATTCAAAAATATCCAGTGTCATCCTTTCTTGACTGAGATTTTAACTCGTGATTTGACTGAGAATTACTTCAGTCTTAGATATTGATGTGAATCACATCCACAAGATAGAACGTGTCCCTGTCTTATATATCAACTTCTTGCCATGAAATTACTTCTGATATTAACATTAAAAAACCCCTTAAGTGTTCCAAATCTCTCAGAAGCCATCTGATGATTTTATGGACATTTTATGGACTTTCTCCTTGTTCTCAATACTTGGGTCACATTAAACAGTGCAAATTGCTGTGCTGTTTTGATAGATGCTCCATATTTGTCACTTTAATGACAAAGAACATAAAAAAAGAAAGGGAACTGTCCAGGATACCCTCCCTACACTCTTCTGACACATTAATGAGAAAGCAGCTAACAGCCAGTCAAAGGTGTTGAAGCTGCAGGATAAACTGGATTGTCTATTAGATGTGATGATATTCCAGAGGGACCTTGCCAGGCTCAAGGGTTCTACAAACTGCATGAAGTTCAACAAGGGCAAGTGCAAGGGTCTGCCCCTGGGTTGAGGCAGTTGACCAGGCACCAACACAGATTGGGAGGAGAAAGGATTGAGGACAGCCTTGAGGAGAAGGACTTGGAGCAGAAGTTGAACAGGAGCCATCAGTGTGTCCTGGGCAAAAGAAACAGTGACACAGTAGGTCAAGGGAGATGATTCTCCTGCTCTTCTCTGCACTCGTGAGACTCCACCTGGAGTCCTGGGTCCAGTTCTGGAGTCCCCTGCATAAGGACAGAGAGCTCCTAGAAGGTGTCCAGAGGAGAGCAACTCAAATGATAGGAGGCCTGGAGCACCTCCCCTCTGAGAATAGGCTGAGCAAGCTGGGGTTGTTCAGCCTGGTGGAGGCTCCCAGATGACCTTCTAGCATCTTTGCAATCTCTGAAGGGGGCTACAAGAAAGCTGGGGGAGGGCTTTTGACAGGGGTGTGTGGTGAAAGGACAAGGAGAAAGGGTTCCAGACTTGAAGAGGGGAGATTGAGGTTGGACATGAGGAACAAATTCTTTGCTGTGAAGGTGGTGAGATGCTGGAGGAGGTTGCCCAAGGAAGTTGTAGCTGCCCCATCCCTGGCAGTGTTGAAGGCCAGGTTGGCTGGGGCTCTGAGAAACCTGCTCTAGTGAAGGTGTCCTTGCCTGTGCAGAGGGGTTGGAACTGGGTGATCTTTAATGTCCTTTCCAACCCTGGCCGTTCTGTCATTCCATGATAGTTAATAGAATTGTTTGATTACTTTTAACATTTTCTAAAATTGAGACTTAAAACCTTTTGGGTTATATGTTTTTTAGCATCTAGCCCACCATTTGGAAGGGAGGTCACATCACTGTGGTGTGTGATGGTGTTTCTATATCTCCTGTCTGTCTTTTCCTGTTCCTTCAGAGATAAAGGTAACTGAGTGACAGCAAAACCCTGCAATCCAAATCCAGTCTCTTTTTGGTTTTGTTTCTCAGTTAGAGACACTCTTGATGCACAATAATCCTGGAGAAGAGCCAGGAGAGGAGCTGAAACACGCAGCTATGAGATAGGAATGATTCCAACTAGGGTTACTTCAGGCTATCCTGTCTTTTAAATGAAGCAAATAAATCAGAAAGGAAAACTGATTGGTCAACGTGCCTTTGCAGGTGATGGCTCTTGTTTTCTAACATCTCAGAGGTGGTTCATTTGTCTCCAAATGCAGGCTGGGTTTCTCTGGAACTGCCATGGCTTATCCATGAACCATGCTGGGATGTTGTTTGGAAGAAAGTGAGTTGGCACGAGCTAAATCCATGCAAGAAAATGTCACAGAATCATACAATCATAGAAAGGTTTTGGCTGGAAGAGAACTTCAGGATCATTGAGTCCAATCTTTTCCTAGTGGGATCAGCACCACTAAACCCTGTCCCTCAACTCAACATCCACCCTTCTCTTCGATACCTCCAGGGATGGGGATTCAACCCCCTCCCTGGGCAGCTGTTCCAGTGCCTGACAGCCCTTTCAGCAAAGATATTCCTTCTGACAGCCAACCTGAACCTCCTCTGGCACAACTTAAGGGCATTTCCCCTCAGCCTGTCACTGGCCACCTGGAGAACAGAACCAAGCCCTTAGACATCATCCAGTTCCAACCCCACTGCTGTGGGCAGAGACACCTCTCACAGCAGCTACTAGTACTGCAGAATTAGAGTGGGTGAGGTAGGTTCAGCTCTTTGGTGTTGACAGGCAGGAGCTGTGTTGATCCACATGACAGGAGTATTTTCATTTCTCCCACTGTCTGGAGGCAGGAAACAACTTGCTGGAAGGATATCACTCCTGCTTGACTAGAAAGTCTTTCACAGATCATTAGGGATTGGAAGGGGACTCGAAAGATCATCCAGTCCAGTCCCCCTGCCACAGCAGGGTCACCTAGATCAAGTTGCACAGGAGCACATCCAGGTGAGTTTTAAATGTCTCCAGAGAAGAAGACTCCACAACCCCCCTGGGCAGCCCCTTCCAGTGCTCTGTCACCCTTTCAGTGAGGAAGTTCCTTCTCATATTTATATGGAACCTCCTCTGTTCCATCTGCCCCTTGTCCTATCATTGGATGCCCCTGAGCAGAGCCTGACGTCATCCTCCCAACACCCACCCTTTCCAGTCTCTCTCCTTTTTTCCAAGCCAAAGAGACCCGGCTCCCTCAGCCTTTCCTCATAAGAGAGATTTTCCACTCCACCTGGTAGAAGTCCC
The DNA here is from genome assembly GCA_013400115.1 of Rhinopomastus cyanomelas. Taxonomy (NCBI): domain Eukaryota; kingdom Metazoa; phylum Chordata; class Aves; order Bucerotiformes; family Rhinopomastidae; genus Rhinopomastus; species Rhinopomastus cyanomelas. Next base: position 241,592 of record VXBP01004075.1, on the reverse strand, counting down.
TGGAAGGAACCACCATTGAAGCTTCCTTCTCTCTCTTTCTTCTTCTCCTTTCCTGTAACTTGGGAAAGGGCTGCTAAGGAATGACCGAGGGGTAAACCCTTGTAAAAGGTCATGTCTTGTGAGGGGTGAGCCCTTGCACAGGGTGATCCTTTGTAATGGGTGATCGTGTTATTTAGGTTGTGGATTTGTTCCAACAACCTCCAGTACTTGTTAATTGCCATCACCTTTCTCTAAGAGCATTTAGAGGAGGAGCTGTTGGATTTTTAGAGAAGGAATGAGTACGAGAGAGAGAATGCCTACAGCAGAATTAAAAAGTTGTTGCTCTAATTTTTTCTCCTCACTTTAGAATCCTCTGTTGGTTTTAATTAAGTGCTTGAATTAAGATCGCAAGGCAAACACTATTTGATGATTTTTTGCTAAAATAAAACCAACAAAGCAAGCAAGCAAGCTCACTCACCAGGTGGGCTTCTCCTCAGGTGCTCATGCTCTAATAGAGGAAATCCACACGGGCATCTCCTGCTCCTCTCCTGAAGGCTTGGGGACCAGAAAGAGGTGCTTGTCCGCTCCTCTTTCCTGCTGTCCCCAACTGTGTTCTGAGGAGATGTTGGCAGTTCTGTGAGCTTTTGAAGGATGTGTGCAGTGAGGAGGGAGAGGGATGGTTGAGGGTGGCTCACAGATTCATAACTAGGGGCAACGAGATGAAATTGAGCAAAGGGATATCTAGACAAACTTCTTAAGTGTCTGTTAGATCATTTGTGTAAGAGTCTCCCAGAGGTAACCACAGATGCTCTGTTGGTTGAGTCATTTTCAAGTAGCTGTCTAGGTCATCATATGCTCCCTATTACTGCAGCATCTAAAAAGCAGTCACAGAGGCTTAGGAAATTGGGCCAGGAGGGACCTGGGGAGGTCATTTTGGCCTCAAGAGATGCATGATTCTACTTAAAACATCCCCAGAAGACATCTGTCAAACAATAATGAGCTAGACAACCCCTCATGAGGAAAAGAACTATTATTTTCCCACCACAAATATGAAAAATCAAAAATGCAGGGAAAGTAAATGTTTTAACCAAGTCACACAGAGATTATAGAGCTGAGGTGGGAATTGATGCCAGAGCTTTATAGGGTAAATGCGACACCGAAAGAACATTCTTCTCATCGGTCTGCATGAGGAAATGCAATGAGTGACTTTTTAATTCTATTTTTCTGATGAAACTGGTGGACCTCTGCTTCTCCTCAGACCCCATAAGGATTCACAGAACATTAGGGATTGGAAGGGATCTTGAAAGATCATCCAGCCTAGTCCTGCCAGAGCAGGATCCCCCTAGATCAAGTTGCACAGGAACACGTCCAGGTGGGTTTTAAACATCTTCAGAGAAATCTTCAGCAAATTTAAATTCTCATGAAGATATAAATTGGTCATGTTTGTTAATTTTCCAGTTTGAACAAAAATAACTCACACAAAAGAAATGATAACTTCTATTTATTATTAATTTTATGTAGGACTTATTCCCTCCTAGAGCCAGTGGCCACCTACCTGGCTTCCCTCGAGAGTCAGACATTCTTCAACGAACTAGATGGAAAATCCTCCCAGGCAAAACTGGGAACTCAAGGACTAATATCAACCAACTGATCTTATCCACCTCTCATTCCTGTTATCCACAACTAGAAAGAAAATAGAAAACATTTGACTGTTTCTAGGTGGAATTTTGTTCCCATTGGGGACCCTCCAACCCTGTGTTTTGCTCTTGCGCTGTTACGAATGTTTGCTGAGGATGATTTGCAAAGTTGATGTTGATCAAGGTGGATGGATGATCAAGGAAAGAGTAAAAGCAGGAGTAAAATTTCAATAGAAATTGCTGAGCCAGGGTTTGGGAATCAAGCTGAAACTTTTAGATATTTAAAACTTTATTGAGCTGAATGGGTAATCTGAACCCTGTCTGCTGGATTCGCCAGCAGTTGAAGGGCTGACAGCTGTTCTGCTCATGGAACTATTCGAGCTATTCTGGATTTACACCACTGACAGGAGATGATGATGATATAAGCTACGGCTTTTGCAAACCTATCTTGGCAAACCAGTTACTTTGGATGTCTTTGGTTCTTCCTCGGAGCTCCGCTCGCTTCGCTTTGGTGGGGGTTAGTGTGTGTGACCACGATTGTGTGAAAACCACACACCTGCTTCACCCTTGGCACTCAAAATATCACGAGGCCAAAGGGATTCCAAATCTAGACTCCCGTGGTGCCAGCTTGTAATCTGATCGCCGCGGCTCTGGCGATGCACGGACTCGTTACAGCAGGACGGCTCTGTCAGTAGGTAGGGAGGAGGAAGATGCAGAAACCAGTAAGGTCAGGAGACTTGATTGCCAAAAAGGCCAGCTAGAGAATGTGTGAATGTTCCCACTGAATTCATCCAGCCTTAGTCTATATCAGAAAAGCACTAAGCTTTTTGTGTAGATTTCATCTTGCCTAAATGTACACGTCTAAACATTAAATGTCTATCTGTGAAATACCCCTGGTTCTCTTTAAAATTGATGGAAAGAGAGAGGGATCTCCTGAGAGTCTATCTGGTGACCTATTCTACTCACCTCTTTAAGGAGAAACCAGTTCCTTCAGGAACGTCTTATTTTCCCAAGTTGATTCCAAAGGGAGTGTAGGTGGTCTGGAGAGACTTGGGCGTGCTGGTGAACAGCAAACTTAACATGAGTTAACAGTGTGCCCGGGTGGCCAGGNGTGTTCAAGGTTAGGCTGGATGAGCTGCTGAGTGGCCTGATCTAGATGTTAGGTGTTAGGTTTACTTGGTTTATTTGGATTTAGCTTGGACTGGATGATCTTTAAGGTCTTTTCCAACCTTATCATTACTGTGTGATACTGTGATACTGTGACTAGATAGAAAGAACAATTTTGGACCCTAAGTTATGTGCGATGGGATTTGTCCACATTTAGGGATCCATTTACCGAGTTCTAGATGACAGTTGTGAAAGCATGGTGAGACATTATTTCTCGGAGAATGAGCCGAGCAGCTCTAACAAAAATACAAGTATAATCCATGCCATCCTCAAAGGCACTCAGAAAATGCACGCATGTCTGGTCCTGACTTGTTAACAACCATAAAGACAGCAGTTGGAAGCATTTAATACAGCTGTATGAACCATGCACTCTCAAACAGCTTCATCTGCTGTATTTCCTCCCAGTGGCAAATGAAAAAAAAAAAAAATCCACTATAATTAGGGCATAATTCTGTTAAATTTGTGCAATAAAAGCACTAATAAAAGGAAGAAAAGATTGCCCTCATAGGCTGTGCTGCAGTGGAATCAAGCGTGGCTTGTTAGAGTTATTTTTGTTATTATTGCATTACTTGGCTGTTGTGTCACCCCTGAAATGCTGTGAAGGAAGAAAAAGGCAGGGCAGATGGAATTTCAAAGTGACTTCTGTATTCAATATTGAAATTTCTTTGGCTACATGTGTGCAGAGTGAGGTCCTGGAGGAGTTGTTAGTCTTGTGTGTTACCAAAGATCGGTTGCTTGACACCGCGTTTCCCGTGAACGTGGCCTGCACACGAACCCCATCAATCTTCATGGCCAGTTACGCCCAGACCTTCTACACTTTTATGCCCTTCTGTACCCTTCTACATCCTTCTATGCCCTTCTGTACCCTTCTGTACCCTTCTGTACTCTTCTGTACCCTTCTATGCCCTTCTGTACCCTTCTATGCCCTTCTGTACCCTTCTATACCCTTCTATGCCCTTCTATGCCCTTCTGTACCCTTCTATATCCTTCTATGTCATTATATGCCTTCTGTACCTTTCTATATCCTTCTATACTCTTCTATACTTTTCTATACCCTTCAGTATCTTTCTACACCCTTCTGTGCCCTCCTATATCCATCCATACCCTTCTATACCCTTCTATGCCCTTCTGTACCCTCCTATATCCATCCATACCCTTCTGTACCCTTCTATATCCTTCTATACTCTTCTATACTTTTCTATACCCTTCAGTATCTTTCTACACCCTTCTGTGTCCTCCTATATCCATCCACACCCTTCTATACCTTTCTATACCCTTCTATGCCCTTCTATACCCTCCTATATCCATCCATACCCTTCTGTGCCCTTCTATACCCTTCTGTACCCTTCCATGCCCCTCTCTACCCCTCTGTACTCTTGCACACCCTTCTATACTCTTCTGCTACAGGCCGTGCTGCCTCCTGATGTTTACCAGGCACTGCTGTGACAAGGCAGAAAGGACAGAGCAAGAATGCGAAGCCAGGCAGGAATGTCTTTGAGGTCATTGCCAACATTCTCCAGATCTATGAAGATATCTTCAGCAAAGTTAAAGATTCGATTAGGAAGTCCAATTAATCTCAAACCTGCTCCAAGTTTACTCTTTGCAGAAGTACAGATAAAGTCATCCTGATTACTAAAAGCTGAGGCAGAGAGCTTTGAAAAGCAAAACTGTTCAGCAGAACATGACATTTCATTAACTCCTGGGGGGAACTGGGATTTACCAGGCTACAGAGACTGTTTACATTACTCTTCACACCTCTTCTCTCAAAGCAACACCTTCAGTCCTCTGTAGGTACTGAAGAACTACCTCATTTTGATTCAGGTGTGAAGTGTGATGTGCAGACTCTACCAGAAAAAAAAAGACCTCTACTGAGCTCCACACTTGCAGATTTAAGTTGCTGGCAAAGGATTTAAGGATTCATTTGAACCACTGCTATCTGAATCTGTAAGGGAGGTCTTGGGGAGAAGCCTGCTCCACAGTTGAAGGAGGCAAACGTCATCCTTTATTTATGTGTGAGGGCTTGAGAGACCAGTGGAAATAGTGGGAACTTCAGGGGGAAACCTTCTTCAGAAAAGAAACCTGTTCCTTAATACAAAAGAAATGCTCACTACTTCCTCTAAGCTGAGTTAGGATTCAATTTCACAATGGTATCTGTGAAGGTGATGCCTTTACATAAGCTGTGTGCTGAAGATCCCAATAAGTCAACGGAGATCTTATCAACACAGCCAACAGAGCTTGGGTGGGTAGCGGTGTCATCTTGGAGTAGACACAGCCATCTGATCATCTGCACAGTCAACCAGACTGTTGGCTGTGCTGACTTGGAAGAAGATTCAGTTCCTACATACTTCTGGCACCACAAGGTTTTTCCATTTGGCCTAGAGTTTCTCCTCCAGACCTCATGGGTCTCCTGTAGGGCTTCTGACACATCTGCCAGTGTTGTGCAGATGTCTCTGGAATGCTGAAGCGTCTCAAACGTCACTAGAAGCCTGACTTTAATAACGAAATCTGGAGCTTTGTATAAATCTGAAGCTGAATCCTATTATAGTAGCAGAATTCAGTTGCCCGAACACAGGCTTCTCATGCCATTTGAGGTACTTCTGGGTATCCAAGACATCTGCACAACACTGACAGTTATGACACAGGGCTGATGGAAACCAGCAGCCTTCTGGAGTGGCAGCTGGAAGCCAGGGGGGAAACCTATGAGGTCCCAGATGTCACAAGATGCCCATGGATGAGTGGCTGAATGGATCCATAAGTGTCTCTATCAGAAACAGTTCCTTCCAGTTCCTTCTATAAACAAGGGAGAGAAACAGAGAACTCATTTTCCTAAACTTAAGTCCTTAATGTTGTTGGAGATACTCTGGGTTTTCCATCTACTTGCAGCTGCCAGAAGATGTGGGCATTGGTTTCCTGTAGATCCTGGGACATAAGTACCAGGCTTATGTGTCCTTCTCAGGTCCCCTGGGGTGTCTTGGATAGCACTAGACAGCTATGAGTGCCACACACCGGTACTTCTGTAGCATCTTACTGGGTTCTCTATCACAGAATCACAGAACATTACGGATTGGAAGGGACCTCGGAACATCATCTGCTCCAATTCCCTTGCCACAGCAGGGTCATCTAGACCAAGTCACACAGGAGCAGATCCAGGCAGATTTTAAACATCTTCAGAGAAGGAGACTCCACAACCCACCTGGGCAGCCCCTTCCAGTGCTCCCTCACCTCCACTGTGAAGAAGTTCCTTCTCTTATTTATGTGGAACCTCTTCTGTTCCAGCTTACACCCACTGCCCCTTGTCCTATCACTAGATGACACTGAGCAGAGCCTGGCTCCATCCTCCTGACACCCACCCTTCACATATTTATAGACATTAATGAGGTGACCCCTCAGTGTCCTCTTCTCCAAGCTAAAGAGACCTATCTATGGCAAGATTGCCCTAATTATTGATCATCTTTGATGTTTCTGTATTCCTGAACCTTGTTCCTTAAGTTCTGGGGTGACTCTCACTGCATCTCTTTGCTGAAAGCAATATTCCCTCCCCTGACAAGCCATTGGAAATCTTAGAATTGTTCACTATGGGAAAAGCCTTTAAGATCATCAGATCCAACCATTAACCCAACTGTCCCAAGGCCACCACTAAACCCTGTCCCTAAGCTCCAGATCTCCACGACTTTCAAACACTTCCAGGGATAATGATTCAACCCCCTCCATGGGCAGCCTCTTCTCAGGCCTGGTGGCCCTTTCCAGGAAGAAGCTTTTCCCAGTGGTTACCATTTTTCAGATACAGTGGCCTTAAACTGGTTTAAGGTATGGACTCCTCAAAAACAGCCACAACCCTGTTCTGCAAAGAAAAACCCTTGGATTTTTTGAATCTTTCTTGTTTCAAAGCCAGAAAACTGTGAAAATAAATATTAGTGATGATAATAACAAGAATAAGGACTCTAATGATAGAGATAATTGATAATGATATAAATGGCAGTGTTAATTTTAATGTTATGGCAATTCAAACAGCATGTTTAGCTTTGAAAAGAGTAAATGGCATTATATAGCAAATTAAAATGCATTGTGTTCAGTTCTGGGCCCCTCAGTTCAAGAAGGACATGGAGCTGCTGGAGGGAGTTCAACGTAGAGTAACGAGGATGATGAAGGAAGTGGAGCACCTCCCTTATGAGGAAAGGCTGAGGGAGCTGGGTGTCTTGAGCTTGGAGAAGAGGAGACTGAGGTGTGACCTCAGTAATGTCTATAAATATGGGAAGGGTGGGTGTAACAGGAGGATGGAACTCGATGTCATCTAGTGATAGGTCAAGGGGCAGTTGGTGTAAGTTGGAACAGAGGAGGTTCCATATAAATATGAGAAGGTGAGGGTGACAGAGCACTGGAACAGGCTGCCCAGGAGGGTTGTGGAGTCTCTGGAGACATTTAAAACCTGCCTGGGTACGTGACTTGGTCTAGGTGATCCTGCTGTGCTAGGGGGTTTAGACTAGATGATCTTTCAAGGTCCCTTCCAATCCCTAATGTTCTGTGATTCTGTTCTGTGACTATGTAATAACTAATTGTTAATACTATTAACCTATTAATTCCTCATTGCATTCAAGGGGATATAAAGTCTGGTCCTAACGGGTTGTCCCCTTTAAGATCCTTGATCTAGACGCAGTGGATTTTTCCAGCGACAAGGTGTCCTCTAATTTTTTTCTAGTTTTAAAATGGATCTTTTATTCCAGCAGAGAATAAAATGATGCTTGTCTAGGATTTTTCACCATGATCCTTTCTGATGTGGTTTGTACTTCCCTCTCCTGTGAATCCCTAAGCTGGCCCTGAGTTCCACTTGCAGCTCCAAAAATCAGATAGACCTCGCTGGCCAGATCTCTGTGGCGATTCCTACTTGTCTTTCAAGAGGAAAGAAGGATTGTGACTAAGGACAGGGTAGTTCAACTTATTCCCCACGTGCAGCCTTTTCACCAGTGGCTCACAGCAACCTGCTTTATCATGTGCAGCATCCTCAGCTGGCAAAACCCCGCACAGTTCTCTCCTCTCTGCACTTGCACCAGCCCCGTGCAAGCACGGGGGGACTGCGGAGCAGCCTAACTGAGCTGGACAGCCCGGTGCTGGGTGTTCACCAGCGCGGTGCTTTCGCCTTCTCCCTCTCTCTCTCTCCTTGCATCTGCCAGTTCGCATGGTGCAGCCTTTTGCTGCGCTAACCCAGGCTGAGAAGTGTCCACAGCTATCACTGTTCACCAAATTGCTCAAGGGTGAAATGTCACCATTTCTGCCAGAAGAAAACAGTTTGGGGTGGGTTTTTTTTTTTTTTTTCCTTCTTATTTTCTCTTTTTTTCAACCCAGCCCCAGAGAATCAGATCCTCTGTAAGAACAGGAGGACTTTTTCATTGCTTTATCTCAAGTGGAATTCTGTCATAGGCTCTCTTTTCCTCCTTGATACAGCCATGATTTATGGTAAGGAAGGAAGACTTTTTCAAAACCAAGAGATATTCACACAATCACATAACGTCAGAGATTGGAAGGGGCATTGAAAGATCACCCAGTCCAATCCCCCTGACACAGCAGGATCACCCCAATCAAGTGACACAGGAACATATACGGTTGGGTTTTAAATGTTTCCAGAGAGGGAGACTGCACAAGCCCCCTGGGCAGCCCCTTCCAGTGCTCTGACGCCCTTACCATGAAGAAGTTCCTTCTCAGATTGATGTGGAACCTCCTCTGTTCCAGCTGACGCCCACTGCCCCTTGTCCTATCATTGGGTGCCCCAGAGCAGCGCCTGGCTCTATCCTCCTGGCACCCACCCTTCACATATTTATCAAGATTCATAGCTCCTCATCACTCTTCAGGCTCCTTTTCTTCAAGATGAAGAGACCCAGCTCCCTCAGCCTGTCCTCATCAGGGAGATGTTCCACTTCCTTCATCATGTCTATGGCTCTGCACTGGATTCTCTCCAGGAGTTCTGTGTCCTCCTTGAACTGAAGGGCCCAGAACTGGACACAATAAGACCCACCTGGATGTGTTCCTCTGTGACTTGGTCTAGGTGATCCTGCCCTGGGAGGGGGATTGGACTGGATGATCTTTCGAGGTCCCTTCCAATCCCTAATGATTCTATGCTTCTATGATGCGGTCTCACCAGGGGAGAGTAGAGGGGGAGGAGAACCTCTCTTGATCTGCTAACCACCCCCTCTTCTGACACTAGTAGGGTTATTAATAGGATTGGTGAAATGTTCCCAGAAGGCTAAAGCTCAGTGATGAAAATCAAGAGAACCGGTGTCTCCCCGTGACTCTGTCCCAGACAGACATTTATCCTCCGCGTCTGTTTATTTACCTTTCTGCATTTGCATTTAATTACAATCCATTCACAATTTTCCAAGTGTGGCTTGACAAACGAACACTGAGTTGTGATCTGATGACTCAGACAATAAATGGTCTGCACTGGAAGCTGGAAAAAATATTAATGGAAGTTATTAGTATTAATGCAACGTGCTACGGGTGTCGTTTAATCTACTAGTGCAGATGTCTTTGCGGGCTCGTTGCTGAGCTATCATTTAATCTTTCCCAGCTCCCTGCTAATTTGAAGTTGGTTTCTTTCTGAATCCACAGCTTTTATCTGGCATGAAAGAGCGGGTTTTACCCTTTAAGCCCCCCTCCCACTACATTATATTTCCAACTGTATTACACGGGTCATGTTATGGGCTGCTGTCACACGCAGGACACGATGTAATTCAGGGTGACATATGACAAGCAAAGATGTGTTGAAATACCTGAGCCTATTAGATCCAAACAACCCTCTGCTGAAGTTTTTTATTACCACATAAATATTCTCCTGGCTGACCAGTGTCTCGGAGGAATAAATACCCCATCAGAGGAAAAACAAAAGCCCAGGTATTGCCCCTGTATGAGGTTGTTAAAAGCAAAAAGGGAAACGCACCCTCTTTTTGCAGATGCTGTTCTGATGCTAGAAATAGTAAAAGGCAGCAAAAATTGAAAAAATACACAAACCCACTGAATATTATTGGAGGGAGAGAATAGAAGAAATGTTAAACACGTGGAACAATTTTACAGAATGAATAATTCAATGAAAAAATGAAGGGAAGTTTGTTGAGAGTGCTGGAGGAGTGTTAAGGCTGTTGAAATCCAACTCAAGGTACAAAAGTCAATCAAGACAGTGCTTCAGGATTAGTCACTCTTCTCACAGAAGGACGTGTCCTGTTATTGAAGGACGTAGTTTAGTGGTGATGATAGGGCTAGGCAAAGGTTGGATTCGATGATCTTGATGGTCTTGATCAGCTGAAACAGTCCTGTGTTTCTATGATTTGATGACCTTACACTGTAGAGATGTCTTAGTGGAGACAGATTTAAGGGAGTCAGGCAGAAGGAGAGGAACTAAATCAGCTCAGTAGGCTCATGGCCAAGGAATGAGACGCTGGCAGCTGTGTGTTTTTGTGGAGAAAGGCTGAGGATGTCACCAGGTGGGAAGATGTTGGGTGACAAACAGGAAAAATGGATGATGGGTGAAGTAAACCTTGGATTAAGCTCTGGAGCTGATAAATACATTCCTAATGCACAGTGATGAGAGGTACTGGGGCTGATGAGAAAAGAACTGCCTAGGAAATTTCTTTTGTGGAAAAGAGACTAAGTTAGAAATTGCTCATCAAAAACAGACTGAAAGGAAAGTGAGAACAAACTATTTGGACAAACAGATGTTTATGCATTAAGGGATAGCATAGGAAAGATGTTTGGGAGGTCTAAATATCACAGAACCACAGAATATGAGGGATTGGAAGGGACCTCAAAAGATCATCCAGTCCAATCTCCCTGCCACAGCAGGATCACCTAGATCAAGTCACACAGGAATATGCTCAGGTGAGTTTTCAACATCTCCAGTGAAGGAGACTCCACAATCCACCCTGGGCAGCCCCTTCCAGTGCTCTGGCACCCTCACTGGGCAGAAGATCCTTCTCAGATTGATGTAGAACCTCCTGTGTTCCAGCTCACACCCATTGCTCCTTGTCCTATCACCAGATGACGCTGAGCAGAGCCTGGCTCCATCCTCCTGACACCCTCCCTTTCCATATTGATCAACATTCATGGGGTCACCTCTCAGCCTCCTTTTTTCCAAGCTTAAGAGACTCAGCTCCCTCAGCCTTTCCTCATCAGGGGAGATGTTCCACATCTCAAAAGTTTTTATTCTGTTAGAACTACTAAATTGTCTGGATTCAAACATTAAGTGTGACATGTTCAAGCTTGGTTCATTGAGCACCGATCCACAAGCCCTGTAGAACACCAGCGTGATAAAGCTCTACCTGCTATAGGTCAGTTGGACCTGTGGAGAAGAGATATCTAAGACATTATTTTCTTCAGTCAGTGCATTTTGTGAACTGGAATTAAGATGACTAAGACCAGGTGGTTCTCCAGAAGCTCTTCAAGATGAAGTATTCTTTCTGGTCTATGAGAATGGGCGACTGGGAATGCAAGGAAGGGTGAATAGGATTGTTCAGTTCTGTCTTCAGGAGCCAAAGAAAATCTCAGCCATCATAAATCTAAGAGCAATTCACAGCACTTGTGCTGTGCTGCAGTGGGAGATAATAACACATCAGCATCGAGACCATTTTCTAGTGGCTCTATGAGGAGGTCACAGGTCTTTTAGGAAATGGTGCTGTTATGTGTTCTGAAGGAAAGTTATGCCATATTAAATTTACAGTTCCTGAAAATACTGGTGTTTTTTACTGCATCACTGCTGCCTTCCTTTCTCCTCTCTATCTGCTGCTTTCCCCCCATTTCGATCTCAAGTGACAGAAGAAAATAAACCAAGACTAATAGTGAGCTGTGTTTATTATGCACAACGAGCATAGGTCCCTGACAGGATACTTTTGTCCAGATGTTGGTCTTTGCTGAGCTTGTTTTGCAGTTGGAAAACCAGTTTAACCATCCCCTTGGGAATTTCTTCTGCGTGGATAAACCTCCAGATGGTGAAGAACATGCTTAGCAGTTCTTGTATAAACCACTCTTTGGTGTCGAGAGCATAAGTAAAGCAACATAATCTGGGACATTCCTTCAAACCACACTTTGCTTGTCATCAGAACAAGTTCCTTGTTGTACAAACATCATGGTGCTAATTAGAGTGACTCTAGGGATACTCTAATTTAGGCCGTGAGTAGGTCAGGTCCTTGGTGACATGAGGCATTTGAGACTATTCAAACATAGAGTCAATAAAAAAGCCTTTCTAAAACAATCTCTTGCTTGGACCAGACACAAACTAGACTGGGAAGGAGAGTGTTCCAAATGCTGAAGCTGTCCTTGGAAGTTCATGCTCTGCTTACCCCAGCATGGTGATGCCAGCCCAGAAAACACCCCCAAAAGGTGGATGTCTGCCTCTTGTTCTACATAATGGATTCTCTTTCCTTCATCTGCCTGTGCTCAGTTTTCCAGTCTCATTTTTGTCAAGAACAGGATCTAAAGATTTATAAAAGCTTTTTGCCGATCCATTTCTGAATGGTCCCAAGTTGCTCATGCCACCAACTGTTGACAGTGGTCTACATCATCAGGACTGTTTGAGTTACATAGTCTTCATTTATGAGCTTCTGATTAATTGGTTTGTTTAGCAATCAATCAGATTCAGAATTCCTTAATGATTTGTTCATGTTCCTCTTAGCAGGCACAGCAACATGTTTTGGGCCACAAGCTGACCAATAGCTGGTGTAGCCCCTTTACACCTGAGGCCACAATATAATGGTCCCTTATCACTTCCACCTAACGATGAATCTCTGTGGATTTCACTGCCTGCAGCGATAACATCCTAGAATATCTAACAAGGAGCAGACAAATCCTTTCAGATTAAATAGGTCCCATCACCATTCAGAGTTTGGGCCAGAAGGGTCCGTTAGATCAGCCAGACTGAGGTTTGCTGTTTCACAGACTGGTTTGTCCAACCCATTTCTCACTCTATCATAGAAACATTCAGGTTGGAAAAGACGCTGGGGATCATCGAGTCCAACCATCAACCCTACTCTACAAGCTCACCCCTAAATCAGATCCCCCAACACCACATCTAAGTGACTTTTAAACTCATCCAGGGATGGTGACTCAACCACCACCTTGGCAGCCCATTCCAGTGCCTCTCTGTGCATCTTCCTGTTGTCTAATCTAAACCTGTTGAAGCCAAATAGCTTTGGTTCACTTCAACATTTTGCCAAAACACTTTTTCTTGCTTCAGCATCATTCTAGGTCCTTTTCACAGTCACTGTTTCCTGGGGTATAGACCCAACACTGTAGATAAGATGTCGTTCCTTGTTTGGACATCTTGCAATGGTGTCAACCTACCTTCTTTACGAACCTGCTTTATCAGGATACTCAGGTTACTCTGTCTGGTTGCTTGGTCCTGTCATTTTACATCTTTCAAGGCAGGCTGCTGATTGTAATGTATTTTAAGAGGTTTCACATCAGTCTGAGAAGGAACTTCTTCACAGTGAGGGTGACAGAGCACTGGAACAGGCTGCCCAGGGGGGTTGTTGAGTCTCCTTCACTGGAGACGTTTAAGATCCACCTGGATGTGTTTCTGTGCGACTTGGTCTAGGTGATCCTGCTGTGGCAGGGGGATTGGACTGGATGATTTTTCGAGGTCCCTTCCAACCCCTAATGATTCTATGATTCTATGATTTGTTTTCAGACCATTACATCATGAAATGGTCACATTTGCTCCCAAATGAATGGTTCTGAAACAACTTTAATCCAACGCTCGTTCCTCTATGTAATCCATATTTTTAATATTTATTGTCCATTTTTTCCCCCCTTGTTGAATATTTCCTGTCTTGTGGTGGAATTGCTTTAAAGTTCAGACCAAACTCTTTATTTTTGGCGTTTGCCATTCGTGGGAGTAATTATAAATGCTTTCAGATATATTAGGTTACCTGTAGTCAGTCATATGGACCCATAATCTCACCACAGAATCACACAGTCAATCACTGATGCTAATTTTCAGCAATCTTGGCATAACAAAGAAATTCTAGAAGAGGAAAATATGCTGGAGTCACACCAGTACATTTGAAAACAGAGATAAATGAACTGACAAGCGGGATAGACTGATTACTTTGAAGTTGACCCTAGGAAAAATACAAGAGAAGTTGCCATAAAACTAATTTAATAATGACTTTTCAAATGACAGGATATAGAGCACTCCTCAGCGGATAAGTGCTTTGAAGATGCAAATTGTTCAAGCCTTATTAGATAAACAGAAACGTATGGAGACCTGACCCTCCACTGTGAGCTTTAAACAGTCTTGCAGTTTCCATTACTAAATGGTCTTATGCTATTTGTAGGCTTTAGTTTGTTCCTAATTATTCCTAAAAATTAAGTTCATTGTCATTAATCCTACTAACCATGGGAGTTTCTTTGATGTCTTTAGCTTCCCTTATCAATTTTCTACACTTTATAATGTTTAATTTATATTGCTGTGTGTGTGTTAAGGTCCCTTTCTTTCCCGTCGTCACGTGTCGCGTTCTCATTTCTAATTAGCGCGTTTCCTTCGCCTTTGAACAAAGTTTTTACTCAAAGTTGGACTCGGCGGCTTCATAAATTCATCTTTAAAAAAAAAATAATCCCAGTGTTGTTTTTCTGATTCTTTTTTTTCTACCAATTAAGTCTCATCCTGATTTTCTCTGTTTGGAGAAATGAATTCTTTTGGAGATTCAACTGTATTTATTATTGGTTTGTCCTGTCCTCTGTCTGTATGGAGCACAATCTAATAATAACAGTTGGTCCCTAGGCTACCACCAACTGCCAGCCCATAATTAATTCATCTTTATATTTGTCTTAAATTTGAAGAGAAGTTTACTGCTGGCTGCATATGTCTCTCAAATTGAAGTCCCCCATTAAAAAGATATTTCCTTCTGTTTTTTTCCCTTATGGATAGTTGCTCAGGGAGTAGCTCAGACTGTTTGATTCACTGATCTGTGACATCCCCTGCCTTCCCAAATACCTCAGCCAGACTAAGGACGACAGCAGATATGCATATGCAGACATAACACATTTGCATGATCAATAGCCAGTGGAGATGCTGGATTTCTAAACTTTCAGTAACAGCAGAGAAAACTCTTCTAAATGGAACAGAACCAACCAAGCCCATACCCTATATACTTGTATCTCCAAGACTATGGACTCACAGGCCATGTGTGAAGGCTGGGTCTCAGGAGGATGGAGCCAGGCTCTTCTCAATGTCATCTAGTGATAGGAACAAGGGGCAATGGGTGTGAGCTGGAACAGAGGAGGTTCCACATCAATCTGAGTAGGAACTTCTTCACAATGAGGGTGACAGAGCCCTGGAAGGGGCTGCCCAGGGGGGGTTGTGGAGTCTCCTCCTCTGGAGACGTTTAAAACTCACCTGGACATGTTCCTGTGTGACTTGGTCTAGGTGATCCTGCTATAGCAGGGGGATTGGACTGGATGATCTTTTGAGGTCCCTTCCATTCCCTAATGATTCTATGATTCTGTGGTCCCACAGTGATATCTCTGATTGCCCCTCAGGACACGATCCACCCAGCTCTGTACCAAAGACTGATCCTTGCTATTCTTCAGCTCTTTTTGCTGCTCAGTCAATATTTGCTGAATTTGGCTTCATCTGCTCATATTTTAAATGGCTTCAGAGTCATCTGGAGACAAGTTTTCTCATAATGCTGTTAAATAAATTAGATATTAGAAATTATTGACTGTGAGAGACTGGAACAGGTTAGCTCAGAGTTGTGGATGCCTCCATCCCCACAATTATTTAAGGCCAGATTGAATGGAGCTTTGAGCAACCTGCTGTAGTGGAAGACATCCTGCCCATGGCAGTAGGGTTGGAAATAGTCTATCTCTAAGGTCCTTTACAACCCAAAGCATTCTGTGATCCAGTGGTTTAAGTCAGCTAATCATGGAATCACAGAATCATTCATGTTGGAAAAGATCCCTAGGAACATTGAGTCCAACCATCAACCCTACTCTACAAGGTCAACCCTAAAGCAGATCCCCCAACACTCCATCTAAGCATCTTTTAAACACATCCAGGGATGGGGACTCAACCCCCACCCTGGGCAGCCCGTTCCGGTGCCTGACCGCTCTCTCCAGAAAGAATTTCTTCCTGATGTCCAATCTAAACCTCTCCTGTTGAAGCTTGAAACCTTTCCCTCTGCTTCTGTTAATGACTTGTGAGAAGAGCCCAGCACCAGCATCTCTCCACTGTCCTTTCAGACAGTTGTAGAGAGTGGTGAGGTCTCCTCTCAGTCTCTTCTTCCTCAAACTAAACAGCCACAACTCCCTCAATCCTCATCATATCAACTCTTCAGGCCCTTCCCCAGCTCTATTGCCCTCCTCTTCCCTCACTCCAACACCTTGATGTCTCCTTTGTACCGAGGTGCCCAAAACTGTGTCACTACTCAAGGTGCAGCCTCACCAGTGCTGAGTACAGGGGGACAGTTCAGGATTTCATAAGCTGCTGGTGGAGATGGGGATGACTGGGCAGACAAGACATATGGGACTGTTGTGTGAACCTCATCTCCTTACATATGTACAAGTAGGAATGTCTTCAGGAAGAAAGTCACCATTAGAAGTCCATAACATCTTCTCTTGCTCATCTGCTCCTTCCTAAACATGTTCTATCCACAGACTTTAACACTATTCACAGCTGTCTCCTAGATTGCAGCTATATTGCAGTGCTGAGACCCACTGGGAGTTGTGGGCATCTTACCCAGATCCCTCCTTCTTTTAGTATCTGTTATTAAAACAAAGGAAAGACTGGCTTTTCATATTGTCACACAATTTTTCTAAATCCTTATTAGCAGTGGAATGAAGTTCCATGTGAGAAGGAACTTCTTCCCAGTGAGGGTGTCAGACACTGGAACAGGCTGCCCAGGGGGGGTGTGCAGTCTCGTTCACTGGAGATGTTTCAAACCCACCTGGATGTGTTCCTGTGTGACTTGGTCTGGGTGATCCTGCTGTGGCAGGGGGATTGGACTGGATGATCTTTTGAGGTCCCTTCCAATCCCTAATGATTCTACAATTCTATGATTCCATGATTCTCCACAGCCTCCATTGGCTCAGTGGGTAGAGCATGCGACTCTGAATTCCTGGAGTCATGGGTTCAAGCATCATGTCTTGAGGCAGTACTGCAGGCTCACCCTGCTTCAGCAGGTGGGGTTGGACTTAGATGATCTTTCAAGGTCCCTTCCAACCTGTAACCTTCTGTGATCATGTCCTTAAAACTGGATCCTCTTCCTATGTAGATGTTGTGCTGTTAGCACCAGAGCCCAGGTTTCTGTAAAAGCCAGATCTCACATCCAACCTGTTGTTCACCTCCTGCACTTCCAGACTTCAGCCTGAGGCATGAGGGAACCTAAAGCCAAGTCTGGAGAGCTACTGATGCAAATCAAGCCCAGCCTTTGGAAAAAAAGGAGCTAGGGAAAGACTCTGACTGATCCCAGGGCAGTAACCCCTTCGCTGTGTGAAATCCTACAGCCTTGATGACCTTGGGTGAGTTTTCCTCAGAGTTTGTGGCACTGCTTTCAGTCAAAAGGTGAAGTAACAAAGGCAGTAAAAACCTATTCAAACTACAAATAAAAATCTAAATTTAAAAATACTAAAGAAAAGGTAAAAAGGGCTCAGATTCCATGTTAAAATCATGGCCAAAACTGTTGTATCAGGAAGAACTCTGGAATAACTAGAATGTAGCTGCCTGCTTTCACACATCTACAGTCTATAATTTTATCCCATGCTTCCCTGTGGAAAAAAAATCCCTTCTTTGGAGGTTCAGCAATTGTTTACATATGTTTTCTCTCTCAAACTCATCTCTTGACTAATCTAAGTTCACTGGAGGTGGCTTGAGTCGTGAATGAGTCTGTAAATCATCTGTTCACCTCACACTGAGATGTAGTCATATGGTTTTGATAGCTGGTAGTTTGTATAACTGCAAAGAGTCTCTTCTTTCCATCAATTTCCCCCCCTCCCCTTATTTGCAGCCACTAAATCATGGATGTAGGGATGAAATCTGGTGGAGCAGCTTGACTTGCATTACTCTAGATGTAGTCCCAAGTCTCCAGTAACATGATAAATAATGATCACGGAATCACAGAGCATTAGGGATTGGAAGGGACCTCAAAAGATCATCCAGTCCAATCCCTCTGTCAGAGCAGGACCACCTAGACTGCACAGGAACATGTCCAGGTGGGTTTTAAACATCTCCAGAGAAGGAGACTAATGATGTGTTTATAGGTTATTGCAGAAGGACTTTTACTTGCCCCTGGCCTTCAGTCACACTGCTATCAGATTTTGGTCCTTTTGCTTAGGACAAGCAAGTATGGGAGATCTCCATCACATCTGGAATGTTGTGTCCAGTTCTGGGCTCCCCAGTTCAAGTGGAGTAGAAACTTGATTGAAGGAGTCCAATGGAGGGCATGAGCTGGAACAGAAGAGGTTCCACATACATATCAGAAGGACCTTCTTCCCAGTGAGGGTGACAGAGCCCTGGAAGGGGCTGCCCAGGGTGGGTGTGGAGTCTCCTCTGGAGACGTTTAAGACCCATCTGGACATGTTGTGCAACTTGGTCTAGGTGGTCCTGCTGTAGCAGGGGGGTTGGACTGGATGATCTTTCGAGGTCCCTTCTGATCCCTAATGATTCTATGATTCTATGACTTCTCTGTGAGTGCAGGATCAACATCTCCAGCCAGCAGTGAATACGAGAAAAAGCCTCAAACCCAGAACCATCCTTATGCTCAGAAACATCCCAAAGCTGGTGAGACCATAGCAGTGGTAGCAGAAGGGGACAATCTTGGGGAGTCTCCAGCATTTTTCACCCTGCTTATTAAAGATCTACACTAAATCCTATTAACTGCTGCTTTGCTCTTTCACCTGCAGGCAGAGCCTGCAGGCAAATTGCAATTTATTACCTCTTTGTACTTGTCTTGTCTCTTCTCAAGACCCATGGAAAAGTCTGATATGATCCTACCTTCTCTGGTTTGAAACCCTGTGGCCCTGAATTCCACCCAAGAGATTTTAGCAGTGATTCTTCATGACAGATTCCCCCTTAAATCCATCGAGCACTAACAAGCAGAGCTCCTACACATGGTTTCCCTGCTTCTTTTTTCCACTCCCCCTCTTTTCTTTCCATAGAGCTGTTCCCATCTCTCCATCTCGTGTTACCCCTGATATTTGCTGCTTTAATTCAGTCATTTTAGCATCGTGAGCACTAAAGAGAATAGGAGCAGGAATCAGGTTGGTGCTGTTAGATTGATAAACAGATGCTAAGCCGATGTGACACAGATGCTACTGCTGAGCCAGGAAAAGCAGGTCAAGGTTATTAGGAGAAAGTGCAGCTCTGTCTCATAGCTGTAAGCAAAAAGGCCCTGCATGGAGCCAGATTTTCTCTCTCCCTCTCTCTCTCTCCTTCACTCTTGATTGTCTGATCATGGTGCGTGTTCCAGGAAATTGTTATCATTTTACTAAATTAATCGCTGGGCTCGTCGAAGGTTTTTTGTTGTATTTACAACACATCTTATAACCCTCACGCAACCCGTGATGTGAGCTCCTCTGGTTTTTAGGGGGTCTGAGCGTGGGGGAATGACTCTCTCATACCACCCTGAGAAATTAGAAGGCTCTGTGGCAATCCTGCATGTTTATAAATATTACAGAGCGTCAGGGATTGGAAGAGACCTTGAAAGATCATCTAGTCCAACCCCCCTGCAAGAGCAGGACCACCTAGACCAAGTCGAACAGGAATGTGTCCAGGTGGGTTTTAAATGTGGATAAATGTGAGGGGTGGGTGTCAGGAGGATGGTGCCAGTCTAGGAAGGGGGGCTACAAAAAGGCTTGGGAGGGACTATTTAGGATGTCAGGTAGCGACAGGACTAGGGGCAATGGAGCAAAGCTGGAGATGGGGAGATTTAGAGTGGGTGTGAGGAGGAAGTTCTTCACCATGAGAGTGGTGAAAGCCTGGAATGAGTTGCCCAGGGAGGTGGTTGGGGCCCCATCCCTGGAGGTGTTTAAGGCCAGGCTGGATGGGGCTCTGGCCAGCCTGGTCTAGGGTGGGGTGTCCCTGCCTGTGCTGGGGGGTGTTGGAACTGGATGATGGTTCCATCCAACCCCGAGTGATTCTGATTCCATGGCTTCTCCAGTGAGGTGAGCCTGCTGTGGAAGGGGGATTGGACTTGATGGTCTTTCGAGGTCCCTTCCAATTCTTAATGGTTCTATGATTCTATGATTCTACATTGAGAAGAGGCTCAATCTTCTCATCTAGTGATAGGACAAGGGGCAGTGGGTGTGAGCTGGAACATAGGAGGTTCCACATAAATATCAGAAGGACCTTCTTCCCAGTGAGGCTGACAGAGCTCTGGGAGGGGCTGCCCAGGGGGGTTGTGGAATCTCCCTCTCGACACTTTTAAAACCCTCCTGGACATGTTGCTGTGCAACTTGATCTAGGTGATCCTGCTGTGTCAGGGAGATTGGACTGGATGATCTTTCGAGGTCCCTTCTAGTCCCTAATGTTCTGTGACTCTGTGATTCTGTGAAAACCTTGAGCTTCTGCTAGAAAGGCTAAAAATAGAACAATGTGTTTCAGCTGTAAAAAGCGGGGTTTTTCTCAGTAAGAACAGTATTTAATGCCTTAAGAAAATAGATATGGCTTAAGAGAAATTATTTGCGTGATGAAGAGACAAAGTGGACATCAGAGTGAGGAGAGCAGAGATGCTAGAGGGTGAAGAGACCAAGTGAACACCAGAGGAAGCAGAGATGCTACAGGGCATGGCTGCTGTATGGAGGGACCTAGATGAGCCAGAGAAACACCACCACAAGAACCTCATGCCACCCAGCAAGGGCCAGTCTTGAGTCCTCTCCATGGTATGAATTAGCTCTGCCTCTGTGCAGGCTGTGGTGTGACTGGCTAGGGAGCATTTCTATGGATAAGGACCTGATGGTCCTAGCAGATCAGGATTTTTACAGAGATCCATGAGTGGGAGGATGAGAAATGGTTTGTGATAAATTGGTCCAAATCTGTCTTGGGTAATGAGTGTCTCCACTGTCTGCTGACACAGACTTCCCATGCGCTGCACAGGAATGACTTGTTGAAATAATTGCTCCCTTATGAGGCTTTTTCCTTTTTCTTAAACATCTCTCTTGTTTTCATAGAATAATAGAATGGCCAGGTTGGAAGGGTTCTTAAAGATCATCCAGTTCCAACCCCCTTGGGCTGAAGGGACACCTTCACTACAGCAGTTTACTCAGCCAACCTGGCCTTCAACACTGCCAGCAATGGGGCAGCCACTACTTCCCTGGGCAACCTGCTCCAGCATCTCACCACCTTCACAGCAAAGAATTTGTTCCTCACGTCCAACCTCAACCTCCACTCTTCAAGTCTGGAACCCTTTCCCCTCGTCCTCTTGCTACCACCCGTGTCAAAAGCCCTCCCCCAGCTTTCTTGTATCTTCAGAGATTGGAAGGGTGCTAGAAGGTCACTTGGGAGCCTCCTCTTCTCCAAGCTGAACAACCCCACCTTGCTCAGCCTGTTCTCAGAAGGGAGATGCTCTGATCATTTGAGTTCTTCTCCTTCAGACATCTTCCAGGAGCTCTGTGCCCTTCTGATGTTGGGGACTCCAGAACAGGACCCAGTTATATGTTTCATGCATATGCTTCATATGTCCAAGTTTTGTATGATATGTGTATTCACAGGAAATGAATGCAGATGTAAGTACAACGTCCACCTACCCTGTGTGCATCCACACCCACGTTATCCAACTCAACGCAGCACCTACATTATCCATCCTGTCAGCACAAAAAATTCCTGGAATGATACCTCACTGCTCACTTTTCTGGAAGCATTATGTGGTTGCATTTGGCACGAGAAGCAGCTCCTCAGTAGAATGAGCAGAGTTGCTTATAGACATCTGCATCATTTCAGCAATGATGAATAATGTCCCAGACATGATTTGTAAATTCAAAAGCTTTAACCTGGGACAGTCCATTAGGTAATTCAGTTTCTCATGCTGTTTGAAGACTAGTAATTTGTGTTTGGCTTAAGCAGCTCTTGGAGCTAATCCGAAGACCAAAAAGACTCCATCAGTCATCCTGGCTGCTCATTTTGGTGCTCAGAATCACTGCTTTTTGATTTCAATTCGTCTGGCTTCAGCTTACGTTCAGTCTTGTTGTGTTTTCCTCTGTCTTATAGTTTTACTCATTTTCTCTGGGTCTCAAATACACTATATAAACCACAGAACATTAGGGATTGGAAGGGGCCTCAGAAGATCATCAAGTCCAATCACCCAATATATATATTGAGAACATGGACAAAAGAAGACTATGAGAGAATTTAATCTCCATCTATACATCCATGAGGGCTGGGTGCCAAGCAGAAAGGAATCCTCTCTTTTCAATGGCATCACACATGACGAGGGGTGACAGATGCCAGCCTGAACACAGGAAGTTTCTCCTCCATCTGAGGAAAAACTTCTTTACAGTCAGGGTTATGAAATATTGGAAGGGGCTGCCCAGGGAGGGTGTGGAGTCCCCTTCTCTGGAGGTGTTTCAGACCCATCTGGATGCAGTTTTGTGGGGTTGATTGAGGACTTTTAGGCAGTTGGCCTTTGACCCAATGACCATTGAAGACCTTTTCCAACTCTAATAAACTGTGTAAAATGTGTAAATATATCTAAAATATAGATAACAATAACATCTATAAATATATTTGATGATGTGTTGTGGGACAGGGTTTGGTGGTGACGGTAGGACTAGGAAAAGGTTGCACTTGGTGATCTTGAAGGTCTCTTCCAGTTGAAACTCTTCTATGATCCTATGATTAAGAAACTACGTACAAACGTGCGTGTGTGTCACTTTTTTCTCTCTGGGCTCTGTTTAGTTCTTGACACTTCCCCCAGCTCACACAGCCCAGAAAAGGATGCGATTCTTCAGCACGGCTGTGACGTTGAAGAGCAAGGCTGGCACAGAGAAGGGATTGAGGTGGAGGGGTGGGCTGGCCAGATGCGCGTGAAGCTCAACAAAGGCAGACTCTGAAATCTGCACCAAGGACATAGAGATGTCAAATGATTTTGTGTGGGCTGGGGGGTTTAATGTGAAGTAGCTGTTGATGAGCAACAAGCTAAAGATGAGTAAGCGATGCACCCTTGCAGTGGTAGAGGCCAACTTCATGCTGGGTGCATTAAGGAAAATACAGCAGCAGATTGAATGAAGTGATTATTCTCCTCTGGTTGGTTTACGGGAAGTCCTATATTGTGAAACTGGAGTGTGTCCAGGGGAGGTCTTTAAGGTAGTTGGAGGCTGAAGCACACTTTGTTCTAGGCTGAAAGGACTAGGTCCATTCCACCTTGAGAAGAGAAAGGCCAGGAGCAATCTAATTACTGTCTTCAGCTGCCTAATGGAAGTTTGCAGAGATGACAGAGCCAGACTCTCATCTGAGGTGCACAAAGACAAAATTATACACATGAAATTTATAAATAGATATAAATAAAATTATAATTAAATATTCAAAAAGAAAAACAACAGAATTACTATATACTGGAACTTGGAGTCGGAGAGGTTGGAGGATCTGCAAAACTAAATTAACCAGGACCTGGAGCAATCTGATGCAGTGTAGTATTGTGCTTTGGCTGGGAGGTGGAACTACAGTCCACCAGAAATCTCTCTGAAATTAAATTGTTCATTTATTTGCTGTTTTCATGTATTTAGCTTTCTTTTTCAATACTGTTACTTGTAAAAGAGTAGAATGAAGCTGAAGACTTGAGTGGAATCTGCAATCCCCAGCATGGACACACGGGCATTTTCTGAGTCAAGTTACTTATAGAATCATGGAGTCATTAGGGATTGAAAGTGACCTTGAAAGATCAACCAGTCCAATCCCCCTGCCACAGCAGCATCACTTAGACCAGGTCACACAGGAACACATCCAGGTGAGTTTTAAACATCTCCAGAGGAGGAGACTCCACAATCTCACTGGGCAACCTCTTCCAGGGCTCTGTCACCCTCACTGGGAAGAAGGTCCTTCTCATATTGATCCAGAACCTCCTATGTTCCAGCTCACACCCACTGCCCCTTGTCCTATCACTAGATGACACTGATAAGAGCCTGGCTCCATCCTCCTGACACCCACTCTTTAAATATTTATAGACATTAATGGGATCACCCCTCAATCTCCACTTGTCCAAGCTAAAGAGACCCTGCTCCTGCAGGAAGCTTTTTCACTCCAAAAAATATGTGTTTTTATTTCTGAAAAGACTCCCAACTCTCTGCAAGCTTTTATTTTTTTTTTTATATATTTAGGGTTTTCAATCTTTTAACAGTTGGGTCTATTCAGTCTGAGGTGAGCTTGTGGTGCTCAACCCATCTGCCTTTTTGGGATGGCTGATGCACAGACTGGTTGTTCAACAGTACTTTAAACAGAGTAAATGTTTATCACCAAATTCTAACTGAGTTTTACTGGCAGTCCAGACCATCACCAGACTAAAACCAGTAGGATTCTGTAGGTCCAGATTCATACACCTACAGCAAGACCATGCCGTTCCCAGTTCTTATCTCTGGCAATTTTAAAGTGGCCAGATTTGAATTCGGAAGTGGGAACAAGGGAAGATTTTTGGAAAGGTGAAGTAAAAAGCATAAGAAACACAAACTTCCACCTCTTCTTCAGTCCATCCTCTGCTAGAGATCTCCAGTAGTTTTGTTTTGAGAGGCTGGCAGTTTTTCCAGCTTGCCTTTTCCAAGGCTCCTCTACTGTATTGTTGCTGCTCTAGTGTCGTGGTTAATTGTTTTGAGTTAATGGTTAATCGAGCCCAGAATATTTTCTTCTAAACAGAGTCCTTTAATGAGGGTGGAAGAAAAACAAAGAGAGAGAGAGAAAAAGTAAGAAAAAATGAATCAAGAAAAACAGGAAGAAAAAGAAGAGAATCAAATTGTTAATTGCATTTATTAGGTCAAAAATCTAACAAGGATTTAAGTTTTAGGGACTGGAATAGGCTCAAAGAGAACCCTGTAAGAGCAAAACACGACTTTTCAGCTACTTCTGCCTTTCACCTATTAAAAGAGCAGTGTGTCGTGGCTCTACAACATAAACCTGCCCCCTCTGTGGGGATTTGAGGCTTTAACTCTTGCACCAGCATGCTTCCAAGGACACTCACTGGTTTCTCAGCCGAGCCATTTAACCAACAAATTATCAAACCAGTTAGATGAAAACACAATAACAGTTAATCAGCTTTTACAAGTTCACACATCAAACTCCAACTGTAAAAACACTTCATTAGTAGCTTCTCGTTTGTGTGGTTTTTCTCCACGTCTCCTGTGTTCCACTTCAAATGTTTCTACGAGACACAAGCCAGTCAATAAATGCTCGAACTTCTCCGTTTCTTTACTGGGGGACCCCTCTAGAGGCTATTAACACCCGTTTTATGGAAAACAGAGCAGGTAGCCACCTCCACCATGTGTTGGCACTCTCTAAAAGGCTGTTAATGCTTTGTGTTTCAGGGCATAACAAACTGAAGGTGTTCCCAGGGATTAAAAGCAGCCCAGTGGGTTCAAAGTCAATGTGCTAAGATAACCATCCCACAGAACAGGGCTGAAGAGGGAAGTGGAACATCTGGGAAGGTCGTTTTGCCAGTACACCCAGAAAGACCACAGAATCTTTGAATCATTAGGGATTGGAAGGGACCTCAAAAGATCATCCAGTCCAGTCCCACTGCCACAGCAGGATCATCTAGATCAAGTCACACAGGAACATAGATGCTTTCTTGCACTGTGCTTTTGGTGGTGTATCCTGTGTGGTCCACACAGAGAGGAAAGGCACCAAAACCTCTTTCCTGTCTCTTCAAGGTTCACTTAGACTAGAATTTTTACCAGATTCTTTAATGGGAAGGAACTATGTGATTAGTCTAATTTTAAGGGTTCTTTTCCCCTTCTACTCTGCCCTGCTGAAAACACATCTGGAATATTCTGTCCAGTTCTGGGCCCCTCAGTTCCAGAACTGCTGGAGAGAGTCCAGTGCAAAGCCACAAAGATGATGAAGGGAGAGAAGCATCTCCCTGATGAGTAAAAGCTGAGGGAGCAGGGTCTCTTGAGCTTGGAAAAAAGGAGACTCAGAGATGACCCCATAAATGTTGATACGATGGGTGTCAGGAGGATGGAGCCAGGTTCTGCTCAGTGACACTCAATGGTAGGACAAGGGGCAACGGGTGTGAGCTGAAACAGAGGAATTTTCACATCAATCTGAGAAGGAACTTCTTCACAGTGAGGGTGACAGAGCACTGGAACAGGCTGCCCAGGGGGGTTGTGGAGTCTCCTTCTCTGAAGATATTTAAAACCCTCCTGGCCATGTTCCTATGAGACTTGATCTTGGGGATCCTGCTGTGGCAGGGAGATTGGACTGGATGATCTTTCTAGATCCCTTCCAATCCCTAATGTTCTATGATTCCATGATTCTCTGATTAAGGGAGTGTGGGCTGCTCATCAATAAGTTTGCTCCTCTTCTTCCTCCCTCAGATAAATTCCAAACACACTGACCAGTTCTAACCACACTTGACTGAGAAAACAGATGTCTCAAAGACATCATGTTTTGACAGGTTTTATAGAAGCTGGCAGCTGAGGAGAATTGAAGATAATCAATAGGGTCCTCACCATAGGAAAGGGAATTTAAATAACTTATTTTCTTTTTCCAAGGAGAGAGCAGCCTGCTGGCCAGCCAGCACCTGCAACAGCTTGCCCAAACCTGTAGATATAGAAGAGAGTATGGGCGAGTGAATGGGAGAAACTAAGTGAAGACAAACAGAAAGAGAATAAAATGTAGGTCTTGGATCTAGGAGATGTTTTGCTCGTGAACAGCTGCTGTTTTGATAGCAAAACCCTTGAATATAGAGACTGGGACTGAAGTTCTACATTTGAAGTGCCTTGTGAGGGATAATTGGAGCTATTGGAGTTGTATAAGATCAGGTCTACAGCTCAGAGAAGTAAAATATAAGCTTCCTGGGGTGAAATGCGTGTGCCCTGAGTTAAATGTCTGCAAGCTAGCTGCTCAGACCTGAATCTGTCACCCTATGACTCCTTTTATAGTCAGTGAAGAGCAGCAGAGCTTCTCTTAGGGTAACTAATGTGTCCTAAGATAAATAGAATGGATCTGCCTCAGAAGGCTTCCCTCCATTGACTCTGATGGAGCCTAGGGTAACTAGCTCAGAATAGGTGTCTAACTCTTACCTGTCTAAAGTTAAGAGATGCAAATCTTGCTGCTGATGACACAAGTAGGTTCTGGACCACTCCTGAACTCAATTTGCAGTGCAATGAAACTTTGAACAGACTGGGAGAAGATGGTTCCAGTTTACTGCTTAGGGGGAAAAGAAGTGATGATTTCCTTCCTCCTAAGTACATATCTCACAATGTTTTACTGAAGGAAATAGGCATTTGTCAAGCACTTAACTAGTAACACAATTAGACTTTTGTCTATCTGGGTTTTAGTTTTGCCTTTAATATTCTGTGGTTATAACATTCTATTTAGTCTAGAGAAAACGAGGCTGAGGGGAGACCTTTTTGCTCTCTATATCTCCCTAAAAGGAGGCTGTAGTGAGGATGCTGCTGGTCTCTTCTACCAAAATACTGATGATAGGACAGGGGGAAATGGCCTCAAGTTGCATCAAGGGAGGTTTAGATTGGATCTTAGGAAGAAGTTCTTTCCTGGGAGAGTGGTTGGCCACTGGAACAGGTTGCCCAGGGAGGTGGTGGAGTCCCCATTCCTGGAGGTGTTTAAAAACCGAGTAACTAGAGCGCTTCAGGCCATGGTGTAGGGAGTTGTTGGGATGAAGGCTGGACTTGGTGATCCTGGAGGTCCTTTCCAGCCAAGATGGTCCTATGATTCCCTGTGATCAGTGTTTAGAATCAAATGACTCTCTCCTTTCTCCCTTTAAAATGTTTATTTGAATACAAACACCCCAAACAAACCTAACTGGAGTCAACTCTCCTTTGCACCTCTTTTCACACAAACCTGAAAGCTCGAGCATTGATGAGGACAGACAGCAGCCAGGTAGTCTCAACCTGCAGTGGTCTGATACCCAGGGATGGTGAATTTTGAAATGATCTCATTGCAGAGCGTTTGAATGGTGCTTTTGCTGGTGGTGCTTTCACTTTGTGTTGTGTTATGGATGCCAGCTATATATTGTTAGAGCAGTGCTACTCAGATCTTGATAAGTGTGTAATTTCTGAGTGCTGGAAGAGATGGAAGGTTAGAAGAACAGGAGTGTTATCCTGAGTTTTACAGGAGCAAGTCACCACTGGCTCTCCATCCTTCCAGTTCAGCTCTTCTAGAAGAGCTAGTAGAGTAGGTGCCCAGCTGTTTCAGTCACTTCAGCTGGCAGTCTGGTGCATTAGTTGCTAAGGATGAAAGGTTTCAAGGGTACCTGGCTAAACTCAGTGGGTAAGTACAGTCATAACTTCTGATTCTAACAGTGGGACCAGTAACCTCTGGTAATGAGATGGTAATAAACTGCAAGATGGCAACGACTCAATGCAGGTATTTGCTCAGTTAACATCACTAGTGCCCTCAACATATGAGTTTAAATCCCTTTGTGGACTGGACTGGCTACAGTTCAGTTTGGCTTAATTGACTCCAAAAGTTAATTTAGCTAAATTGAAATAAGCCTCTTTAATTTTGAACAAGGGTGTCCGCATAGGAGGTTAAAGTAGTTTAATTAACCCACCTGAAAAAGCTATTTGAGATTACATTTGTTGAGTGTTGTTGTGTGGACAGACCTCTAGGTTCAGGTGGGTAACATCAATTATGTTTCCTTGCATGAAACAGATTCCTCCTAAGCAAAGGTGGTGAACACAGGTCTCTTTAGTTTGGAGAAGAGGAGACTGAGGGGTGACCTCATTAATGTCTATAAATATGTGAAGGGTGGGTGTGACAGGAGGATGGAGCCAGGCTCTTCTCAATGACATCTAGTGATAGGACGAGGGACAATGGGTGTGAGCTGGAACATAGGAGGTTCCACATCAATATGAGAAGGACCTTCTTCCCAGTGAGGGTGACAGAGCACTGGAAGGGGCTGCCCAAGGATGTGGTGGAGTCTTCTTCTCTGGAGAAATTTAAAACCCTCCTGGCCATGTTCCTGTGCGACTTGGTCTAGTTGGTCCTGCTGTGTCAGGGGATTGGACTGCATGAGCTTTTGAGGTCCCTTCCAATCCATAATGTTCTGTTCTGCAAGATGGAGTAGAAATGGAAGGGTGCAGGTGTGAGCAGTAAAAATTTGTCTCTGAGAGGAGCTGACACTGTGCTGCCTTAGCCTGGACCAGCTTGTTGGAAGAAGAAAGAAGAAACATCACCTAGTCCAATCCCCTTGCCAGAGCAGGATCACCCAGACCAAGTCACACAGGAACACATCCAGGCGAGGAGACTCCACAACCCCGTTCCGTTCCCTTGAGAAGCATCTTCCCTACCTATAGGTCCCTCTCAGGGGTTGGAAGGTCTCTGTGAGGTCCCTTGTAGACCTGTGCATGTTTAAAGCACATTTTCCTTGAGCAAAACCCCATCTCTCCCTCCTTTCCCTCGCTCACAGCTAAACCCCGGTGATCCCACGCGTGCAAATCAGCTGCATTTCGGGTTTAGCTGCAATCTCGGCTGCGTAGCTGCGGTCTGTTTGATGTTCTTCCAGTGGCTGAATTGAAAGAACACCTCACTGCTAACTGGAAGAGCTACTAGTTTATTAAATCCTTGCTGTCAAAGAACACACCGTGGGCTGATGCCGTGGAAGGGTTCGCGTTGTCAATCCCGGCCGAGGCTTAAAACCGGCGCGAAGCATAAAGCGAAGTGACATTAAATGAACTGACAACCTGAGTGTAAACCTCCAGGAAATAATAACCTGGCTTTTCCACGTTAAAAAGAAAAAAAAGATAGCTTATGGTTAAAAATAAAATCAAGTAAAATAAAATAATAATAATGTAATAAATCCCCGCAAAGCAAAACCCAGAAGAGCTTTTTTATAGGATCTTTCCCCCACCCGCCGCCTTCCCCCTCTTTTCAATTTAATGTTAGCAAAGCAGAGGTGACAGGAAAGATTTATGAGAAACATTTTTTAAAGGTGGGTTCACCATGTGTGCAGAGCAGACAGTGTCTGAAGGGCCTGTAGCATTTGCACTTTATAGGAAATGACAAAAAGTGACTCCTGCTACAACAACCGGCGCGGCAGAGGTGGAAATTGATTACTCTGAGGGAAATAATGTAAGAGCGGTGCGTGATGGGCAGCTGCTGGGCTTTGAGGGCCAGCTTTGAAAAGTTCAGGGGTGAATTAGAAAGTTGAATGGCTTTATGGTGGGATAAATTTAATGGGTTGGAGCCAGGGCAGGTGATTTGGTGAGTTATACAAGTGTTGGAGATCAGAGAACGCGACCCCAAACGGGAAGCGAAATGGGAGCTGTGCAGTTGAACAAGCTGGACGGTCGTCACAGTGATTGAGATGGGCTTCCCTTTTGGGTTTCCCCCCTGTGTACAGAGACCAGAGTAACTGGGGATCCAAAGGGGTCTGAATTGTGACTGGATCTAGGTGATCCTGCTGTGGTGGTGGGATTGGATGAGATGACATTTTGAAGTCACAGAATCACAGACTATGAGGGATTGGAAAGGACCTGGAAAGATCATCCTGTCTAACCCCCCTGCCACACCAGGATCATCTAGATCCAGTTGCACAGGAACTTGTCCAGGTGGGTTTTAAACATCTCCATAGAAGAAGACTCTGCAACCCACCTGGGCAACCTCTTTCAGCTCTCTGTCACCCTCACTGTGAAGAAGTTCCTTCCAATATTTATGTGGAACCTCCTCTGTTCCAGCTCACACCTATCGCCCCTTGTCCTATCACTAGATGACACTGAGAAGAGCCTGGCTCCATCCTCCTGACACTCACCCTTCACTTATTTATACTCAATCTCTAATGTTCTGAGACTGTGATCCTGTGAGTGCACCAGCAAACTCCAGTGACTTAAACAGGGAGGAAAGAAATTAAACACGTTTGTTCTAGATTTAGCTCTGTTGTTGACCTGGCTGTGCATTTTGTTTGAATAAACAGTCCTGAGAAGACCATGAACCCAGAATACCTAGAAGTTTGTGGGTACAGCTGAAAAACCTGAGTCTCCAGCTCTGACTACCCAGAAACGTCCGTTGGTTTTGACATAAATATTTATGGAGAGTGATGAACAGTGCTTGTGCATTTGATGGGCAACCTAGTCTAGTGAGATGTGTCCCGGCCCATGGCAGAGGGGTAGAAAAGAGACAATCTCTGAGATCCCTTCCAACCTAAATTATTCTATGGCTCTATGATTCTATAAATAGTCTCAATTACTTCACTTGAAGCACAGATGGATTTGGATTTAGCTTTCCAAGGTGTGAGTGGAGCATCAGTCCAAAGGAGTAGCAGCAGCAATCACCCTGCTTTGCAGAAGAACATGAACAAGGAATTCAGCAGTGGTAACTGTGTGCTGGGCCCACCATGGTGGCTGTGTCACCATCTGAGAGGCAAACTTGGAGCATGAGGGTCTCCAAGATTTCTCATTAAATCTCTGGACTTCTTTTCACAAGCGTCTTCTTGATTTAACTAGAAGAAGATGACAAGAACTTCTTCACAGTGAGGGTGACAGAGCTGTAGAACAGGCTGCCCAGGGCAGTTGTGGGGTCTCCTTCACTGGGGACATTTAAGACCCACCAGGATGTGTTCCTGTGTGACTTGGTCTAGGTGATCCTGCTGTGGCAGGGGGATTGGACTGGATGATCTTTTGAGGTCCCTTCCAATCCCTAATGATTCTACGATTCTAAGATGAGAGAATTACCTTGATCACTGTGATCTCCACATCCACCTTATTTTGAAGGAGTTTCCCTTCACAGAAAACCCTACAACCCCCTGATAGACCCAACTTGTGCCAAAATAACTGTCAAAATTTCCCCAACATTGGAGGAATTTAAGACCCAGCTGGACAGGGTGCTGGGCCAGCTTGTCTAGACCGTGCTTTTGCCAAGAAAGGTTGGACCAGATGATCCTTGAGGTCCCTTCCAACCTGGTGTCCTACAGCTCTATGAACAGTGTGTTAGCTTAAGCTCACGCCTGAAATAAAACTGCTGCAACTGTTCAAACACACATAATTCTTCTCAGGAGATCTGGCAACGTTCAGTCAGCTCCAGCCTGAATCTGCACCTCTAATCTCATGCATTTGATTGGCATGGTAGGGTTTTCATAGCAGGATGGGGTAAGCAGACTGCAGGGGTGCCCCAGGAACTGCCCCTGTGTCAGTCAGAGCCAGTACCAGCTGCATCCAAGATGAAGCTGCTGCTGCTCAGAGCTGAGCCAGGCAACGATGGTGGTAGCACCTCTGTGATAACATAAATAAGGACAAAAATTGTTGTACAGGAGGAGTGGGAAAATGTGAGAGGAATGGCTCTGCAGACACCGAGGTCGCTGAAGAAGGAGGTGGAGGAGGTGCTCCAGGCAAAGCAACAGTGCTGCAGCCTGTAGTGAAGACCCTGGTGATGCAGCTCATCCCCTTGCAGCCCATGGTGGAGTAGACATCCACAATCCATCATGAGCTGACTGCAATCCCATTCCTCATCCTCCAGAGCACAGGGGGTATGGGGAAAAAAGCCACCAGACAGATCAGGCCTCACTTTGTCTCCACTTTCCCCCAGCTTGGTTAAGTTCTACTTCGGTAAAGTGAAGACACAGGCGATTTCAGTTGAAACACTTTCAGATGAAATGCCAGACCACATTCCACAAGAGCTAGATGCTATCAACATTGTTCTGAACAAGATGTTGGTGTTAGTCTGACTGTTACTACTTTTGCAGCAGCTTTTCCTCAATATGAACTCAAGTCCTTTTCAATTTAAGGTCAGATTGTCAGGAAATATAAAAAAGGTGCCAGTTACCTCCTCCAGAAAACACATCTCCTGCCTGCCAGCATTTTCAGTCTGTAGTGAAGGTCCTTTTGCTCTTGAGAACGTCCTTCAAGATTGTCAAGTTCTTTTAGAACAAAGGAACACATGCCAGGAAGGGGCTGTGGAGTTGTCTCTGAAGCAGCTGGACATGCCACGCTTAGGCATTCAGAACACTCAGTTGGAGTAGACTGACCTACAAGTTTTGTGGGAATGAATCTCATTTTTCCAGACTTACCTTATATCTAGATTTTACCTTAGGTAAAATAAGAATATTAACAATAATTTTATAGTCATTATTAATATAATAATAGTAATAATAATAATAGCAACTAATTACGTGGTGGTTTCAAATTTCACCTTTCATTCTGTCTCTGAACTCTAAGTAACTGAGCTCTCTAGCATCATAAATGCACTTTTATTTTGCACCAACTCTAGATGTAAACTACACGAAGAAGTCATTTCTGGCAAGGCAAGTGGAATTAGGCCAATTTACACATGATGAGAACTTTCTGTCTCGCTTTAATTGCTTGTTTCTCCTTTATATAGGAGCTTGCTTTATAGAGGAGTTTTGTATAGAAGCTTTCCATAAACTCAGGTATCAGTTTTAAAGGAAAAAAAAGAAGGACTAAAAGGAAAACCTGTTGTTAGCTGGAGCTGAACTTCTCTCTTGCTTGGATTTTTATGTCATGGATAAAGAAAGCAGCAGTGAGGGTGCATTTCTAAGGTTGGATTGTAGAGAGGAAAGCTCTGTTTAACCTATTGATGACTTTTAATTCACCTGACTTCTCCTCTCTGACTTCAAAACGAGTTGGCTGGATGGATGGATGGATGGATGGATGGATGGATGGATGGATGGATGGATGGAGGATCCTGTGGTCTCTTCTAACCCTGACTGACTCTATGACTTGGTCTAAGTGATCCTGCTCTGTCAGGGGGATTGGACTAGATGATCTTTTGAGGTCCCTTCAAATCCCTAATGATTCAATGATTCTCTGAGTAATTTATTGCTGACCTACTGCTCTGAAACAGAATCACTGATGAACTTGGCAGTTGTTCTGAAAGGAATGATGATTTAATACTTTGGGCTAGATGACAAAGCAAGGGGTAAATTCACAGAAATTTGTCTGCTGAAGGAAAATTACAGGGACAAACACACCCTCAGTAGTATTTCTGATTGTGTAAGGTGATGTGGTCCAGTGAATCAGTATGTTAATGCATAAAGAGCCAGCATTATGTATAAAGCTGATTTATATATATTTTACCCTTCTCTGCTGTTCACAAATTGCCTTCAAAATACTGTGTTTGTTTCCATCAATCCAGTGATAGTTAACAACGATTTTTCTAGATTGGATTGGACTAGATGATCTTTGGAGGTCCCTTCCACTAGATGATCTTTGGAGGTCCCTTCCACTAGATGATCTTTGGAGGTCCCTTCCACTAGATGATCTTTGGAGGTCCCTTTCACTAGATGATCTTTGGAGGTCCCTTCCACTGGATGATCTTTCAAGGTCCCTTCCACTAGATGATCTTTCAAGGTCCCTTCCACTAGATGATCTTTCAAGGTCCCTTCCACTAGATGATCTTTGGAGGTCCCTTCCAATCCCTAATGATTCAATGATTCTACAACAGCAGAAAAGCTTTTCTTTTGACTGAAGGGGATTGAGTCATTTAAATCTGTTGTCTCCCCTCCTTCAGGTGTGTTTCTCAGTTCACACCATTTCTGGCTTCTGAATGGACAGTTGTGTTTCACACTGAAACATCACATCAGCATCATTTATTGTAATTATTCATGATTGAACTTGGTGATCTTGGAGGTCT
Source organism: Rhinopomastus cyanomelas (assembly GCA_013400115.1). Lineage (NCBI taxonomy): Eukaryota > Metazoa > Chordata > Aves > Bucerotiformes > Rhinopomastidae > Rhinopomastus > Rhinopomastus cyanomelas. The sequence goes on along the minus strand of VXBP01004075.1, from coordinate 207,086 downwards.
TTTCCAACCTTAATGACTCTGTTTAGCAAAACATCACGTTAGATATTATATAGCAAAACCTTCCTTGATATTTATATTAAATGCAAGAGGAATCAAAGGTGGGATTTCACCTGCAGATTCAGCCACTTCATCAAATATTCAATTGCTCCTTATGTTTCCTGCATGAAGGTGTCAAATGCTATTCGAGATGCCCTCAGGTGTGCCACTGTCCTCCAAATGGTCCTTCTCCCAAGTCCTGTGCTGTGTCAGCTATTGCTGTGTGGAAGGTATGGATGCCCTCAGGTACCTAAAATTGCACCAAGTACTGAAGTTTAGGCAGCTGAATGAAGTTGAAGGAGTTGAACTGCAGCAGATCTGCATTGAGAACCACTCCACCGAGTAGTTCTCCACAGACTGATCCAGTTTCTCTTTATTGGGGTAGGACAGAAGTAAGGTTAGGTATGTCCATCCCAAAGCTGGATGCCTACAAATTCCAGTAGTTCTAGAAGATGCATCTCAGCTCCCCAGTTCTCAGAATTTCCACCACACAAAGGAGAATGGAAATAGAGTTTCTCCAGAGTGCTACCCTAGATTTTGTGGAAGTCTGTAAGATCTGAGGTGTTTCAAATTTGAGTTTAACAAAGCGTCCTTTTGGACCCTGTTGTTTTATTAGAGACTTTTTCAACAGTTTATTATTATAAATTTAAAAAGTTATTTTGCCCTGTTGTTCAGCAATGATGTCTTGTACTGAAAAACTTAAAATGTATTTAAGTCTCTGTCCTCCCATGTTGATTCATTGATCTTTTTAAACAAAAATATCTACATCTATATATCATAGAATCATATGATGGCCTAAGCTGGAAGGGACCTCAAGACCATCCAATCCAACCTCCCTGCCATGAGCAGTGATGTCTCTTGACTAGACCAGGGGGCTGAAAGCCTTATCCAACCTGGCCTTGAACATCTCCAAGGAAGGGGCAGCCACAACCTCTCTGAGTAACCTATTCCAGAGTCTTACTACCCTCATACTGAAGAATTTCTTCCAAAGTTCTAAACTAAACCTATTCTCCTTCAGTTGAAAGCCATCTCCCTTTGTCCTATCACTGGACACTTTTGTAAATCTCCCTCTCCAGCCTTCCTGTAGTTTCCCTTCAAATATTGGAAGGTTACTATAAGGTCAACCCAAAGCCTTCTCTTCTCTAGGCTGAACAGTCCCAGCTTCCCCAGTCCCTGGATCATTCTCATGGTCTTCCTTGGGACTCATACCAACAGATCTCTGTCCCTTTTATGGTTGGGACACCAGAACTGGGCACAGTACTCAAGATGAGGTCTCACAAGGGCAGAGTAGAGGCCTCACTCACTCCTCTTGATGCATCTCAGGATACAGTTGGCCTTCTGGGCTGCCTGAGCACACTGTTGGCTTGTGTTGAGCTCTTCATCAATTAGCTCTCCCAAATCTTTCTTTTCAGGGCTACTCTCAAGCCACTCTGAACCTAGCCTGTATTTGTGTCTTGGAGTGTCCTGACCCAGGTGTAGGACCTTTCATATAGATACATATTTCATATATATATATATATAAAAAATATATGTCTGTACATAAAAGATGTATAGAATAGAGATACAAAGATTACACATCACAGAACATTAGGGATTAGGGATTGGAAGGGACCTCCATTTTTCCAAGCTCAAGAGACCCAGCTCCCTCAGCCTCTCCTCATCAAGGAGGTGCTCCACTTCCTTCATCCTCCTCGCTGCTCTATGGTGACTCCCTCCAGCAGCTCCGTGCCCTTCTTGAGCTGAGGGGCCCAGAACTGGACACAACACTCCAGATGTGGTCTCGCTAGGGTGATCTGCTCAAGTAGGATAATGAAATCTGAAGGTTATAGACAGGTACCTGGGTGCAAATCAGATGGTCTCGCAGTTCACTTTGAAATATGCAAACAACATCTTGCCCAATATCAAAGGATACAGAAAAGGCAGCACATTTTTCTCGCACCTCTTTAGGGAAACTTTGCCCTACACTTCTGTTAGGTGCTGTCATTCAGAGCCATAATTTCATCTAACATTGTTATGCTGATTATAGTCAGGATTACGTCCCGATCTCAGTTGACCCTAGGGAATTAATTTCTGGTTCAATTAAATGACTAGGTGACATTCAGGCTGAGTTTTTTCCTGAAGTTAAACCCTGGGAAAGCACAGTTCACTCCAGACTGCTTCTATCTACCTCCTGAGCAACGCTGCAATACCTTGATGAGACCCTTATCAAGCTGGACATCAGGGATCCTGACCTTGAGACCATCCTTGTCTGAACTGCTCTTTGGGAGCTTATGGAGTGACAAAATCTCACTCTATCATCCTCTTATTTACTATTTGCCAAAGAGGATGAGTCTTCTGCCTATTACTTTCTACAACTATCTAAAAGAAGGTTGTAGTGAAGGTGGTGCTGAGCTCTTCTCCCGAATTACTAATGACAGGATGAGGGGAAGTGACCTCAAGTTGCATCAGGGGAGGTTTAGATTGGATCCTAGGGAGCTGGGTCTCTTTAGCTTGGAAAAGAGGAGACTGAGTGGTGATGTTATTAATGTCTATAAATATTTGAAGGCTGGGTGGCAGGAGGATGAGGCTGGGCTCTTCTCATTGTCATCTAGTGATAGGACGAGGGGCAATGGTTGTAAAATGGAACATAGAGGGTTCCACATCATTATGAGATGATTAAGATCCACCTTGATGTGTTTCTGTGTGACTTGGTCTGGGTGATCCTGCTGTGTCAGGGGGATTGGGTTGGATGATCTTTTGAGGTCCCTTCCAATCCCTGATGATTCTATGATTCTATGAAGTTCTTTGCTGAAAGAATGGTTGGGCACTGGAACTGGCCCAACCCAGTTGGGTTGAAGTCCCCATCCCTGAAGATGTTTAAAAGCCAAGTAGTTAGAGCACTGGAGCCCGTGGTCTAGGGGTTAGGGAGCTGTTGGGATGAGGGCTGGACTTGATGATCCTGGTGGTTCTTTCCAGCCGTGATGATTCTATGATTCTATTCTATGTTTACTTTGATTTTGCTTAGGCTGCTTATAATTATTGAGCTCTAAGATAAACCAATCAACCTGTTTGCAAAAGTTATGATATGAAAGTGCAGCAAACACTACTATTGGCTCCTGTGTTTTCCATTTAGGGACTTTTTTCTTCTTCTAGCACAGGCTCAACAGTTGCCTTTGACTGAAATGCCCAGAAGCAATCCCATCTATTTTTCTCAGGTGGTTAGAACACTCCTCCTGAAAAGGGGACACACAGGGTCAGGCTTCACATCTGGATATCCCAAATGTTCCTTTTGAATGACAAATGAACACATATATGAAGAGAAACTCCTACGTTCCCAGTGGGATTTAACCTTAATTCTAGATTCTATGTCTTGGGCACAGAAATTCATGGTGCCCTTTCTGTTTTATCTGTTTCCTTAAGTATCTCCTCTCTGCATTAGGTATGAAAATTAGCAGGTGGTCCTTTCAGTTTCAATGTCTCATTCACAGGATCACAAAACATTAGGGATTGGAAGGAACCTTGAAAGATCATCCAGTCCAATCCCCCTACCACAGCAGGATCCCCCAGATAGAGTAACCCAGGTGGGTTTTAAACCTCTGCAGAGAGAGAGAGAGACTCCACAACCCTCCTGGGCAGCCCCTTCCAGGGCTCTGTCACCCTCATCAGGAAGAAGTTCCTTCTCACATTGATGTGGAACCTCCTCTGTTCCAGCTGACACCCGTTGCCCCTTGTCCTATCATTGGGTGCCCCTGAGCCTGTCTCCATCCTCCTGAAACCCACCCTTCACATGTTTATCAACATTAATGGGGTCACCCCTCAGTCTCCTCCAAGCTGAAGAGTCCCATCTCCCTCAGCCTTTCCTCATCAGGGAGATGCTCCTCTCCCTTCTTCATCTTTGTGGCTCTGCACTGGACTCTCTCCAGCAGTTCTTTGTCCTTCTGGAACCGAGGGGCCAGTGCCTAATTCTCTCTATTTCAGGCACAGATATTGGAATGTTCGAGAAACTCCTACTTATTATCTCATGCTTCATGGAACTGAGACAGTTTAGCTGACTAAACTCTTTCGTGAAGCCTCGATTCCGAGGCAGGCTTCATCACTTTCCCTTTTTGATGGCTTGTGCTCACTTCTGCACAGGTAGCACATTCTTAATCTGTGTGTGTAACTACCGACAGCGACTTCAAAGATGACTGAAGCGCTTCCTAATCCATTATTATCAACCGCACATTTTCAAAGACCAGGGCAGATGCCAAAGTGTCATCTAAAAAAAAAATGAGATTTCTATTCATTTAAAACTGAAGTCAATTTTCTGGCGCTTCTTTCCTTTTTTGATTTTTCTCCTGTTGTGCCCTAAGGGCTGTTACTCTTCATTTTTTAACCCATCAGCCTTAAAAGGTAAAAAAAAAAGAAGGTTAAAGAATGACATTAGGCTTATTTAGGTAAGATGCTGATTCTTGAGAGGTGAAGCTTTGAGAAGATGAGGACTATCAGAAGACAAGATGATGTGCAAGGCTGTGATTTAAATAGTTCTGCTGGTTTTGGTGGGGTTTGTGTGAAGTCGTTACTATCCTTGTATTTCTTTCCTTATTTAAAAATGAGGACGAGAGCACTTCCTTACTTCAAATGAGTTTTACGAGATGAAGTTAATTAATGTCTGTGGGGTCATCTCTTTTAATGGAACATGGGAGGTTTTCAGCACGACTTGTGAATTACTTGGAGCGTTGGGAGTAGAATGGAAGTGTAAGAGACTCGTTATGACTCAAGCTCGATATCAGAAGTTGTTTGATTATTGCTTGTGCCACACTGGGTGCTGGGTGACTTTTATGAGCTTGCCCAGGATATTAGGGATTAATTGGCCTGAGGAAATTGATCACACAATCACAGAACATCAGGGTTTGGAAGGGACCTCGAAAGATCATCCAGTCCAATCCCTCTGCCACAGCAGGATCATCTAGATCCAGTCGCACAAGAAAATGTCCGAGTGAGTTTTAAATGTCTCCAGGGAAGGAGATTCCACAGACGCCCTGGGCACAGAATCACAGACAATTAGGGATTGGAAGGGACCCCAAAAGATCATCCAGTTCAATCCCCCTGCCACAGCAGGATCACCTAGATCCAGTTGCACAGGAACATGTCTGGGAGCGTTTTAAACATCTCCGGAGAAGAAGACTCCAACGCTCCCCTGGACAGCCCCTTCCAGTGCTCTGTCACCCTCACTGGGAAGAAGATCCTTCTCATATTGATGTAGAACCTCTGATCTTAGAGTCTGGTCTTGTTCTTTTCTACCTGCATGACCTATCGTTGTGTAAACGCATTTCATCCAGGGGCAAGGAGCTGTCTTCCTTCTTGATATGTCTAGATTCCCATGAAGGAACTTGAAAGAAGAAATAAATTCAACTCAGTCATTCCTATTTCCAAGGTTTAAAAAATTTTGGATTGTGTTGTTTTCAGCTGAGAAAAGCACTTGATCACAAGCTGAGATTTATACACACGCTCAGATCTTCATTATAGTGGTGGAATTCAGATGGATGTTGTGCTGGAAAGGCTTTTATTTAAGCATGAGCTTAAATACAAACTTATGTGCAAGCCCTCAGCTCAGGGCAGAGACTAAACAAACGGCTGCACAACCACATGCCTGAGTTGAGGCTTATGCTTCAATCTTAAAAGGGAAATATCATGATGAATAAACACGTTTGAAACTCAGCGTGCCTTGGGAAGAGAGGGAACCTACTGCTGCCTGACAACTGCCAAAGCTTTTCCTTCTGTTTGCAGCGAGACAAGTCTGACAGTTTCTGCAGGCACCTGGTGTTCTGAAGGTGTGAAAGGCATGGAAGGAAAAATTTGGCAGACCTTAGAAGATGATCCTTTAATCAGTCAATCAATCAATCAATCAGTCAGTCAATCAATCAATCAATCAAGAGTAAAGCTGTTTTATCACTATAACGATAGTTAAAAGAATTATTAATTGTAGGTAAGAGAGTCCATTGAATAACTGTAGTTTATGAACAGTGGGTATGAGAGTCCACTGAGCAACTACAGTCAAAACACTAACATTGGCTGTGATAGTGATGATGATAATAATAGCAATAAATAATAACAACAACAATAATGAAGACTAATTTTTAAATAGAAGAAATCCCACCAAACGACGATGCAGCTTTCAGTTCATGCCATCCATTTGTATTTCATGTGCACTATGGAAAATTCCCTGGTTTCCAGTCCATTAAAACACATTTCAGAGCCGTGTTGTTTGAAGTTACCTTCCTTCAGAAACAGCGCTTTTCAATTAACTCTGAAGCCTCTTTCAACAGCCTTTCATAAATAGGCCAACATCAATGGCATGCTCGGAGTCAGTGTGTATCTCTAATGGAAATGCACAATGGGCCACGCTCCATGCCTCCAGGGAGAACATCTTCCATTTCAGACAGATTCAATGAGAAGTTTTGCCAGCTATTCCGGGTCTCTCACTTTTTTGTCTCAGGTTCAGCTCGGAGCTGATCAATGGCTGTGCTTTTTAATTACACTGTACGGGCTGTAATGATTTGTCACTCATTGAACCTGGGTGTTCTCTTCAGGCAGCAAGGAAGCAAAAAGAAAGTTGCATTAACCCTCTAAAACACGAGCCCTTGCGATTAGTTCGTGCGACACGTTCGGCTGTTTTGCTTGGCGGCTGTTTGCGGGGAAAAGGAGGGAAGCAAAGGTCAGAAGTCAAGGAGACGAGGATGTTTCCAAAGTCATGAACTGCATGTAATGAAAACGAATCGAGATTCTAGTTCCTGGTTGGAAATAATGTTTTATGACAATATTCCAACAACAACAGTAATAATAATAATAATGATTACAATAATCACAATACAAAATTAGTTGCCAAGCTTGTAGCTCACATGACTGTATTTTCAGGAAACTCAAAGTAAATCTTCTGTCTCAAGCACCAGACTTGGTGCAACATTTTTTGAAGGTTGAACTTGATGATCTTAGAGGTCTTTTCCAACCTGAATGATCCCACAACTCGATCACCTTATGAATCGATGACTCTATGACCCTATGATTCTATGATGCTATGATTATATGACTCTAGGATTCTATGACTCTATGATTTTATGATTCTATGACTCTATGGCTCTATGACTGTATGACTCCATGACTCTATGACTCCATGACTCTATGACTCCATGATTCTATTACCCTATGACTCTATGACTCCATGAATCTGTGACTCCATGACTCCATGACTCTATGACTCTATGGCTCTATGACTCCATGATTCTATGACTCCATGATTCTGAGAAGGAACTTCTGGAACAGGCTGCCTAGGGGGATTGTGGAGTCTCCGTCACTGGAGATGTTCAAGGCCCACCTGGATGTGTTCCTGTGTGATTTGGTCTAGGTGATCCTGCTGTTGCAGTGGGATTGGACTGGATGATCTTTCGAGGTCCCTTCCAGTCTGTAATGATTCTATGACTCTATGATTCTATGACTCTATGATTCAATAATCATTGATTATTGAATTAGGATTCTACGAGCATTTCTACCTACCAAGTAGAGTTCATAATCAAAGGTACAGTCACACCTTCATATCTCTTATCACCTTCACATCACCTATGTTGATCTTGTCCTCCATACTTTTGAGCAGAGTGTGGGTGGTACTCATATGTGACTACCCATGACTGCATTTTGCACATCTGGAAACACCTGGAACCACATCTGCACTGTATAGCAGAACCCAATGCAGAAATCACAGAATCACAGAACATTAGGGATTGGAAGGGACCTTGAAAGATCATCTAGTCCAATCCACTTGACACAGCAGGATCACTTAGACCAAATCCCTGTGTCAAAGCAGATTTGAGTTAGTAGGTCCTCATTATGCTCTTTTCTAGAGCTTGTCACCTGTCCCTAACCCCTCAGAAGAGGTGTGGATGTAACCAGCTTGAAAATGTACCCCTGGGACTTCAGGTTCTTAAGTCCATTTCTGAATGTGACTGTGTTTTTCCTCTTAAAGGCAGCTTTTCAGCAGCCTTTTTGGGTATTCAGGTACTAAATGATGCTTCATTCTTAGCCACGTGAATACAGCTCCACTAGGAACCAGCAGTAGGTTTCTAACTAGAAGACAAAAGAAACTCTAGACTAGCTTCAACCCCAATAAGGGTAAAGACACATAGAATCCTACATGTAAATTTGCAGCCTGAAAGGAGTTAGGTGATGTGGTGCACTGCCAGAGCAGGAGATGAGAGCTGTTGGTCTGGGATCTCAATCCCTCTCAGATTTATATTCCTCTGAAATTCAAGCTGGTTTAATAAAAGCCTGAGCTCAGAGAGATGAATCCATCCCTGTTTACACTTTAATTTAGAAAATTCTTCCTCTTCAAAACCCCATTACCTGATGTTCTAGTGTGGATGTCCTTCTGCTAGACTCCTAGCAAACATGCCGTGTCTGACATGTGCAGAATATCAATGTCAAGAATATTAACATCAAATACTATCAGCCAAGTGATTTCACTGCTCTGTATCTCTGATTCTCATCCTCAAGACCTCCCCTGGCTTTTCATTTCTGAACTCTCACGGCAACGACTGTCTAATGTTACGCCCAGTGCCATCCCAGTTTCTGATGGCACGTCGAAAGTTGCATTGTGATGGTGGTGATGGTTCTAATGGTGGATATATTACTGCTTCAGATCTTACCTTGCACATGGATAGACCAGTGGAAACTGGACAATTTCATATCTTATCACCTCACAAAGCCTCTGGGCTACCACTTTTCCAAACATTTATTTGTCCATAGGAGGAATGTCACCCCTCAGTCTCCTCTTCTCCAAGCTCAAGAGACCCAGCTCCCTCAGCCTCTCCTCATCAAGGATATGAAGTTTTTAAACATTCTGATTTTTAAAAATCATTTACTTTATAACTGAAGGAGAGTTTTCTATCCCTGTAACTCAGTTTTCACAGGACTTCCCAGTGGCAGCTATTTTATGTCTTTTCTCCTAGATTATAAATTGCATTTACCTGCCCCTTCCAATCCCTAATGTTCTGTGATTCTGTGGGTGGCAGATGAGATTCTGTACAGGCTGAGCTCCTCCATTGGTTTTGCATCTTCTTCTGCACAGAGCAAATTAAAGGAGTGGAAAATCCTTGATGTTCTTACAACAGTTTCCCCAGATTTCCAATATCTTTGTCTACTCTCAGTAGACAAATTTCCAATATCTTTGTCTACTCTTCAAGGCCCTCTTGGGCTCATTCTATGCACTAAGTCCTACTTTTAGAGAGTGTAAAGTTAGTGTTTCTCAGATCAGGCTTTCCATTGCCTAACTGCCCCACAAAGGGCTTGTTCACATTTGGGATATAGATCTGCTGACACCCACCATCCTAAGATGCTCAGTCCAGTGAAAGGGGGATGCTTCACAGAGTAAATTCCTTGTACACGCTCTAGACAAGGTCTTTGAACATCCACAGGAGACAGCTAGTGAGGGTTGGAGGACCAATGTTTTATGGCAGAGCTTGTGGATTGCTTACCTGCGCTTGGCCACATAAATCTAACCTGTGTTGTACTTCTATCCTTTGAGGGATCTGTATCTAAATAATTTCAATGAACTTTCAGCTGTAACATAAATAATACTCCAGCACTCCCTATAATTCAGCTGTAGCCGTTATGAATCAAACATATCCCTCCAGGCAACACATTTACACCAGAGATGTAGTTGGCCTCCAGTTGCTGAAGCTGGGTTCAGTGAATACATCAGCCTCACAAAAGGCTGAACAAGTAGAGAAAAAACCTATTCTGGTCAAAACCTGATGATCTGGACCCATCATGACACAGTTTTACGGAGCCCACAGAGTCTTTGCTATTCTAAGTCTTCTGTTGTTTTCTTTTCTTTTCCATTTTCTGTGTCCTGTTTCGTGATCAGACTCTAAAGTGAAACAAACATACCTGTCACCTAGATCCCAAACCATCAGATCCCATCAAAGAATCACTCAGAACACAACATATCTGAGCCAGGTCCTATTTAAGCTCGTATGCAATCCTAAAGGCGAGCTGAAGTGGTGCTAAATGCTGTGGAATTTAATCCCAGACTTAAATGAAAATCAAGCACATGATGGGGCACTTTTCTGAGTCATTTTCATGAGATGAGTTGTTAAAATGAAGTATAGATTTTAGTCTCTAATGATGGGGGAAATGCATAAATCAAATGTCTTGTTTAATCAAAGCAGCTCTAACGATTTACGTGGGGTTTTGCAGCCAAGCTGAATGTGAACCTTCTCTGCATTAGGGTCCAACCTCTTCTTCACCTGAGGGACTAATGAGGAGATGGACTATCTCACCGTGGAACTCTGAGAAATTCCTCATGCCCATTAATACTCACAGAAATGCAAATGTTGTGTTCCATGGGAAGGGCTTTTAACTTTTAACTACAGTTCTTGCAAGTTTTAATGCACAAATACCCACTTGTTCAGGCAGCTTCTTCATTTTAATTTTACTCTTTTCTCATCTATTAACAACCACCATCTCAAGCTGTCAGGATCTTCTGCTTAAGCCACCTAGGACAACTTTGGAACTGGTCTAGGTGATCCCGCTGTGGCAGGGGGATTGGACTAGGTGATCTTTTGAGGTCCCTTCCAATCCTTAATGTTCTGTGATTCTGTGGTTGCCATGTAAATGAATCTAGATATTTATGATGAAGACTCCATGTTGAAGTGAAGAGTTTTTAGACATAGTTTTGTAGAAGTTCATATCCTCAGACATAGTCATGAAACATTCTGAGCAGCAATGAATAAAATCAGTGGGCAATTTACAGCACATTCAGCTAAATTAGTTTTTATTATTGCTGTGGCTCATTTGGTAGAGCACAGGACTCTGAATACCCAGGGTTGTGGGTCTGAGCCCCATATAGGACAGCATATCTTCAGACAGTCAGGGTGTACCAGGTTCTCTAGGCTTACCCTGCTCCAGCAGGAGGGCTTGGACTTGGATGATCTTTCAAAGTCCCTTCTAACCTGTAATATTCTGTGATTCTATGATCTAACTAGTATTACTGCTACTACTTCTGCTGTTGCTGCATCTAGTACTATTTTTGCTGTTACTAATGAAAACACTAAAAATTGGATTTTTAGACCCAATCTCTACACCTAAACCTCATTAAGGTCAATATTCTCCCTCTGCCCTGGTGAGACTCCATCTGGAATATTGGATCCAGTTCTGAGCCACTCAGTTCCAGAAGGACACAGAGCTGCTGGAGAGAGTCCAGTGCAGAGCCACGAAGATGATGGAGTGGAGCATCTCCCTTATGAGGAAAAGCTGAGGGAGCTGGGTCTTTTGAACTTGGAAAAAAGAAGACTGAGAGATGACCTCATTAATGCTTATAAATATGGAAAGGGTGGGTGACAGGAGGATGGAGCCAGGCTCTTGCTCACTGGTACCCAGTGATAGGACAAGGGACAATGGGTGTCAGCTGGAACAGAAGAGGTTCCACATCAATCTGAGAAAGAACTTCTTCCAGATGCAGGACCTTACACTTGATCTTGTTGAACCCCATGAAGTTGGCTTGTGCCCACCTCTCCATCCTGTCCAGGTCCCTCTGGATGGCATCCCTGCCCTCCAGAGTGTCTGCTGCACCACACAGAATTCATATTCTCATATTCTCAGTGAGGGTGACAGAGCACTGGAAGGGGCTGCCCAAGGAGGTTGTGGAGTCTTCTTCACTGGAGATGTTTAAAACACACCTGGATATGTTCCTGTGTGGCTGGATCTAGGTGATCCTGCTGTGGCGAGGGAGTTGGACTAGATGATCTTTTGAGGTTGCTTTCAATCCCCAATGTTCTGCTATTTAGCAAACACAGAGTGAAAGACACGTAATTCAAAAACCACCCTAAAGGTGGAGAGAAACCTTCTGTATAAGTTAAAACAGTGGAATAACTAACACTGACTAACGAGCTCAAAGATCTAAGGGTCAGGCCTGTAAACATCAAAACGCTTCATACATTTTAAGGTGTTGAGTTTAAACCAGCACGTTCTGATTCGATCTGAATGCAAAGCAACATTAGATTCCTGCTGTGCCCTCCTACATCCTGTACAGGATGAGCATGAGACGTGAAAAGATGTCCTTGTAAGTAGAACTGTCAACTCTGCTCTACAAGCTGAGCTTTTCACGAGACCATCCAGCGTTTGGCCAGCGACGAGGTTTTTTCATGGCGAAGGAGCTCACATTTAGTTAGCAATGTGTCTGCGTTTCCCCATATGGTTCCTTCCAAGGTGTTGTGTCATATACAATGATGTCACATTGCAGAGGAAGGAGGAAAAAAAAGGCCTCGAGCTGTTTTCTCCTGGTTTTTTTATTTTTTTAAAGCTTCATTGGTTATGTGGAAGCTTTAAGCAGCCTGCTCATCTCTAACGCGCAGTTGGTTATCTGCTCTCCTTAATTTGAGCTTGCATGCATTCACACAGCTCTGCACGACAAAGAACAGCATTTCCTACCAGTGCTTATCTCTCCGAATTTCCAGTCCAATCTATTTCCACTGGCTTCTGGAGTGTGAGATTTTAAAGGGTGCCGTGGAGGAGTTTACGTCTTTACCGGAGCCTCTCGATTGACACGCCTCGTAAAACCTGCGGTGCTTAAGGCTCTCGGCAGCGTTGCTTTGATTTCATTTGTGGTTTTCTAATTATTGTTTTATTCTCAGGCATATTATTCTTGGAGGGCCAGCTTCGTAATGTAATGGGAATGTCCAGGAACATCCTTTGTTCTCTCAGTAACACTACTGCAACGTGAATGCATGAGCTGCTCGCATGGGTTTTCCCTGAGAACAGGTTTTCTTACTACAGAAAAGACTTAACTTCTGTTATTCTTGATTATTATTCTTGATTATTATTCTTGAGTATTATTCTTGATCATTATTCTTGATTATTATTCTTGATCATTATCCTTGATCATTATTCTTGATCATTATTCTTGATCATTATCCTTGATCATTATTCTTGATCATTATTCTTGATCATTATTCTTGATCATTATATACCCACCTCTACAGTAACAAAAATGTCTCTTCAGTCTTCCCTGTGTTTTCTGCTGAAACTCATTGGCAGTGACTGATGCCAACACACAGTTCTTGAGGGCATCACCAGTGAAAACAAGCATCTTGATTGCTATTGACACCTGCATCATGCTGGTACCTGTGTGTCCAACACCATCTGGGATGTGGTGTTGTGTCCAGGACTATGCAATGTGTCATCACACAGGCAGAGTTTGAATTGGGAGCAGCTGTGCAGAGAAGGGTTTGGGGTGGCTGGTTGATGAGTGAATCATGATTCTATGATTCTCTGATTCCATGATTCTATGATTCTATGATTCCATGATTCTATGATTCCATGATTCTATGAGTCTATGAGTCTATGATTCCATGATTCTATGATTCCATGATTCTATGATTCTATGATTCTATGATTCTATGATTCCATGATTCTATGATTCCATGATTCTATGATTCCATGATTCTATGATTCTGTGATTCTATGATGAAAGGCTGCACATGAGCCTACAGTGTGCCCTCACAGCCCAGAAGCCAACCAAGTTCTGAGCTGCATCAAAAGCAGTGTGACCAGCAGCTCGAGGCAGATGATTCTCCCTCTCTTCTTTGTTCTTGTGAGACCCCACCTGGAATACTGTGTCCAGGTCTGGAGCCAGCATAAGAAGGACATGGAGCTGTTTGAGAAAGTCCACAGGAAGGCTGTGAAGATGATACTAGGGCCGGAACTGCTCTGCTGTGAGAACAGGCTCAGAATGTTGAGGTTGTTCAGCCTGGACAAGAGAAGGCCTCAAGAGAACCTCTCTGTGGCAATTCAGTATCTGAATGGACAAGAAACCTGGGGAGGGACTATCCACAAGGGATTCCAGTGATAGGATGAGGACTAAAGATTTCAATCTGAAAGGAGGATTTAGAGTAGAAATTAGGAGGAAGTTCATTGCTGTGGGGATAGTGAGACATTGGAATAGATTGTCCAAGGAACTTGTGGATGTCACTGCATGTGTCCAAGGCCAGGTTGGATGGAGCTTTGAGCAACTTCTTCTAAATGAAGAAGTTCCTACCCATGTCAGGGATATTGGAGCTAGATGATCTCTAGGGTCCCTTCCAACCCAAACCGGTCTATGATTCATAGAATCACAGAATCCTTAGGGATTGGAAGGGACCTCGAAAGATCATCCATTCCAATCCCCCTGCCACAGCAGGACCACCTAAACCAAATCACACAGGAACATATCCAGGCAGGTCTTAAACATCTCCAATGAAGGAGACTCCACAACCACCCTGGGCAGCCCCTTCCAGGGCTCTGGCACCCCCACTGGGAAGAAGGTCCTTCTGATATTTATATGGAATCTCCTATATTCCTGCTCACACCCACTGCCCCTCGTCCTATCACTAGGTGACAACTGAGCAGAACCTGGCTCCATCCTCCTGACACCCACCCTTCGCATATTTATAGACATCAATGAGGTCACCCCTCAGTCTCCTCTTCTCCAGGCTAAAGAGACCCAGCTCCAGTTGCCCAGACACAGATGTCTAGTGCCTTTTGAGATGCCCATAGGTGTCACACCTGACCACTGGCTGCAGACTCAGAAGGACAGCACAAACTTGTGCATATCTGCCAGCCCAGAGAAGATGCCTCAAGTTCCCTCAGGTATCTAGAGTTATTCAGTTGACCAATTGTATGTTTCTACCTAAAGCTGAGCAAACATCTTCAGTAACTCTGATAATTGGACTGGATGGGACTTCATTCGCTTGCCTACTCATAGGCATTGCCGTGCCCAAGGACATCCTTCTTGTTCAGAAGAGCTCTGAAGCTCTCCAATAGCTTCTGTCTGTGCCAGACTTTGTGGGGCCATTAAGTACCACCAAGTACCTAAAATGGTACTAAAAATGCTTGGAACCAGGAAATGGATTTGGGTCTTAATATCTGTTGAGTGCTGTGAAAGCTTAGAGAGCAGCAGAAGTTTACAAGTCCATTAGACCCACATTAAACAATTTGAGTCTGGAACTCAGGAAGTTTGTAACAGGGCAAATTTCCCACAGTTTCCCGAGGAGTGATCTGAGGTTTCTAATCACAAAATCTTTTAATTGATGAATGAGATGGTATCTGTTAAAGCAGAGTCTTTGAAGGAGTCTGGTGATGATGAAAGTGTCTCTTATTCAGTGTTTGAACACAGGAAAAGAGGACTGTCTGGTGGTTACAGCAAGAGAACTAGTGGTCAAGCCAACTTTGTGATCTTCTGGTCTTCATCCTGTTGTGTGCTCTCAGGAAAGTGATTTTAGACCCCGTGGTTTCCTTTGGTGTGACTCGTTCTGCAAAGTAAAGCAGAATGGGTTGGATTCATGTTCCCAAATGCAGAGGACTAGATGCAGTTCTATGCAAAGACTAAGTCTCTTTAGTGACCTAAGACAATCACAGAATGTCAGGGGTTGGAAGGGACCTCTAGAGATCATCTTGTCCAACTCTGCCAGATTGGGACCCTCCAGGAGATGAAACATAGGGTTGCATCCAGGTGGAACGTCCTCTGTTCCAGCTGACACCCACTGCCCCTTGTCCTATTATTGGGTGCCCCTGAGCTGAGCCTGGCTCCATCCTCATGACACCTGCCCTTTCCATATTTATCAGCATTAATGAGGTCACCCACATCTTTTTTTTTCCCAAGCTCAAGAGACCCAGCTCCCTCAGCCTTTCCTCACCAGGGAGATTGCTCCACTCCATCATCTCTGTGAGGCTGTGTGAGGCTGGTGAGGGGCCTTGAGCACAAGCCCTATGAGGAGAGGCTGGGATTGTTTAGCCTTGAGAAGAGGAGGCTCAGGGGAGACCTTATTGCTGTCTACAACTACCTGAGGGGTGGTTGTGGCCAGGAGGAGGTTGCTCTCTTCTCTCAGGCAGCCAGCACCAGAACAAGAGGACACAGCCTCAAGCTGCACCAGGGGAAATTTAGGCTTGAGGTGAGGAGAAAATTCTTCACCGAGAGAGTCATTGGCCACTGGAATGGCCTGCCCAGGGAGGTGGTGGAGTCGCCAACTCTGGAGCTGTTCAAGGCAGGATTGGACGTGGCACTTGGTGCCATGGTCTAGCCTTGAGCTCTGTGGTGACAGGTTGGACTTGATGATCTATGAGGTCTCTTCCAACCTTGATAATACTGTGATACTGTGATACAGTAGTTCTGTGTCCTTCTCGAACTGAGGGGCTCCAGAACTAGACACAATATTCCAGATGTGGTCACACCAGCGCAGAGAGGGAGGAGAACCTCTCTCTATCTACTAAGCACTCCCCTTCTAATCCACCTCAGGATGCCGTTGGCCTTCTTGGCCACAAGGGCCCCTTGCTGGCTCAGGATCATCCTGCTGGCCACGAGGACCGCCAGAAGGAAATTCCCTTTTCATTTCAGTTCCACAAAATAAATTCCCTTTTTTCTTTCTTTTTTTTTTTTAGTAATATTTCTTCTATAAAGGAGGTAAAGCTTGACTGTATTTTTATTCTTTCCATGGACATCCTCCTTTGTTTTTAGTTTGCCCTGAATTATTCATGGCAAAGAGAAGAAACCTGCTAAAAAAGAAAAGAGCAGCCTCTGAAGAAATAAGTTGGAAAAAAGGAGCCTGAGGGGTGACCCCATGAATGTTGATCAATATGTGAAGGGTGGGTGTCAGGAGGATGGAGCCAGGCTCTGCTCAGTGGCACCCAATGATAGGACAAGGGGCAGTGGGTGTGAGCTGGAACACAGGAGGTTCCACATCAATATGAGAAGGACCTTCTTCCCAGTGAGGGTGACAGAGCCTTGGAAGGGGCTTCCCAGGGGGGTTGTGGAGTCTCCTTCTCTGGACACATTTAAAGCCTGCCTGGATGTGTGACTGTGTGACTTGCTCTAGGCGATGCGGCTGTGATGAGGGGATTGGGCAGGATGATCTTTTGAGGTCCCTTCGAATCCCTAATGTTTTGTGATCCTGTGAGTTAAGAAAGTCGTCAACACTGAGGCCTCCACAAGCTCTAAGGAAGATCTGATACCTCACATTTTAGTGAAAATGAAGATGTTAAGGAAGAAGTATTAAGGAGTGGAAAGAGAAACCAAAAGATGGGAGCTTCTCCTCCTTTATTTTGCAGATATTTCAGGTTGTGCAAATTTTGTTAATTGAGGCAATTGATTTCTGCCTGAAAATGGCAGCAATGTCTAATTCATTAAAGCCTAAACCAACATCCTTTGGGCTAAACGGGGCGGGTGGGAGGGGGTCACTCCATTCGTGACCTTCCAGTGATGTATTAACCATTTGGAAGCATTTCGGCGCATATCTTAAAAAGTGCCACATTAACCGGCAGGAGCCTGGAGAGAGGGAAAGAAAGGGGCTGCAAACACACTCCACATGGCCTCCAGCCCCTGTCCTTCCTCTTCTGCAGCATTTTAAGGTCTGTGTTTAATATTGCCAAGCCTCCTTGAGTGATAAATGCGACTGTATAAAAATTACTTATTACAAGCTGTCATGTTGCCTCACTCACCCTGCAAGGCTGGAGGCGCTGTACATGCAGCTCGACTTCTCCACCTTGACAGCATCGGCAGCGCCGGCTTTAAAATAAAATGCTTTCAGTCATGAATACAAAACATAATTTACCTTTTCATAATACTTCAGTTTGGGAACTCTTCGGGAAGCTCGTGTTACCGGCAAACCTTTACCTGAGCCGTGCCAGCAACCGGTTAATTCCCGGGTGTCAATTTGCCTCAGCGCTGCTCTCCGTCACTCAGCCTTTGAAGAAACACGAAGCTGTTCAAATTGCCATCCCCTTCATTTTTTTCTGGATGTGTATTTTTTTAAAGTTATATTTATCCTCAGTTCTTTGGCAGTGAGCAGCTGACACAGGAGGATTATTCTGAGCATTACATTACTGTTTGAGAGGGTCCCTGCTTCTGTGTTTCTTCCTCAGAAGCACCTTGACTTGATACTGCTGTGGTAGGGGGATTGGACTAGATGATCTTTGGAGGTCCCTTCCAGTCCCTAATGATTCTATGATCCTGCTGTGGCAGAGGGATTGGACTAGATAATCTTTGGAGATCCCTTCCGGTCCCTAATGATTCTATGATTCTACGTGCGTTCTTGGCACCAGAAAAACCTCCCGTCCTCCACTTTCCCCCCACTGCCCATCTTTTCCACAGAGTCCAGTTACACAATTCCCCTTGAGTTGCTCCTCCCTCCCAGCTGCTGGCTGAGATCAGGGCTTTAATTCCTCGCCCTGGTACCCAGCCACCCCTTTTTCTCTTGCATTAGCACTGTTCTGATGCTTAAACATAAAAGCTCACTGTAAGCTGTGGATGTCAGCGAGATTGATATTGAAAGTGAAGGTTCCAGGGAGACCGGCCGGGTAACAAGTGATGCGTTGTGACTGGTTTTATAGTTGGTCATGATGCATACAGTATGTGAAGTTCCCATCTGTACTGGTGTCTGCCCACCAGCCACCCTGCCACGTTCGCAAAAGTGGCTCCAGCGCCGAGCGCAATAGGAACAGAGCTGCAGATGCCTCCCTTTAGCCCAAATCTCTTTTGACAATGTTCACATCCAGTTAGGGCCCAAAGTGCCTCTACTTGTCAGGAGGGATAAGGAGTGAGGAAAGTAGTCCCTTCTCGAGAGCGAAACGGGATCGCCAAAGGAAATATTTTCTCTTCTTGCCCCCTCCTTTCCCTCTCCAGCTGCCCCCGCCACTGCAAATCCGTATCCTCCCCCCCTCTCCCTCCTCTACAGATGCAGCCTCCAAAAAAAGAAAAGAAAAGAAAAGAGTAATTAGATTGGCATCTCTGATACAGGTCTACAGCAACTGTTTTTTCTGCAGTGCTTGGTGTGGGAAGGGAAAGCAACTGGGAGGGGAGCAGGCAGGGGAGGGGATTTGGCAGCGCTGACTACACCAGCCCACAGAAGACGCATCGAGCGCTGAGCTTCAGCTGCAGGGGGATTTTTCTGTCCCTAGTGGGTTTCTTAGGTAGGTGACTATTTCCTGCTCTCTTTGCAGCTACTTCAATTCCACCCATAGAGCTATCATTTGGCTGGAAAGAAAACAGATTTCCCTTGGTATTCTTATCCCTTTTGGATTGGTCTTTCTTGCTTTTAATCTCTTGATGGATCATTTACACAGTTCACACAGTTTGCACTCTTTATCAGGGTTGGAAGGGGTCTTCAGAGGCCATTGGGTCCCTAAATTTGAAATGCAGGTGTATCTGATGTCCTGCTGTCTCCATTTGTGTTTTAAAACGTGATCCAATAGCAATTCAAGATTAACAAATAGACCATCAATTGTGAACTGGAACAGAGGAGGTTCCACATCAATATGAGAAGGAGCTTCCTCATGGTGAGGGTGACAGCACTGGAAGGGGCTGCCCAGGGGGGTTGTGGAGTCTCCTGCTCTGGAGATGTTTAAAACCCACCTGGATGTGTTCCTGTGTGACTTGGTCTAGGTGACCCTGCTGTGGCAGATTGGACTGGATGATCTTTTGAGGTCCCTTCCAGTCCCTAACGTTCTGTGATCCTGTGATCAAATATTTAAGCCCATTATTAAACTCAGATTGATTTCCACAGTCTTGATTTGCTCTGTTTTGTTTTGTTTTGGGCAGACATTAAAATTTGGTGGAATTTAGGCACCCAAATATCTGAAATATTTTCACACTATAAAAATAACTTTCTCAATGAGCAAACTGGCTGAATTGAGACTGAAATAGCGACAGGTCCAAGCCACTGTGGTTTAGGTTTTGGATGACTATACCACATTAACAAACTTGTGTAGGAATCTTGGACTGGCTTCCAGTTGCTTGGCTGGACCAGTGACTTCCACGTAGCTGCGCTGTAGCCTCCGCGATATCTGCCACATGGGACAGTGAAGGACACATTTATGGGCTCTGCATGGTCTGAAAAAGTGCTTTAAGCTTTGATGTTCAAGCAAAGTAGGTTCATTCCTGAGAATTCTGTTGGGGCTTTCCTGGTTCTTTGTCAGGAATCGCAGTGTTGCACAAGGCAGCTGGGGGATTACACCCAGAGCAGTTGACTTAGTGTAGGAACATGTCTGTAAACCTGGAAAATAGCCAGAGGGAATAAAAAGGAGGAGGAGCTCCCCACAGCCACCTCAAACAACCCAAAAGAATCTGGAGATCTGGGAGAGAGTTATGAAGAAACGCAGTCCTGGAGCCCTGGACTTTGTTCCTGGAATAGCTGAACGTGCTTTTCCTACATAGTCTCCCCTCCACATCACATTTGATCTGACCCATCTAACCGTCTCATAGTCCCAAAGAGGAAACAGGAAAGTTCAGGGAGGGCTGAAAACAGCAGCTTGCAACGGTATCCAGGCTTCATGCCTTGTTGGATCCACATTTAGTCTCAGCATCTGCAGGGACTTCGATTCCACATTACAGAGCAGCCATCTGATGGGGTGGGTACTGCTGGCTAATCTATCGCCATGAGGCTCAAGGTGGAATGAGGCTGCAGAATGGGCTGAGTGTGAATTGCTGTTACCCCAAGAAACCAAATAAAAAAGAGGGGGAGGGAAATGGAAGAAAAGAAAGAGTTTGATGGTATCAGAGTAACTGAAACCTTCTCTTCGATCTTAATGAGCAATAAACAAGAGTTGAGCCATTTGTTTCCAAAGTCTACTGTGCCCAAATGCCATCTAAACTTTGTGTTGACAGGCAAAACCATCCCACCAGTGGCAGGATCTAGGGGATCTTGCTGTGGCTGGGGGATTGGACTAGATGATCTCTCGAGGTCCCTTCCGATCCCTAAAGTTCTGTGATTCTATGATGACAAAACCAGCACCATGAGCGTTTCCCTCGTTGGGAGAACACTCAAAATGCTGGGACACTCTGGAATTTCACTAAGTGGAGGTGTTGGTGGAGTCAGCTGAAAATATTGTTAGCTCCTGTTAAAGCATCTCAGTCCCTGGCATTTGGATGGTCTTTAATTAAACAGCTTTCCCACTTGCAGTTCACTGAAGGGAAGCGTTGGTGCTAAATAGAGCTGGAGATGACCACCAGAAGGACTCTGGGGTCTTAGAGACAACCTTAACTTCCAAAAAGATGAACAGGCAAGACCACTGCACTGATTCTCACATACAAGTTTCAAAAAGGAAGACGGTCTTGCGTTGAAAGTTTAGAATTAAATCTTTCCTTGGTGTTTCGGGAGATGGTTTAGTGGTTGGGGTTATAGGGTGGATGGTTGGACTTGGTGAACTTGAAAGTCTTTTCCAGCTTTGATGATTCTATGATTCCAGAGTCCCTGTGTGATCCCAGGAAAGAAACTTAGGTCCAGCTATGTTCAAATTAGAGATTTGCTTTAAGATTGCTACTGAGTGTGGAGTTGGCAGGAAGCATGAGGTGAAGCAGATGGAAGGTTTTGTTCTCTTAAGATTACCTGTCCCATGTGTAAAAGATGCTGCACACATAAGATGGGTTGTACTCCCTCAGTTGCTTTAAATCAACTCTGGAGAGAGCAGACACAGAAAAGAGTTGTCCTCTCCTTGTCCTAGCTGGTGCTGGAGCAAGTAGACACTGCATGACATAGTCTTCTGAGATCAGAAACTGAAACCCAGTTTATTTGTCCTGATCAGATTTCAGACGTGATTGCTGAGCATTAGAGTCAACAGGGGAAGTGAGAGAGAGCTCAAACACCTGTTTGGAGTCAACCCAGTTTCCAGAGAGAATAAAGGCCAGACTTAGGTGTTTTTGCTCTACACTGTGAGCTTTAAGGTGGCTCATGGCTCTTGAGATGAATCACATGGAATTACAGAACATTAGGGATTGGAAGGGACCTTGAAAGATCATCCAGTCCAATCTCCCTGACAGAACAGGATCCCCTAGATCCAGTCACACAGGAACGTGTACAGGCGGGTTTTAAACATCTCCAGAGAAGGAGACTCACTAACCCCCTGGGCAGCCCCTTCCAGTGCTTCTGTCACCCTCACTGGGAAGAAGTTCCTTCTCATATTGATGTGGAACCTCCTCTGTTCCAGCTCACACCCACTGCCCCCTGTCCTATCACTAGATGACACTGAGCAGAGCCCAGCTCCATCCTCCTGACACCCACCCTTCACATATTTATAAACATTCATGGGGTCACCACTCAGGCTCCTTTTTCCAAGCTCAAGAGATCCAGCTCTCTCAGCCTTTCCTCATCAGGGAGATGCTCCACTCCCTTCATCATCTCTGTGACTCTTCGCTGGACTCCCTCCAGCAGTTCTGTGTCCTTCTGGAACAGAGGGGTCCAGAACTGGACACAATATTCCTGATGTGGTCTCACCAGGGCAGAGTAAAGTAGAGTAGAGAGGATCCTACCTGTAGACTTGGTCCATGCTGTGCAGTGAGGTGCTACTTTAGAGGTGACCAGAACTCACCCTGTATTATGCTGCATTAAACACCTTGGTTCTGGCCAAGAAGAAATGGAGCTGAAGTAATAATTCAAGCAAATGGTTTGTTGCATTTGATACCTCACTGTCAGGGTGAACCAACTTTTCCTGGCTTCTCTTGTGTTGGCAGGTGAAACCCTTCTTAGGGTACCTTCCCTGGCTCTGATGCCACTTGCCATGGTCAAGGCACCCAAAAGCGTTGTGGTCCAGCTCCTGGAAAACAGCAGGGATTACTCTGGGACAATCCTAGAGGCTTTTGTCTAAAATACATCAGCGGTCATTCTAATTTCTTTTTAAAAACATCCAACTCTATATAACTGGTTGTCAAACCAGAGTCACTGAATTAATCACCAAATATATTGAGACCCTTCAGCAGATATCAGCAGTCAAGTTTCATACCAGAACTATGCAGCGCAGAGCAACGAGGATGATGAAGGAAGTGGAGCACCTTCCTTATGAGGAAAGGCTGAGGGAGCTGGGTCTGTTGAGCTTGGAGAAGAGGAGACTGAGGGGTGACCTCATTAATGTCTATAAATATGTGAAGGGTGGGTGTCAGGAGGATGGAGCCAGGCTCTGCTCAGTTGTCACCGAGTGATGGGACAAGGGGCAGTGGGTGTGAGCTGGGACAGAGGAGGTTCCACATCAGTCTGAGAAGGACCTTCTTCCCACTGAGGGTGACAGAGCCCTGGAAGGGGCTGCCCAGGGGGGTTGTGGAGTCTCCTTCTCTGGAGATGCTTAAAACCCACCTGGATGTGTTCCTGTGTGACTTGGTCTAGGCGATCCTGCAGTGGCAGGGGAACTGGACTGGATCATGTTTTGATGTCCCCTTCCAATCCCTAATGTTCTGTGACTGTGAAAAAGCTCTCGTGGCACACAACCAAGCGGTGGGTTTCTTTAAGTTTTACTGGGAAATTTTAGGAGGAGACGAGAAGCTGATAACTACCAGCGAATTTTAGGAGGAAAGAAAATCAAAGCTGTGTTTGCACAGGGTTGTGCAGCTGGAAATAGCTGAGTTTCACATGCCTCTGGCTCTTACACAGGATTGCAGCTACTACAGTCGACTACTTTGTCTTTTGGATTAAGAATAGATGTCGGAACGTTTCCACTGACTGCACAGAAAGGAAATATAAATCCTTCTTGTGACACAGTCCCATTCTTTACCCCTTTTTTTTAGCTTCTCCCAGCGACAGAGCATTGCTTTGGTGTGCTTGTTCAGGGAGGAGGAGTCCTGTCCTTCCTTGGTAAGCAGAGCTGGGATTGTGTGTGACACATGAGCAGAGGAAGGCAGAAGAAAATGAAAAGTGTGAAATTGCCTTCCAGTCCCGACCTGGAGGGTCTGTCCTCAGAACAAAGAAGTCCAAACGTGCGATGCTCATTCATCTCCCGTGTTCACTGTATGAAGACTGTCATCAGGAGTGCCAGTCCATGCCACCCAAGTGATGTGCCATTTATCTGCTAGGAACTGAGTCGACCAAGTCCTTTTATCCAGTCTAGGTCATCAAATAAGCCCCTGGTGGGAATAAAGTTCAGCCCAATATCCTGGGTCACATTTAAGCCAGCAACCTAGAGCAAAGCACTTGCTGTCTCATTAGAAATTCCCTTGCAGTCAAACAAGACCATTACCAGTCCCTTTGGTGTTCTCTCTGCTTTCAGAACTACATCCTGTTCTTATTCTGGGTGAATTTAGGCACAATCTGGGTCTTTGATATGAATCTGTTAATCAGATGCATCAGACTGCATCGTCGCTTGGATCAGGACTGCGAGTGTGAGCTTCTCCACTGAGTGCACAAAGAGAAATGTCCCTTCTCATGACACACTCCTTTCTTCCTCTTTCTTAACTTTTTGACAGAAAAAACTTGTTAGTGATATCTCTTGCTCAGTCCTGTCTTTGTCTCACATTACTTCTGGATGACAATGAGCAGCAGCCATTTCAGATGAATCTCTGCTTCTCCTCTCACAGGGATGGCTCAGAGTGTAAACTGAAGGATTTTTGAACTCAGTCTGTCTAGCCAGTCCAATCCCCCTGCCACAGCAGGATCACCTAGACCAAGTCACACAGGAACACGTCCAGGTGGGTTTGAAACATCTACAGAGAAGGAGACTCCACAACCCTCCTGGGCAGCCCCTTCCAGGGCTCTGTCACCCTCACTGGGAAGAAGGTCCTTCTGATATTTATCTGGAACCTCCTCTGTTCCAACTCACACCCACTGCCCCTCATCCTGTCACTAGATGCCCCTGAGCAGAGCCTGGCTCCATCCTCCTGACACTCACCCTTCACATACTTACAAACACTAATGAGGGCACCCCTCAGTCTCAGTTTCTCCAGGCTCAACAGACCCAGCTCCCTCAGCCTTTCCTCATCAGGGAGATGCTCCCCTCCCTTCATCATCTCTGTGGCTCTGTGCTGGGCTCTCTTCAGCATCGCTGTGTCCTTCTGGGGGCCCAGAAGTGGACACAAGATTCCAGATGTGGTCACACCAGAGCAGAGTAGAGGAGGAGGACAAC